>JALPQD010000026.1:10540152-10993863 GCA_023101885.1 Typhlomys cinereus | reverse complement strand
CTCCATGACTGTTAAATGTGCGAATCCCATTTCACAGAGGCTAAATCTTTCATTTATGTCTTCCCATTCATCTTAGCAGAAAGTTTTAGAAGGCGGCTATTACAGTCATGAGGAAACCGAGACCAGAGCCTCCCCACTGCACCCTGAGTTCAGTGAGCCCTTATGATATATGGAAATGGGAGTCCCTGAGCCATGGATATGCCAATCAAACCAAAGAGGTGGGTACAGAAGAAGTGGGACAAGAGGTGGGACAGGAAGTTAAAAGATGTCATGATGACTAGAAACCTTTTACTAGGCTGGGGAGATGGTGCGATAAAGTCGTTACCTTACAAGCAAAAGAATCTGAGTGTGAATCCCCCGATCCCATGTAAAAATGCCCGACAGAGAAGTCACAACCTATAACTCAGGCCCTGGAAGGCGGAGCCTGGGAAACCCCAGAGCACAGCAATAAGAACAAAGAGCAACCCAGGGTGACCCCTAGGTCGTCCTCGGGCCTCCACAGGCACATATATTCAAGTGCTGTCTTACACACATATCCACACATATACATGTACACTCATTCAAATGCAACACACACACACACACACACACACCATCCACACGTACATGAAAAGAAACCACTTACTTGTCCATTGATTCCTCCACTCTTTAAATATTTACTGAGCAGCTACTCAGAGTAGCTGGGATGGATCAGCCAAACAAAGACCTTTGTAAGCATTAAACCTCATAGCCCCGTTCTAACATTATAATAGGCAGCTGGCACTTTGGGAAAAGCGAGACTGTCACGGCAAGGAAATATAGCTTCAAGCCATGGGATGACTTCAGTGTAAAATATGAATCTGTGGACTGGTGAAATGACTCATCAGGTAAAGACACACGCCACGAAGCCCACCACCTCCCTCGAGCCAACACGGTTATTCTCTGACTTACACATGCTTCATGCCACAGACACACACATACGAAATAAATAAATGTAAATTTATTTCTAATGATCTATTTTATTTATTAGTTTAGTTATCATAATTATATTTCATTATTAAAATGAATCTAGCTGACCTCACTGAAGATAAGACTGCAAGGCAGGACAGAAGTGAGGGAGTGAGGGAAATGCAGACACCAAGTGTTCCAGGCAGAAATCAGGTAAGAACCAAGACCCGAAGGCAGGTATCTGGACACTGATGCAGCACCGGCCTCATTCTGAGACCATGATGATTGACTGATCCATTCTGATGTTCGGTCACCAACCCACAAGCTCCTGCTGGTTTTCATAACAGTCCATTCGCTGTTAGAAGAGCCCTGTGTTCATTCACGTACTTTCTGTGCATACGGCTAGCAGCGAATCCAATGAAATAGTAATGTTCTAGTTCTAGCCACAATTCTTGCCTTTACCACAGAGATCTTTGAAGTAATAAATCGAGTTCACAGATCTAAAATGACTTGGCCTCCAGCTCTGCCACTGACATGTGACTTTGACTCTGTTGATTACACTTCGAACCAGCTGTCAGATGAGATATGCATTTATTTCCTAAAGGAGGCCGCATACCCAGTCTCCACTTAGAAACCAGTCCTGTCGTCGCACCTCTGGCCACTCCGGCCTTTATTTCTTCTTCCTGTCCTTGATGTTTCTCTCACCTCAAGTCAAGCTAAAAGTCTGTATTCTCCAAATTCATCCAACACCTGATTTAGAAGAAAATTATTTTATCAGCATGTGGGTTTGTCTCTCATAACAAACTTGGCGAGGAAATTGAATTCTGTAGTTAATTTCCCCATAGCTTCAAACTCATGCAAAAATGGGAAAGGAATGTCTGGCAAATGACTTGTGTCTGGGGTCACCGACACAGCACATCTCCCTGGTCCTTCTCAGGTAAGTGTGCAAATGCACGTGCACAAGAGGGCACCTGTCGGAAGCTTAGAGGGGATGTCGGAAGTCACACTGGGTTGCTCTACCTCCTTGGTGCTTTGCTCTGGTGTTTCCCAAGACCTGAGGGCTGGAATTGCAGCCTGCTGCATTTCCACCTTGCATTTCTACTTGTACCCTGGGATCTGCTCTCAGGCTCTTTTGCTTGAGAAGCGAAAGCTTTAACCGCTGAGCCATCTCCCCAGCCCTCCATAGCATCCTGCCAAGAAAACTCCTGGCTGACCTGGACCTCGAGACATTGCTATGGGGAAGGCAAGGCCGCTGAAATCCCTTACCTAGGCCATGAGTAGCATCAGGTCCCAGCTTGGAGGTAAGTCCTGGAGAAGGTGGGGCTGTCACTCCTGCCAAGAGGGCGTGGCCAGCACAGTGCCTGCCCAGGGACTGTAGGAGCAAACACGGTCCCTGCCAGTACCATGCCCGCTCCAGCCACGTTGCCCGTGCCCGTCCTACAGCTAGTCGTGTGAGGCAGAGAGGGACATGCAGTGTTGGATCCGGGAGAATCAGGAGAAACAATAACCAAACAAAAAGGGAACCAGGTCTTTCCTTTCCACATCCCCACGTTCAACTTTCTCATCCAACCCGAAAGAAGCCACACAGCTAGAAGAACAAACCAGGCATGGATTCTGGAAAAAGAGAAACAGACATATTCTCTTATGCACAGATTCTGGAGAAAACAGAAGGCAGCTTCCTAGGTACCATACCAGTGCCAGGCATTCTAGAGCCGCATTCTGTTTCACAATTATTTGTTAGATATTTATCACTGTATTCCCCCAGCAACTCTGTGACACAAATACCATGAAAACCACCTGCAAAAGAAGTGAGGCTTTGAGAACGTGCCAGAGCTTGAGTAAGCTCCCACAGTGTAGTGGACAGGGGATCCGCACCCCAGCCTATTGCCTATTCTTGAAATTAAACTTTGCACGCTTGTCTTTTCTCCTTTTTATACTGAATTTTTAAAATATCTTATTTAGGAGAGACAGAGAATGAGAGAGAGAGAGAGAGAGAGAGAGCACATATACCATGTGGGCACATATACCGTGTGGGCATGTACACTGTGTGGGCACATATATCATGTGGGCACACACACCATGTGGGCACATATATCATGTGGGCACATATACCATGTGGGCACATGTTGGCACATACACCATGTGGGCACATATACCATGTGGGCATCTGGGGTTTGACATTGCCAGGTCTGTGGACAGATGCTTTACCCACCGAGCTATCTCACCAACTTCTACAGTGGAGATTTTTTTCACAATAAAGCACTGTTAGGAAATAAAGTTTAACCTACTTTTAGATGAATAACAACATCGACAACAATATCAAGACCAACATTTGCTAAAAAGACTCTAAGCACATGATTGAAATGGGAGTGTTACACAAAGGCTCATGCAAACACCAACTATAAGAGAACCAATAGCAAACTAGACAAAGAAGTCTACATTGTTCATCATTGACTTTTAGGCTACCCTTCTTTTTAAATTTTATGGTTGGGCTTTGTTCTTATTCTATGTTAGATTCAAAAAAAGGAAAAGGGGGGTTGCTGCAGCCATTGGGGTGAGCTCGCTGGAGTTCCACAAAGGACTGCTTCCTTCCCATGCTAACGACACAGTGAAAAGCAAGAGACAGTTCACGAACAACCTAGAATAAAGAAACTGACTCTAAGAATTAAATGCGTAACACAAGTCAATATAACTTTCAGACTGATAGTATTAGAAGAGTTACTCATCTCTTTCTGCCATTTTTCCCTGCCGCCACGGTAGTGCCCATGACCCCCTGGCTGATGCCCCCCAAAGAATGTACAATGCTGAGCAAGAGGCGAGTGCCGGGTCCTTAGGAGAGCGTGCTCCGAGGTCATGGTCTGGTGTCTAACTGTGATGATGCTGCATGGTTACCCTGGTGAATTAGAAATCATGATGATCACAGAACTGGAAAAGCTGTTGCGAACCTCACAGGCCGGCTAAACGAATGTGGTGCGATCAGCCCCAGATTTGAAGTGCAGCTCAAAGACCTAGAAAAGTGGCAGAGCAGCCTGCGCCCATCCCATCAGTTTGGTATCATCACACATCACACTGACGTCTGGAATCATGTACCAGGAAGAAGCCAGACAGAAACACAGAGTAAAGACGATCCAGGGAGTCTTTCTAAGGATGTAAAGCGTAGTGCAAATGAAAGGCCGCAGTGGGAAAAAAAAAGTTACTCATGTACATAGTCAAAAATTTGCAGAAAAGGCAAATTTCCCCTTTTATTAGTGACAAGAGTAAATATATATATTTTAAATATACTTTATTTATTTGTGTGTGTGTGTGTGTGTGTGTGTGTGTGTGTGTGTGTGTGTGTGTCCCTGTGGAGGACCAAGGGTGACTTCAGGAATCATCCTGGATTGCTTCTACCTCCTTCTTGCTTCACTCTGGGATTTCCCAGGCTCTGCCCATGAGGGCTGGAAATGAGAGCCACCGCCCTTTCTGCCTGGCATGCTTTTTACATGGGACCTGGAATCCAAACTCAGGACCTTCTGCATGTGAGACAAAGTCTTAACCCCTGAGTCATCTCTCTAGCCCAAGAGTAAAATATTTTTTAATTTTTTTTTTTATTTATGCAATTGTGCGTGTGTGCGTATGTATGTGTGCACGTGCGTGTGCGTTTGTGTGTGTGTAGAACCACGGACGAATTCGGGAACCACCATGGACGCCTCCACTTCCTCCACCCCGGGATTCACAGGCTCCGCCCTACCAGGACCAGAAACGCAGGCCACCCCCGCTTCTGCCTGGCGTCTATACATGGGATCTGGGATCCGAACTCAGGACCTTCCGCCTGAAAGGCGGAGGCTTAACCCCTGAGCCACCTCTCCAGCCCCGTAAAATATTTTTATAAGAGGGATTATTGTAAAAGTAAGATTACTTGGTTTTATAATGACAAGAAATAATACTGCTTTTAGACTAAGGTGAAAAAGGAAGTATTTTTTAATGCATTTTGTAGTCCCTGGTCTTGCCCACTCCATCCCTGAACACATCTCTTCACGTAGAGGCAGGTATTTGGGGAAGAGAGAAAACAGGAAGAGAAAGGAATAAAAGAGTTGGTCCCTGAGGGAGGGGCTGAGTGCTGATTCTGCTCCCCCCGATTACTTTATATCTGACCTGAGTTCCACTAGAAACACTAAGACACTGAGTCCAGCAGAAATGACCTGGTCACGTGAGTTTTATGTGTGAAAACACCCACTTTTAGCTTCACACCCTGCTAGGGTTTTTTGGTACAAAGATGGTCAGTTTCCATTAACTTTCTCTCGGGAATGTTCCTGGTGGGTTGTCTGGAGAATTCTAAAAGACAAGTTACTCTTGCAAAGAGCTATAGTGTTTCTTTTTTCTTTTTAAAAAGATACAATTTTCTGAAATATAATTTATGCCTGTTCTCCCCAAAACAATTAGGGCTGTATAGTTTCATAAGTGTGGGAGAATGTCTAGTTATATAACTATTATTAAAATAAACTCACAGAATAATTCCTTTACCCCTGAAACTTCCTTATGCCTGTTTACAATAGTATTCTCTTTTTAACTATGGCATCTATGAACCCTAACTCTGCCTTCCTGAGGGAGAAATGTGTCTTTCAGAGGCTTTTCGTTGTAGAATTTCATATAATGCAACCAACCAGACAGTAGCCTGCTAGTCTGGTTTCTTTCATTTAGCAAAATGCTTTGGAGATTCACATTGAGTTGCTGCCCAAACCACAAATTCCTTCCTTGCTATTGCTGACTAGTTCTATTCTATGAATGTACCACACTTTGTTTACCCATAAAACAAGCTAATGAACAGTTGAACTGTCTTCAGTTTCTAGCTATTACGAATAAAGATGCCACAGGCTTCTAAGCATTTATGTGGGCACACATAGCTTTAATGAAACACAGTTATATTTCTAAATATTTTATTGTACAAGTTTTTTCCCATTGCAAGTAGAAATTTTCCCTTGTGTATCCTAGGAGTAGTTTTGCATATAAGCACTGTTTTCATGCTAATTTTGCATCAAGCGGTCTTGCTGATTCTTTATCGTTAGTTAATGTTCTCATTAATTCTCTAGTGTGTGCCAGGTTACTGTTAGGCTTCTTCAGGGTAAGGTTATATTGCTCAGTGACTTCATATTAATCTGCCTTTGCTTTTTACAATCAAATGATATTCACTAATATCTCCAGAGGTTGTTAATTAAGAGCAGAGACATTGGGTTTTCTGTCTTTGGTCCAGTTCTGTGTGGAAATGTTTGGGATTTCTCCTTCCTGTGTATCTTTGGGTTCACATCTTCTGTCACCCTTTTATTTCATGACACAGTGCTGAGGGGTCACACCCAGAGCCTAGCACATTCTAGAGAGGTGTTTTAACTCCTGAGTTCTATACCTCTAACCCCTCCTGTCCCCTTTATATTTAATGTAGGGAGGGCTTACGTCCTCACATCTGAAGTTGGATGTTACATCTCAGAAGGGAGACCTTTGCAGTAGAAAAGAAGTCACAAAGTAGGGCAGCAGAGAGACCTGTTTTATTATCTCCTGATTTGCCTGGAATAAAAGCCCGGGAAAGTCTCCAACCAGACCACTCAAGACAATTTGCCAGGAAAGCCTCTGAACAAAAGTTATGCATGGTGGGAAGTTCTGGCTCCTGACTACAAGAAAGGGAGAATCGGGGAAAATGATCACAGAGCATTTTAGATGTACCCAAGAAATTTAGGAGCCCAGCATGCTGTTCACATTTAACTCGGCTGCCATCTTCCTCCTGGAACGGAACGTAGCTGTCTAGCCATGTCATAAAATGACTCTGCATGAAGCGCCCGTTATAGATCTATAAGTGAGTGATGTTTTTAAGTCTCTGGAAAAGTGTTGATGATGTCAGTCCTACACTCTACCCTCTGCATATGCCTGGTGTGTCAGTCAAAGCCAAGATCGGCCTCTACTGCAGCTCCCAGCAGTGGCAATAGCTTTGGAGCAGGATGGGGCTCTGGACACTACAGGCCCGCTCCCATCCCTCAGCCCCTGTAGATCAGGCTGTCTGGGTGGGGCTCTGCCCATAGCCTTATCAATGGGTAGGTGGGAGCCCACATGACAGACTTCACCCTTCTTAAGCTTGGAGGGCTAGTGACTGCTCCATCCCTTTCTTTTGGCAGAGCATTTTGAGATTGCATTAACACAAATGAGACCATTAAAGCCTGCTGGGCAGTTTCACGGGAAGAAAATTTAAATGATTGTGGTAGAAGGTTCTGGAAAAAACCCCCACCTCAACCATTTGATTAATAAAGAAAGTTATGTTTCCTGAACAGCTCAGTTTAGAAACCAAGTGCTTCTGAAGAACTGTTGAAAAGGTCATCCAGTACTCTTCTCTGGTTTGGGGGACAGCTGTTACGAAGTCCAGCTTCCTGGTTGGAGGATTGGGCCCCACTCTTCTCTTCCTCAAGCCTCTTTAGGAAGCTGGGATAAGCTAAGCATTTCCCAATCTGGGGAGCCCGGGGAACTTACCCTCTGCTCCTGTGTGGCCACGAAGGTCTGGAACCCCGGAGCCACCCCAAAGCCCAGCTCTTGGATGAAAGGCGGCTCAGACTGACTGTGGATCTGAACTTTCACTCCTGCTTCAAACGTCGTTTCCTCTGAAAGAACAAATATGGACAGAGTCACGGGTCAGAGGCAGGGGGTGCTCATGGGGTCCTGGAGTTGGAAAACTCTAGAGATGGCTGGAAGGCTCCCGTGGCCGACAGCATGATGGTGCCACATCTGTGTCGCTGGGAATTGAACGCGTGGACTTCCATGGAAAGCAGACACTGCAGATGCGATGCAGTGAAGGATCCAGAGACAGAGAGAATTGCCGGGGCTGTGCAGGAAGGCTCAGGGATGTCACAGAGGTCCCTAAGAGGGACCCGGGGACCACACTCAGAGGGAGAGAGGAAAGAGGCCTCGCTACTGGCTTTGAAGAGGAAGAGCCACCAGCCAAGGAATGGAGGAAGCTTCTAGAAGCTGGAAAAAGACAGGGACATCTTGGTAATCTTGTTCTTATAGGCCTGGACTTATGACTTTTGATGCCCCCTCTATTTTTAAATGTGTGCGTACAGGGTATATGTAGAGACCCAAGGTTATTATTGGAAGCATTTTCAATTGCTCTTCACCTTGTTTTAGAAGCTGGATCTCTAATTGAATCCAGAGCTCACCTACATAGTCTGACTGACTCTCGGGATTCTGAGGCTCCCTCCCTCCTGGGTTGGAATTACAGCAGCCACCACATCCATCAGACATTTCAAGTCGGATCTGGAGGACCGCACCCTGCTCCTTCTTGCATATCAAGCACTTTCAGGCTCACTCATCTTCCCCGCCCTGACCTTTGAATTTTAAGAAAATAAATTTCTCTTGGTTTCTGTGATGGCAGGGAAGGGAATCTAATTCAGGTCAATTAGGACCACCCCCTGCTTCAGTGGCCATGTCTGTAGAGTGGGATTTTGAAGCGAGGGAGGGCAAAGTCCCTTTCAAGTTGCTGTCCAGTCTCCTGGTGAATATGCTGAAGTTCTCTGATTTTATTTATTAACTTCTTTATGGACCACGTGCTGCAGGTGAGGGTATCAGGAGGAGAACAATACCCCACTGTAGCAGTGGAAATGAAAGTATAGGACTCGCTTGAATGTTGAGGGGTTTACCCCTCGGTGCTGCAGGGGATAGGCAGCTAGAACAGAAACTGACCTAATGTTTATTCTTAGGTGAGAGAAATGAGCCCTGGTGTAAGAGGGGGCAGAGCCTGGCTCACGCTAAGCTTTGCTCCCAGGTGGCAAAGCACACACTCAAGGAACATATCAGTGCTCAGAGCTCCCAGCTGCGCTCCCAAAGGCAACCTGGAGAGCTGTGTCCCTTGCTCCCAAAGAGCCTGGTTCCGGAGCCTGCCTCTGTTTCAACCTTGCCCTGGGTAGTGCAATGCTGCATGGTGCAGATGGCAGGACCTCCAAGGCTGCTGGGACTGGTTGTTGCTGGTTTCTGTCATATACAAATGCACATATCTGCTTCTGCCTCAGATACCTTTTGTCGTATTTGTCACTGAAGATTCAGCCCTTTGCTTCCACCTGGAACAGTTCCTTGGATTGCTCAGTTGAAACTTCCACAACCACCTGCTAGATAGCACTTCTGCCATACCCTGTCGCTGTCCTTTGTCTGACGGTTTCCTCCCTCAGGCTGTGGCATCCCAAGGACCAGTGTTGGAGCTTTGTGGATCTCAGAAGCTCTGGCTAGGACAGACATACCAGGTACTAAGGGACACATTCTGAATGAATGGGTGGGAGCTTTGGAATTAAACACCAAAGTTGACATAGAAGAGAAGAGCCAGAAAGGAAGGGGTGTGTGTGGGGGGAGGGGGGAAGTAGAGGTGCAAGCAGCGAGCACTGAGGGATGTTGATGCTGCTAGAATGCTCGTGCTGGGAGGAGGTGAGAATGTATTCACGGAGTCCTGGGAAGGCACTGGCCAGGAGCCCAAACTTATTTGCCCAGAGCTAGTTGAAGCTGTGTTCCTGCTGTACTATGAGCTTAGGAAGCCTTCTCGATAGCAAGACAGATGCCAAGGACTTACAGGAAGAAATGAGCAATGAAACGCAGTGAATAATGTCCCAGAGTCAGTCAACCTGGGGAGCCCGTCCTGGGGAAAACCACCTGAGATTAATCAGCTCAGGCCAGTGGGTCAGAGGAGGCCCTGGTTTATTCCAGTACTGTAGCAGAGAGTAAAACCTTAAAATAGCTTCATTTCTTTACGTGTTTGCAGCAGTCAGATGAGAGCAGTGGAAGAAGTTGGTGGGTAAACTTCTGCTTTCTCCTTCTCTGCATGTTCGCGTGCACGTGCGGATGCAAGGCATGTGTGCACATGCGTGTGGACATCAGGTGTCTTCCTTAATACTCTCTACCTTATTTTTTAGACAGGTTCGTTCCCTGAACCTGGAGCTCATCAGTTCTGCTAGGCTGGTTGGCCAGTGAGTCCAGGCTTCCATACCTGGCTTTTACAAAGGTGTTGGGACATCGATTTAGGTTTCCATATTTGTATGGCAGGCACTTGACTGACTAAGTCACCTATCTAGCCCCTGCTTTCTGCTCTCTTTAGACCAGCAGAACCTCTTTTGTCCAGAGGAACCTTCTGCAGAGAAAGACCTGTTCTGGTGAGTATAGTGGTCATGGGCTATGAAATTTGGCTGGGGAGACTCAAGGACTGGATTTTCTCGTGTGGATGTAGTCACATGAGACCAGTAGGCACCTTATTGGACAGTGTGGTGGTAGAATGCCCACCTTGAGCCCTCTCAGAGCTGGCAGGGATAGTGAGGACTCTGCTGTCCTGAGCAGGTGCCCCCACAGGCCTGTTATCCAGAAGGTCTGGGTGGCTGGGTGGGGTTGCAGGAAGTAGATGCAGATACATTCACGGTGAGCCCAGGCTGCATTCCCAGTGTGGCCAGCCCTGCTTTCTCCAAAACCCTAAATCCCGCATCTCCAGGGAGAGTTTGCTTCTATTCCTTGCCAGCACTGCCCTTGAATTCTATGTGTGGCTTATTCTCTTTGTTGGTTGCAAGCAACAGTCCTTCTAGTCTCCTCCCTCACACCCTTCTAGTCCCTATCATGTCCTGGACATGGGTTGCCACATGGGTTGAGAGCTGAATTATGAAACACAGACTGGTATAATCAAAGGAGACTGCAGATGCCTTCCCTTGAAGTTTCTTCAACCAGGATGTGCATTACCATCACCCAGAAAGTTCAAGGAGATGGCGCCTGGAAACCGTCCTCAGAAATTCAGTCTCTGGTGGAACCCAGGAACCTACATTTCTCAGACTTGTGTTGCAGGTTTTCTGCAGCTTGGCCACATTTGGACCTAATAGAGGTCTTGTTCAGAGACAGGCAATGAGTTGCCCAAGATCACACAGCAGTCAAGATCAAAGCAGGGCTCAAAGCCAAGTCTCCTTATTTTTAATCCCGCATTCTCCTATTGCACTAAGAATGTGGTTCACCCAGTGTGAGAAGAAGTCCTGCCTCACAGCTCTGGGGCTCTGAATGGGGAAGGAAGAACAGGAATGTCTGTTCCATTGTCAGATTCCCCCTAAGTGCCCTGGCATGGGGTTGGCACAGAGATGAGTGCTATAAATGTGAATGAAGCAATTGAACCAGCACCTGGCCTCTGCATGTGCCTGCGGTCGCCTGCGCTCTGACCTGTGGTGTCTACCTAGGTCTTGGTGGAATGCAGGTGCGATGGTGAATATTGGTTATCAACTTGATAGGACCTAGAATCATCTTGGAAAGTAGTCTCTGGGCATGCCGATTAGGTTAACTGAGGTTAACCACCATTCCATATGTTGGGGTCCTAAATGACCTGACAAGTGGAAAGTGAGATGAACATGAGCATCCATCACTCTCTGCTCCCTGACTAGGCAGCCACGTGGCCAGCCAGCCTCCTGTTCCTGCTGCCGTTCTCCCCTCTTCAACTGAAGCCCAAAGGAACCCTTCTTCCCTTAAATTGCTTCTTGTCCAGCATCTGGTGGCAACAAGGAGAAAAGAAACTAATACCACAGGGAAGCACCAGCATCCCAGGGCCTACAGATCTCATTTGCTGCTGAGACAGAGGCGGGGCCGTGCACACAAAGGCCGTATGAGAATCCTACCTCAGGCCACCCACATTGATTTATGGGTGCTGGCATAAAGTGCACACATGGCCCCTTGCTGAAAAATATTGTAAGGTCTTATATTGTCAATATTTACTTATAAAATAAGTTATCAGTAAAAATAGGTCAATGAATTCCCAGTTAGTAATGATAGCATTTCACCAACCAGCTTGGCCCTTCTGTGCAGGGGGAGTCTTGTGTGACTGCGTTGATCATCTAATTAGTTCTGGGCAGAAGCGATCCGGTCCTCATACTGCTCACTGCAACACCAAACTCCCCCCAAAGGTACAGATTCTGAGGGTCACGGAGGATTTTCTTTTTATACATCCTGAACATCAAAATTCAAAATGAGCAAGTGAGCAAGTGGGGGGGGGTGGGAATCTCCCCTGGCACAGTTTGAGAGCCCTTGCTCATAGTCCATTCTGCTATGTGCAAAAGATTGTGCGGGATCATGAGGCACGTGGTTCAGTCCAGTTCACCTGCAGGAGCCAGACTGCCAACCGACTCCAGGAGCACAGCCTGGCACGCACAGAAGTGCGCTCTACCTGGGGAGGAGTTTTCTGTGCAGGCACAATGGATTTGGGAGCTCCACTGAAGGAAAAGGGAGCAGCAATGGGCAGCATGCATAACAGGGCAGGGAAAGTACATGCAATAAAAGAAGCTTAAATCTTTAATCTTTGCAAATTACAGGAAACACGCCGAGGAAATAAGGGCTGGAGAGAAGGAGGGAAGGAGCGTGTCTCTGAGAAGCTGGGGGAATTTTTTAGGCTCAGGCGAGGGATGTACTGCTACAAAGCGATTTTGTTTTGGACAAAACTGACTTTAAATTGTGTGTGTGTGTGCGCGTGCGCGCACGTGTGTGTATATCAGATGGCACTGGGTGTCCCTGTGGATTTCCCAGGCTCCAGAAGTGCAAGCCATGCCGTTTTCACCTGGCATGTTTACATGGGACTTTATTACAGTGCCTAGGTGAGGGGTCACAGCTTCAAGGACAGCTGAGACCGCTAGAGGCCATGTCTCCCAGTGCAGGAGGTCTGTCAACTCCCCCCCTCCTCCCCCCCGCCCAGCATCTCCCCATTTTGCTCTCTGTGTGACTCTGGGGACTGTACTGGTGGACTTTTCCTTACTCTTTGGCTTCTGATTGTTGCCAGTAAGTGGTAAACCTGCTTGGAAATGAGAGAGAGAGAGAGAGAGAGAAAGAGAGAGAGAGAGAGAGAGAGAGAGAGAGAGAGAGATTGATCCAGACTGTGATGTTCATTCCTTGAACGTGATTTGTCAGGCTACTGTGATCAGCTGCTTGTTACTTTGAAGGACTCAGCTCTGGGTTGGGGGCTGGGAGCTTCCACTCTGCTCTCTTTCCGGCTTCTGATACCTGCTCTCTTCCCCCTTCCTTAGGGAGATAACAGCTCTCCCTGCCTCCAGTCCCGGGACACTGCGCCACTCCCCATTGCTTTCCCAAGATCCCTTGTAAGCACTCCCCTGCTGAGTTCTGCTTGGGATCTAATCAGTGGAGCTCCCGTGGGATTTCACATAACCTCTCAGGGATAGTGGAGGTCCCTCTGGGCTTCTGTTCCTGGAAGTACTGCCATTATGTCTTGAAGTGGTGTGACATCCAACACCGGCCGGGGGTGGGCATGCTCATTGGTCAAGGACAAGGGACTCAGCAGCAAAGCAAACAGAGTTCTCATGGTGCCATGTTCTGGGGGGGAGGCGCAGACAGCAAAGAGGGACATGCCTGGCATCAGGAGGAGGAATGAAGTGTGGAGGAGGGCAATGCGTGAGGATGGTGGCTGTCTTGAATGGTAGTCAGGGTAGTCAGGGAAGACTTCTTAAGGTGGCGGCATTTGCATGGTAAACCCACATGAAGGTGATGGATGAACCATGAGACAACACAGCAGAAAGCCTTGTAGGTGGAGTGACTAGCAAGTACAAAGGTCCTGCAGCAAGTGTGTATGTGGCCTACTGAAGATCGGCAAGAAGGCCAGGGCAGAATGGATGAGGTTGAAGCCAGCTGATCTCACTTATCTTTCATAAGGTAGGTTGCCCCTATTGTACAAGTTGGGTCGGCAAACACTCAGGGTGGTCAGCATGTCCTAGCCGCACAAAGCAAACCCACAGTCAGATGATGGTCTACTAGACAACATGTTCATTTTTCCTCCTCTGCGGGGCCTGGCTTAGATGCCTTGTGCCCTGATGGCATCCCTGCCATTCTCTGCCCTGGGTTGGGGTCCTTCCAGACTTTTCTGCTTAGGGTCTTGAGCCTCTCTGGAACACTAGGGTAATAATACAGGCAGGAGAATGGGTGAGCTCAGACTTCATCTGAGGCAGCAGCCAATGTCTTGGTTTCATCATCTTCCATTTAGTTATTTTGATGTTATGTTCACTTTGCAGGTGAAGAAACCAACTCTTAGGGAACCTATAGAGGGCAGGCCTGGGGCCGAGAATTCGTGGCAGCACAGGATTTCAGAACCAGGGGCAACCTCCCTCCTTCTTTAATTCACCTAAATTTGCGTCTTTCAGATGATAGGCTCACAGAGGAGGGAGAGGTCAGTGGAGGCCTGGCATGGGGCGCTCAGGCAGGACAGAGTCCAGGAGTCCCTCTTCAATTGTGCAGATGACTCAGTGCCCCACAGGCTCCAAGCTGGAAAGGTACGCGGGAGCACAGCTTGATGTCCAGAGGGCTCCGCAGCCTGGGCTTCTTTCTCTTGGAGTTCAGGAGGAAGCGAGATGAGAGGGCCACAGAGACAGAGGAGGGGGCGAGGGCCCGGGAAAGAAAGGAGCCTGTTGAACTCTCTTCGTACTCCACCAGAATCACCATGGGGGTCCCTTGAATCTCTGACTCAAGGGACTCAAGATCTGGCAAGGCAAGCAGGGAGAAACAAGGACACTGAAGTCTGAGACCCAAGTCTGATTTCCAGTCACCAGACATAACAGCTGTGAGACCTGACAGGTTACATTGCCTCTGGACGCTTTGGTTTCCTTTTCTGTTAAAACAATGGATATGTGAGAGGGTGGGGAGGAGGAAGAGGACTGATCTCCTGAGTTGCTTTTAGCTCAAAATTCCTATGAGCTGGGGACCATATGTAAATCTCTTAACCTCACTGCATCTCATTTAAATAATAGATTGAAAAAAGCAGACACAGCTGTTCAGAACCCATATCAAGTTGGAAGAGGTTGATTTTTCTAAAGTCAGCAGGAGGAACGCATGCATTGCTAGAGAGTCTGTGTCTTGCCCTTCCTTTGGCCCCTCCCTGACAGTCAGTCCTAAGAAGGCAGCATCTCTGGGTAAGAAAATCCAAAATAGTATGGTGATGTTTTGGGGTCAAGCAAGCTTCTGGAAGAGGTTAAACCACTATGGAGCCCCTCGCTGGATGATCTGCAATTCTGTCTGTCCTGGCAGCAGGTGACACACACAGGGTTCTCATGAATGGCTTATGACTGGGAGGTGCCCTATGGTGACCAGGACAGTTTAGGGAAGCCGCAAGCACACAATTTTAAAGACCCTGGGACATCCCACAGGAAAAAACGCGTGATGCTTTGCTGAACTCTCACTCTCCTCTCTCTCTTACACACAGCAATCTTTTTCGATTTCCTTTTCATTTTAATGTGGAGAGGACCAAGACGGACCCAATCACACATGGAGCCCAGTGCGAGTTCTGATACTTTAGCCATGACACTGTGAGGGAGACCCGCCTTCCTGTGTCTAGTGAATAAGTGCATCTGTGAAAGGGATAGGACTCCTCTGTGTATGACCCAGGATCAAATGTAATGTCAGGCCAAGGGCCCATGTTGGGGAAGGAGACAGTAGTGTTAGATGTATGTCACTGAGAAATGTACAGAACATTGGCGCTGTGGGTGGAGCTGGATCTAGTCTTATGAAAAGAGTTACCCTGAGGACTTCTTAGATAATGTGTTTCCCTTGTGTATTCAGGCTCAGAGATTATAAATGATTTCACAAGGAGGCCAGTGACTGTGTGGGGGAGCAGCATATGAGAGACATCTTTGAAAAGCTGCTAAGGAGAGTCATGTCTGAAATTACAGGGGTGGTCAGTGGACTATTAAGATGCTGTTAATCAATATGCAAGATACTTTACACAAGTTAGGGCCGCAGTAGCCATAATCGGACTTTGCATGACCTGCACAATGACTGACATGTCAATGACCCCCCCAAGTCTAGCATGGATCACAGGCACTAGGATCCTTAGAGGCAAGGGATTAACAGTCATAATAGAGTTCCCATACTAAAGGGGAGCCCAAGAAAGGACTCTAGGAAATGCCACTGGTCCTTATACCTCACTAGAATGGAGGATTCAGGGGGAGGTTTGGCATTAACACAAAAGGATGCTCCAGAGAATGGGAGGGGGAAGGGGAAGGCACTGGGAAAAGGTGAGGGAAGGGGGTGAAAGGAAGGGGAAAAGGAGGGCGGTGGGTGCAAGGGGGACTGGTAAGGGTGGAGGGGGGAAGGGAACAGGGTACCTCTTGAGCTTGTATGATTGGGGAAAAATGGATAAATAAAAATTTAAAAAACTAAAAAAAAGATGCTGTTTATAAGAAGGTTGGCAGTGGAAGTGAGGTACAGTCAGGTTCTTGCAGGGATCATGTAGAGTAAGTACCAATTGATGGAATTATAGGACTCAAAATATATCCAGGGTATTATGGAATTCATAGTTCCCTGGCTTTATTGAGTATTTTTCTCAACAATGAATATAAAAAAGCACCTTAGCTTTCTTTTTGCTCTTTATGCATGTGTGTATGGGATGTGTAAATGTGCTTTTGTGTTTACATGTATGTGTGTGTGTGTGTGTGCAGTTGCACATGCATGTGAGTGTGCTTCTATGTGGAATTCATCTTTGATCTCTCTTCTACCTTACTTTTTGAGTTTGGGTCTCTAATTAAACCCAGAACTCATCTATAGGGTTAAGCAGCCTAGTCAGCTTGCTGTGGACATTCCCAGACTCTGCCTTCCAGGGCTTCCATGGCCAGGCTGCCATGAGTAGTTGGGTAGGTTGGGGATTCAAGCTGTGGTCTTTTTGCTTGAGTGGCAAGTGCTTTAACTGCTGAGCCATCTCCCTGGCCTCAAAGCATGCTGGTTTTCATGTGTGATGATCTCATGGAAAGATATTGTTGTTAAAGAGATATCCTCAGCTTCCATGTGGTGGGAAGTGGTGGACCCCCAGAGACCCACTTACAATGCAGATTCAAGGCATGTCCTGAGTTTCGGCATACCAATAAGATCCCAGTTGATTCCATGCTCCTGGTTCAAGGGCCAACTCCCAGACCCCTTTTATATTTTAGGAAAACACATCAGATCCATCACCCACAAGGTGATCTTGCCTCTGTCTAGAGGCCAGCCTGTCACAGCCTGTGTGATTCTTGGCTTTTCTTCCCTTTCTGTTCCCTCTACTTGGATCTCAGCCATCCATGACTCCACATCTTCCTATAACTCCCATGCACTGCCAAAAAAATGGAGAAACAGGTACAAAACTTGGATCAAGGTCGTTTCTCTCCAAAGCCTTAAAACATGCTTTCCTTTCCCTCTTTTTTCTCTATCTTTCTTCTAGTGATCATAGCACTCGAAGATCCTTATTGCACCTTCTATGGCCAACATGCGAAGCCACTCCTTAATCGCTAGATATGAAAACTGTAGAAGGAACAAATGCCCAGCTTCCAGTCTAGCATACAACTAGTACAGTCCTTAGCCAACAAACTCTTCAAAACCTCAACTGACTGGGCCATTGTCTGCATCTTAGCAGTGCCCTGCACACAGTAGGTTCTCAGTAGAGTTTTCCTGAAAAGGAACCATGAATTCTGAGAGTGGATCCATTTTATCAGCCTCCTACATGTTTCCCTTGAATCCCTTTCAAAAAGTCTCTGCCTGGTCAGCTGGGACTTGTAAGAAAATCACATGTTTTCCACATCACATGTAGCAGGTGCACTGAGCGGGTCTCCCCAGCATGTACAACTTAGGCAGTTTGTGTCTGCTTCATGGACACCTGCCTCGGTGGTCCTTCTGATTGATGGCATCATTTCTCCAGGGTCTTCAAGTACCTGTGGAGACTCCCCTCATGCCCAACATGAAGACCATCTTGGAGAGCAGGTGCTGGACTTCGGTTGTGATAGTACATGTCACTGTGCTCTGGACCCTTGGAATTCAGGCCAGAGCTGGCTCCTCTTATTCTTGGGAGGTTTTTAAGATCTGGCACCATGACAAAAGTTTTTCCTGAGAGCAGAGATGCTGGAGAAACCATAGCAACCATCAGCCTTCATTCTCACTATGTCCCATTTGTAAGGAGGGACAGGCAGGAAGGAAACATGTTACCCTTGATAGCAGTTGGGGCCTTCCAGCTATGTTCAAAATTTATGATTATCTTTAATTTAACTTTTATATTTATCAAAGCAGTCTATGTACATAATTTAAAAAGCCAAATGGTACTGCAAGACTTTTAATGAAAAACATCAGTTCCTGCTTTACTGCTGGGACCCCTGAGTCCACTGCTCAGAGGCATCGACTCTCGGCTCACTGCTTGAGCGGTTTCTTCTTTTTTTTTTTTTTTTTCACCCACAGTGCCAGGGGCATGAACACTTGGCAGTTATTTCTTGGTAGGAAAAAATGTGACATGTTTTCTGTGAGTCCTTTTACCATGGGAGACGAGGATGTGGGTTTCCTGAATGGAATGCTCATATTTATTGGCCTCTTTTCACCCTTGGAATACAGTTAGCATTCATCTTTTACATAACTATTTATGACTAGGTAAATGTTATCCACAGTCTAGTCTATCCACACAAACTGCCTAAGTTGTACATGTTGGGGAGACCTGCTCAGTGCACCTGCTACATGTGATGTGGAAAAACTAGACTGTGGATAACATTTACCTAGTCATATATAGTTATGTGGGACTCGTGTGCACATGCACGTGCATGTGTGCGCACTTGTGAGTGTGCATGTGTATGTGTGTGCATGTGGGTGCACAGTTTGTATGTGGCAGAGGACAATCTGAGGTCTGCCCTCAGCTTCCACCTTTTGTTTGAGGCAAACAAACCTCCCTATGGTTTGGACTCAGCTCTCTAGGTCTCCTGCTCCACGGTCACGCAGCTTCTCTCCACACACATCTGGAATTCTCCTTAGGCTGGGCTTCCTGTTCACAGACTCTCACAGTGACTCTCTGTCACTGGGCTGGACCTTTGCAAAGGAGTCTAGGCTAGCAGGTCAGCCAGCTCTAGAGATCTGCCTGCCTGCACTGCCCACCTTGTCATCAGTGGGATTAGAGGCCCACACTACCGTAGGAGCTTTGAGAATCCGATCTCAGGTCCTCAGTCCTGCAGGGCAAGCACTTACCATCTGAGCTCTCTCCCAGGTCCACAGGTGGCTTTGATCTTAGTCTTGTGGAGTTCTATTTTGTGTGTGTGTGTGTGTGTGTGTGTGTGTGTGTGTGTGTGTGTGTGTGTGCATGTATGTGTGTTGCTTGACCTTATGCTTATTGGTTTGCTAGATTCTTCTCTTTAGACATCACAGCTTCTGGGTCAGAGTCCTGAAATGCCTCTCGGGACGTCCCTATGGTTTGGACTCAGCTCTCTAGGTCTCCTGCTCCACGGTCACACAGCTTCTCTCCACACACATCTGGAATTCTCCTTAGGCTGGGCTTCCTGTTCACAGACTCTCACATGACACTCATTCTGGGTTTATCCTCTCATCCTCTAGTAACTTCTAGAAAAATCATTCTGAGAGACACATTTTTCTGAAACCCAATTCTGTTCTCACACCTCATTTGCAGCCTGCTGAATGGAGAATTCTGTATCAAATAATAAAGATCACCCCCTGACCCCCCAAAATATGATGGCATGGTGCCATGTCTTCAGTCTCTGACTTCTGTTGAGAAGCCCTTGCCACTGACTGTAGCGCCAAAGAAGATGACTTTTTTTTCTCTCGAGGAACATTTAAGCTGCCTGTTTTATTTCCACTGGTCTGGATTTCACAAGGGTGCTTTATGGTTGTTGCGGATGGGGACTCAAAGGACCCCTGCAGCCTGGAAGGATGTACCCCTCAGCTGGGGATCTGTGCTGCATCAGTTTCTTCCCAACGTCCATCCTCATCCTAATCCCTTGGTTCTGTCTTTCCAGCTCTTAGCAGTGGATACTGGATTTTCAGGATGGATCCTCTCATTGTCTCGTTTTCCCCTCCTGTTTTCCATCTGCTTCTCTTTCCGTTTCACTTTGGGGGAGTGTGCCTCACTTCCAATCCTCCTGTGCATCGCTTTCTAATATCTGCAATCGTATTTTTAATTTATGTTTTTCTGTCGTCTCAGAACGTCCCTTTTTAATAGCATCCTGTGCTTTCATTTAGAGATGTGGCATTGTCTCTTCTCTCTCCTGAGGACGTTAATTAAATCATTTTGATGTCTCCTTCTGCTTCATGCATTTATTTTTTCATTTATTAAACCCTTACACATTGCCTAATGGGATCAAGGTGCTTTCCTAAGCCCATCATATATATTAATTCATATTTCAACCTGTTTAATAATGCAGCAAAATAGCTACTATTGTTCTTAATGTAGAGGTAATGATGAAGGCCCAGAGAAGTGACACAGCTTACTCTCGGTCACACAGCTGATAAGTGGTATGGCTGGGACTGGAACTCAGGCAGTCTGGCTTTACAGCTTGTGCTGCTCCCGAAAATTCCCCCCCCCACCTCAAAAATTCTTGTTTGCATTTGGCTTCTTTTCTGTTAGTGGCTTCCCTCAGATGCCTGGATTCTTCAGATTCCTTGTGTATATATTGGGGGGTCATGTCAAGCGATGCCACGTGACGTAACAACTTAAGTAGGCCCTTTAGTCCAAGTCCTCTTGACTGTCCTAACCTATAGGTCATTTTTCTTGAGTTTTTCAGTTTTTCCTAGGACGGGGAGTCTGCAGACTTCTGCTTAGACAAGCTGATAAGCCTGGCTGAGGGTCTCTCCTCACTAAGCCATATTTCACTTCCTCTCTCTATTTAGCACCTTACCACCTGCTGGGCCTGGTCACCCTAAGTCCAGTGCCTGCCTGTTTCAGTGTCACCATCTGCTAGGGTGGGAGAGATTTCCATCTGGTTGTTTGGGACCAGAATTCCTTTCCCAGACTTGATGTGAATTCCCCCAGCCTTCACCCTGCCCCTCATCTTCCTCTGCAGCCCTCTGTGGCTTTGGCTCCTGATCCTCCCTGGGATTCTGTGGTGGGCACAGCAGCAGCTCTGGCTGGCCTGTCTAGTGCAGGGCCTTAGATTTTATTCTGGCCGCTCTTGCCCAGTCAGTCGCTATTGGCATTGTGAGGCATTCTCTTCCCAAAGACAGTCGCCTGATTCTGGAGCTGTCCTGATTCAGAAAGTCACAACCACAAATTGAACACTAAAAGATCTTAGTATTGTTGCTTTGGGATTCCTACATGAATTTCAAGCTGGATCCAGCTACTTAACTAGGTGGGTTCTCTTGGGAAGCTTGTTCAACCTCTCTGGGCCCCTGTTTCTTCATCTTTTCCTGAGGACTGCAACGCCTTATTAGCAGACAATCCTGGTACAGTCACTCATTGATGCTAGTTTTTCCCTCCATGATAATGTGGACGGTTCAGTGTTATTTTCCTCCCTTTCAACAAACAAAAGCATTACCCTGTAATATACAAGCCTGAACTCCAAGGAGCATGTGTTTTAGTGGGAAGGGACCATACAGAACATTTGATACATAACATGGAAACGAGGGTAATCAAACAGATAAGGGCGAGGGTAGGCAGATTACAAAGGGTAGCAGAGCAAGCAAGCCCCTGTGAGCAGGTGATAAGTGAGTGAAGACAGGACAGGGGAGGCTATTAGCCAGGTGGATAGCTGAGTCCCGGGTTCTAGAAGGGAACAACAACTGCAGATCCCCTGAAGGAATGTGGTCTTGGGGTGTCTCTAGAAGCAGCAGGAAAGTCAGTATGGCCAGAATCAAGTTGCATCAGGCAGCATCAGGAGCCGGTGAGACCCGAGGGATGATGGGGGTTGGCTTTTCCTTGCTTCAGCACAGATTTCAAAAATAATTCCTCTGCTCAGAAGTCTATCTGCTATAATATCACATTCATGCATACTTAACACTAGGATTTGGGAAAATCAAAGCAGATTATATTTGATTACAACAGTGTATTTTGCATCGAAATGAACGAGAGACAGAGGAGATGGGAAGGGAGGGCAGGATCCTTCATCTTTCTAGGAGCTTCTCTGAACACTGACTGTGTGTTTTCCTCAGAGGCAGCTCACCTCGGCCCTCCCCCTTGTCCACCTCCTCTAGCGTGGTGCCAACAGGGACCTCCAAGGGACTTCCCCTTCCCCCACTATTCCATCTACCTCCCTCAGAGTCTTTACTGGAAGGGCACATCCCTGCTTACTGCATAGTGGGTCACGTGACTGAAGGGGACCAGTGATCAAAATAGTCTGGTAGGATCAGTAACATGAAACCTTTAGTATCTATTGGGAGCTCTGTGTGTGTGTGTGTGTGTGTGTGTGTGTGTGTGTGTGTGTGTGCACGCACACACAGAAGGAGGTGCCTAGAGGGAGAGAAGAGAAAGGACTCAGAGAGAGGCAAGCGAGAGCCCCAAGGGTGCAGGGCCCTGGGCTCCGGCTCTCTCTGGGCTGCAAACCTGCCCTCCTGCTGGCTGGCTGTTGAAGCTCCCCTCCTTTTCCCAGGGCAATGTGATTCTTTTGATGCCTAAGCTTGTTTGATTCAGGTTCCTCTCATGTGCAACCCAGATAGCCCACTGCCTATTTCTTTTATCTTTGAAGTTACTCAGAGGTAGCTACACAGAGTTTCATTTTTAACAACCTCCCACCTGTCTTCAATTTAATTTCTGTTAGAAAGCTCTGGCCATGAAATCTGTACCTCTCTGGTCTGGTGTGGCTTTTGCAGAAGTGTATTTTGCGAGCTCCTTTATGGGAAAGGAGGTTCCCACGGCCAAAGGCGTTTGGGAAATAAATGCTGCATGCAATATTTCTATCCTGGAGATTCACGATGTAGCGTATTAAAGAATTCCCATACTGTATACACTGTATACAAGTGTGTAGTGCTGTCTAACTATGGCTCCCTACATTGTTTTGTGAACCTAGACCTGCTCTATTTATGTAACACGGAATACCCAAAACCTCTGATGTTCAGCTGGGTCCATTTTGGAGCATCCTGTCTAGCTCCAAGTGCAACATCAAAATGGCATATTACCTGGGTGCCCTACTTAGGGATGTTTGATCCCCTGAAGTGGGCCATTATCCGTTCGGAGGAAGGGATGTCTTTGATACTTTCCAGGGAGTTACCTTCTATTTACTAACATGAACCCACCTGCATTATGACAATAGCCTTTCAAACCATTGCCCGCTCTCAACATTGGCATTACACCCAGAGGAGGGACCCTCTCTTCTGCCTCTACTGAGTGCGAAGCTCTGCAAGGCAAGGCAGGAGTATCAGAGGCTCCCTTCCAGCCGGATGGGGCTTCCAGATGCTCACAACTCTTGAGACGCCTGTGTGATCTTTGTCTTCCCACCTCTGTCCGTCACTGTTATCCTTCCCCTGTTTGGCTTGCAAAGAACTGTTCTCTGAGCCTTTCAGCCATCCTGGACAACCGATGGGATGCAGTTCATTTATTCATCTCTACTTTGCAGATGAGGAAACCAAAGTTCTTCTACCAACTCCAATTCACATAACTAGGAGAGGAGAAGGTGGGCTTCACCTTGGGTCTGGTTTACCCTGTCATACTGTCTCTATTATCAAGCCGTCCGTGGCCAGTTTTCAGCAGCCATGTGTCTCTTTTTCCCCTGTCTTTACACAGACATCTCTTATACGAATCTGGACTCCCTTCCTCCAGAGTTCAAGGGATGGGTCACATCAAGGGATGTGACCATGTGGTTTGGCAGGCCAGGCAGGTTATGATGATGATAGCAAGGTTGTGCTCACAGAACTCAGGAACAATGAGAAAGCAGTTAGATGTGTCTCAGGTAGCTTTACAGCCAGCCAGCCCTCACCTGTTAGAGCGCCTGTCTTCCTTCAGCAAATGTCCTGGTTTGAGTCCTATCCACTCTCACAGAGACCCACCCTCTGTGTCTGCCAGGAAAGCAGCAAGTTTGAGTAACCAGTCTCCCAGAGGCAAGTCATTGCTTAGTGGCTGCTCAGCTGAAGAAACAACAAGGGACAAAGGTTCAATTAAAGAATATAAGTGTTCAAACAGTGCAACCTTGGGGAAATGACTTCTGAGACTCAACTTCCTTCTTGAGTAGAACCTGCCCGCCACACAAGGCCATGGGGAGGAGAGGGCCAGAAATGAGAACTATCGCACCCCAAGAGGAATGTGGGAGATGACTGCAGAGGCAAAAAACATCCAAGAAGTCAATCAGAGCTGGGCGAAACCATGTTCCAATATGCTAATCACCCTCCAATATGATAGTGCTAATCCCTTGGGACTATTTAGTTTTAAATTAATAAAAAATTAAGTGCTATTAAAAATTCATCTGCTCATTCTCCCTAGACACAGCTAACATATCGGACGGCACAAAGAACATTCCCATGATTCCAGAAAGATCTACCAGACAGTGCTGATTAGTTTCTCTTTCACCCAGCTTGCCTTCCAGCCCCTGCTTTCTACTTATCCTTCTTGGCACAACCCCGACCAGTTGCTGGTTGATTCTCTGATTGTTCATCCCTGAAGAAGGACTGTGTGGGACTGTGTGTTGTTTCACTTCCCATAGCTGGAGCTCCTGGCAGGAGTAAGACCAGACGTGTAGATTCCATAGGCAATCTGACTTCCTAACAAACAGTGTCCCTCAGAGATAGGGCTTTGTCTTGTGTCTTCTGCATCGCTGACAATAACCCAGCACTGTGTCAGGCACGGACAGGTCCTTCTTCCCAATTAAGAATGCATTCTGACTTGGCTTAGCTCAAGGTCCAGTTGCCTGTACGGGACTGACTTGGCCATGAGCTGACTTCACGACTTCAAGTGCATCATTATGTTGCATTAGGCCCCCGGGAAACCAGCAGGTTGGTCTAGTATGTTTCGTTTCTGGTAGGTCACCTGTGGCTTTGCAGGTAGAAGGGAGACTTCTTAAGGGGCTCTGTCATCAGAGCCTTTTCTAACAGTGGCTGAAGCTCAGGTTCAATGCCAGATCTCTGCAAAGAGCTGGTCTAGATGCGAGGATGTCTGTGATGGAGATGCTGCCAGTGTGTGTGTGTGTGTGTGTGTGTGTGTGTGTGTGTTGTCTACACATGTGTTTTAACCTATGAATCAAGGCAATAGACAGGAACTCAAGACTTACTATGGAAGTACATAACTAATTCTTCCTAGGTCTTGGGTTGTGGGATCTCCAGGACTCAGTCAATTTCCCTATTTTCTCCCTTTCTCCAGGTGATTCATTAAGCAAAGGTATTCTGCCATCTGAGATAATTTCTCTTTGCAAACTTACCCACAGGAATCAGCATCGTTTAGAAAGTCCATATTCAGTATGCAGCCTAGCCTCAGAATGTTCTGGAAATCCCAGCCCCATCCAGCAGTGCTCAAAGATTCTAGAATGCAGCAAGACATACACCTTTATTCTGGTGCATCCAGGGCTGGAGGAAAGGGGAAGGACTGCTAACTTAGACAAGTAGACAGGATCAATGAATCATATCATTGGCAAGTGTGGATGAGCTCAGAATGTCCTGAAACTAAGATAGGCTGCTTTCAGGCATCACTACACTGATGTGCGTGTGTGTGTGTGTGTGTGTGTGTGTGTGTGTGTGTGTGTGTGTGATTTCAATGCTCAGCTGAAGGAGCCCAGAACTGCCCATCATGTGGGCTTAATGGCCTCTTTCATTTCTCCCCATCAGGAAGCTCTAGTGAGAGGTGCTGGGAGGAAGAGGAGAGCGCTTGTAGTGGGAGAGGGCTGGGTGCTTATGGTCAGCCATTCTCAGTCTGGGAGCCCTTCTGTCTCGGCAGGTAGAAGACATGGCCACAGGGATATCAGACCTCAGGCTCTTCCTTACTGGAGTAAGAGAGAGGGTCGGAAGGATGACACGGTGTGTGAGGTGGCCTGACTCCACCCCTTCCTCACTTTCAGCCCAAGAACTCAGGGTCCCCTGGGTCTTCTCCCCCCTCCTCTCCCTTGCTTGCCCCTCTCTCTGCTCCCCTCTCTAATCTAATCCTCCCACTCTGCCCTGAGCATAGCATCACTTTTACTTTGGGTCTCATTTGCATCTCTGGTTGCCACTTTTGGGCATGTGCTGACTTTCTCTTTTCCTAGTGAAATTCTAGACGCTCTCCTTGTCCTATGGCTATGTCACATCGCCTTCTCTGCTTGGCCTCTCTGTGTCCCTCTTCTAAATACCCTCGTGATAGCATTAAGCCCACCCAGGCAAGCAGGACAATCTGAAGACCCCATTCAATGCCCCATATACTGTGAGGCTTTCTCTGAGCCCCCATTCCCTATGATGATATCTCTCTTCCTTCCATTAGGTTGCTCTCAAGGACTTGGATTTTTTTTTTTTTTTTTTTTTGCTGGAACACCCTTACTTTGGTGCAAAGCCTGAGAAAGCATCTGTGATCAATGAATATTTTACAGACTAATAATAAAAAAGAGAATGCTTGAAATAGGCACTCATGGGGTCCCAGAGACTCCCGTGGTATTGTGTCTCTATGCCCACATTCTTCGGTCTTTCCTACGCTGCATGTCCCCGGGGGAGAGCCTGGTATCCTTCTAGCTTGACTTCCTGGCTGTATCAGCTATTTTTGATGGTTAGGAGAGGGACAGACTGGTCTAAGTCACCTTCTAGAATCAAGCCACTGACTCACATAACCACAGCTGCTCCTTCAAACTGAGCTCCACACCTCTTCTCAATTCCTCCTCTCTCTGCTTCCCTTTCCTCTCCAGGACTCCTGAACCTTATCCTTGCCCCATGTGATAGTTAATTCTGGGTGTCAACTTGGCCACACCCGGCATTAACTAAGATCAGCTGTCAGACTACCTGAAGAGATGATCCAGATCAATACATTTACAATACAGAGACCAGTCCTAGATCTGATTGGAACCGCCCAGTAGCAGACTAGATAAAAGGAACCATAGAACAGAAGGCTTTTAGGAGAGAATCCCTGCTTTTCTTCTACTCTTCAGGAATCCTTCAGCCTTCAGCCATCACCCACTGGCCTGTTGAACTGAGCAGCTCTGAGCTCCAGGATATTTGCAGTGACACAGCCTGCCTCCAGCTTCAGCTACCAGCCATGTTGCCTCCGCCGCAAAAGACTGTTTCTCCCCCCTGGAACCGCAAGCTGAATAAATCTCCCTTTTTCCTTTAAGTTGTTTGACTTTGGGTGCTCTCTCACAGCAACAGTTAAGAGTAACTATTACACCCCACCTGGAAGAAGCTGAGGGAACCGGGGGCATCACAACCCATGCCAGTGACATCTTCACCATTTGCCAGCATGTCACCAACTCTTTGTCGCACCAGCCTTTCTGAGTGGTACCTGCCTCCCTCGCCACCGCCCAGTGCCCCTGTCCCCTTGGGCCCAGCTCACCTGTCTCTCCCCAGATGGGCAGGTACTCATCCTGCTGAATGTCCAGCATGATCTCCAGCCCGTTGCCCGTCCCCCCCTTGACCGTGGTGAGCAGAGGCTTGCCATCCTCGCCTGAGTTAAACATGTAACACTTCCCATATTTTGTAAACACCTGAAGGAGAGAAGAGAGAGAGAGAAAGAGAGAAGCACATGGTGACTTCACACTGGGTTTGAGGGCTGGGTGAGACCCCAGAAGTTGTACAGCAGGCCAGAGTTCCCGACCACTAACCTCAACCCCGAAAGATTTCACAAATGATTCTTCATCTTGGCTGTTGGTTGGACTTTTGCCAAGTGAGGTTCTCGTAGCAAAGAAGGAAGGTGAGTGCCTCTGGGGCTTGTAAAATGAGATCTGGTTTCTTCTCCCTCTAGATACTCCTTCTGGGAAGTTCCATCCACTTTCAAACACTGAATACCATCTGCAAAGTCCTGACCCTCTAGAGCCATGGCTCAGCCTCAGACTCCTTCCTGAGCTAATCCCACTTTTGATAAACCTCCTCCTGGGGTCCCATAGTTCCCCCTACCCGAGAGAGAATGGGCTTTCTTACTCCATTTCCCACTTTTCTATCGTATTTTCTCTGAATGGAAGCATTCTCTTCTAGATGGAGGAAGGAGGTGCGTTAAAATGCAGGAAGTCCATGAAACTTACAGGGTTCAGGTACTGAAGAAAACCCACAAATCTCAGGAATTTGATGAAACTCTCAGGATTCACAAGGCCCCCTCCCCAAGACTCTAGAAGCAGTGTTCAGGGGAGGAGACCCATCTCTCAGGGGAGTTGCTGGCCGGTCATGCACCAAGCCCCAGGGCTGCAGCTATGACTCATCCATGGCGGGGTGGGCTTCTGAGTGCTGCAGCTGCCTTTGAGTCAACTGCGACACACTCTGTCTGCACCTTCTTCCTTCCATCTTCTTGCTTCCCACCTAAGGCTACAGGTATCACTCAAAGGTTAAGTCCATAGGCTCAGTACTTATGCATCTTTCCTTGCAAGTAACTCCAATAAACTCACTAAGCTAGACTTGGGCAGAATTGTTTCTTTGCTCTGTGGTCAATCTCCTATCTGGGGTGAAGAGGTGTTTGTTCCCCAGGAAAGACTACACAAAAGCACCTTGACCAACTATTTTATATTCCCATCATGGGGCCCCCATCCCTGCCTACCAGGGGCTCGGTCCTTCTCTCCCCTCTTCCACATTTAGTCAAGCAGCAAGGCCTGCCATTATTGCACATCCATCATGAATTTGGCCTTTTCTACACTGCTGTAATTTAGACCTTAAGCACTTTATTGGAGTTTGCCTGCATGTTACCAATAAATCAGGACCAAAGGGCTTAAGGGAACAAGAGGTTTTATTTTGGCTATGACTGTCCAGTTACAATTTTAGTACAGTGTGGCAGGAGAGCTTTCACTAACATCGGGGGCTGAGGGAACTTGCCACACACCATTCCATTGCTGAGAGAGGGCGATCCTCACTTTCCAGACCAGCATGCCTGGCCAAGAATACCAAAGAACGCCAACTTACTTAACCACTTCCCTCCATTTTATCCCCCTGCCCAGGCAATGGTCTCACCCACTATGGGCTGGGTTTCCCCTCAATCAATTACACAATCTCCTGATGACTTCATTCAGGGTTTAACTCAATTACTCATTTTTTACAAATGTGTCTAGAGCTCAAACCTTCAATTGTCAAGTTGACACCTGAGTCTAATTAGGACACACTTCTTGCCTCTCTATCTTCCTGGCAGGCCTCTTGGGGTCAATCAACTTTCTCCAGCCATCTTCTAAGGTTATCTTTCTGAATGTGAAATCCAGTCCTGTTCGTCCTATGCTTAAAATCTGTCAGGGCTTCCTCTCGGCCTTAGGCTGGACTCTCTCTACCTTCAGCCTTCTGTGACACAACTCTGTCTGCACCTTCTTCCTTCCGTCTTCTTGCTCCCACCTAAGGCTACAGGCATCACTCAAAGCTTAAGTCCATGGCTCAGGACTTATGCATCTTTCGCTAGTGGTTCGCACGGTGCCTGGCATACAGGACTGCCCCATAAGTATATGTAAATGAATGGATAGTTGAGAGTCTGAGAGATGGAGCCAGATCAAATAATCTGTAGGGCTGGAACATACCCATGCTGGTCCCTCCACTCTTGGCTTTCCACGTGCTGCCTCTGTCACCTTAATGCCTCATTCTTCTCTGCCTTGGTGACTACTCTCTGTCTCCAAGGCAGAACCGATGTCAAGTTTGAGTACCCCCTCCTTCTTGCTCCCCCTCTTCCTTATGGGAACTTTTATCACACAGCACTGAATGCAGCTCTTCCGAGCCTGACGCTGCCTTTCACTTCTAAATCCCAGCCCTCATCTCACTGCCGGCACATGACGTGGCTTGCTGTGCTTTTGTGTGATGAGAGAATGATCAGAACCATGGTGTGGAGAAAGTCCAGGGCCAGGAATGTGGAGGTCTTTGTCCAAGTTTTCACATCGCCACTCTTATTTTGTGACACTGGGTGAATCTAAGGAACTCTCCAAGACTCACTTTCTCTATCCATAAAATGGGGGTTCTGGGTTTTGCTTCGGCTGCCTCTCAAGGGTACGGAGAGGACTAAGTGAGATAATTCATGCAAGAATACTCCGGAAACTTTAAGATCTTTCTACACATGCTGTGGGTTACTATGGTTATACAACCACTTTGCAACCTCCAGCCGAAGCCAAATTACAGCTGGCAAAATGGGCTGGAAGGGAGTCGGGTCGATTGGATTGAATTCCTGTGGCCGTGGGGTTCTGGGTCCAGTCTGTGTCCCTCACTAGTCTTCCCCATTGTCCCTCAGCACCATGCATCAGCACTGTGCCAAACACTGACCTGTTATCTCATTTAACCTTCATTACCATGGCCGTGGGTGGGCAGGCACTCCGCCATGCAGAGGAAGCAATCAAGGCCCAGAGAGGGTAAATGCTTTGCTTAAAGTCATGCAGCTAGTGAGGAGAGACACTGGGATTCAAATCCACGCTTGCCCAATACGTATATTCTTTCTGGGAATACTGTCTTGGGAGGTACACAAGAGTCTTTGTGACTACATCATTTCCCAGGAGAAGCACAGTCCCATCCTCTCCATCTCGCTTTTCTCAGCCAGTCATTATGCGTGTGCATCTGTTCCTGTGATGTGCAAGGATCACAGAGATGGCAAGAAAGTACATGGTGGCCTATTGTCGCCCTTCAGGGTCTGTAAGAAGGGCTGGCAGGACAGCCGACTGTACCCTTTCTCCATTACACAGAACAATTCTGCCTCCCTGGCCAGCTGAACTATTTCAGGACCACCAAGCCTCGCTATCGGCACTTCACAGCGAGGAAGACCATCTAGTGTTAGACAAGGCCCAAAGCAAAGAGTTTCTCAAAGAACTGAGATTTAGCACCACGACTGCATATAAGGAGTGAACTCAGCTAATGATCTTGTTCCCTGGAGAGATGCTCTTGGGGGCCACTGTAATGAGCAGATGAGAGCATCGTATAATTACCCCATCCATTGTAAGAGGCTGAACACATCTAGAGTGACTTCTGGGCTGTTCCAGCAGAGTTCCTTCCTTCCTTCCTTCCTTCCTTCCTTCCTTCCTTCCTTCCTTCCTTCCTTCCTTCCTTCCTTCCTTCCTTCCTTCCTTCCTTCCTTCCTTCCTTCCTTCCTTCCTTCCTTTCCTTCTTTCCTCCCTCCCTCCCTCCCTCCCTCCCTCCCTCCCTCCCTCCCTCCCTCTCTCTTCCTTCCTCTCTCTCTCTCTCTCTCTCTCTCTCTCTCTCTCATACCGTAAATATTTTTTTCTTCCAATCTACTCATAACAGTAATTTGTGCACCCATATGACAAGGTTTGGTAGTAAAAATAATTTTGACTTAGTGTCAGATTATTGTCAATTCCAGCTCCCCTCACTTCTTCCTCTTTTGCCATCAGTCATTAAACTTCAGGATATGGGGCTGGGTTACAATGTGGCACATCCTGAAGTCAGCCACCACCTGGGCCCTTTCACGCACATGGCAAGTGGTACTCCTAAAGGAAGTGACCGTGCCGATCACCCCAGAAGGATAAAAAGTGAAGAACTGAGACTTGTCTCAGACATTATCTTGCTTTCCCCACCTTGGTTTACAGATAAGGACAGAAAGTCTAGGTTGCCAGTTGCCCAGGGTTACACAAGAAGCACATGTCCACGTGGGACATTGACTCCCCATTCAGCTCGCTGTCCTTTCTTTGCTACAGTCTCAGTTTCCCCACTGACAGGAGGAGACAGAGGTTCTAGTGGCTTGTTCTGGTCCCGGGCATGTGAACTCTTATAGGCTGGCCATTGGTTGTTTGCTCTGGAAGACTGAGTGGGCACTGAAGCTGTATGAGAGATATTTCTCTGGAGAGGAGGGAGATAAAAGGTTTTAACAGTGGGATCCACAGGGATTTGCCCCCACATCTTCTTTTCCAAACCAGAAGGTATTTTTTTTTTGCCCAAGGAACAGCAAGTATCAAATCAAGCTATAACAATAATGATCAAAACGGCCAAAAACAAGAACCACCGAACATCTACTGAAAGTGGCCAGGATGTAATATTTAGCTTTCTTATTTCTTTCAGAGTGTTTCAGTTTACAAAAAATATAGAGCTTAATGTAAGCTTTAAAATTTAGAAATCTTTTAGAATTGTCGTAAAGTGCCTAAAGAACTTAGATGAAATCTTTAAAATGCCTAACTTAAAAGTGATAGAACTGCAGCCATGAAATATCACAAATTATTTTTCTAACTCATGTTATAGCATCTATACTGGTCTGACTTTTAGCATACCAGGAAAGACTTTTTATTTATTCTTTCAAAGGGGACACAAAAAAGTTTAATGGTAATATGTGTACAAATAGGAATAATATTGTAAAAATGACCATCTTACAAAAGGCAGATTAAATGTAATCTGATCAACTCCCAAATTCTCTATAGAAATTAAAAAAAATCCAAAAATTATTCTGCAAATTTAAAAGACCACAGATATCCAAAGGAATTTTGAGCAATAAACATCACAGTTGCAGGTATCACCATACTTGACTTCAAGCAATACTACAAAGCTATCAAAACAATAAAACAGCATGGTACTGGAACAAAAACACAGTCCAAACACAGGATCCACACACAACTACCTGATTTCTGACTAAGGTCACCCATGTCTTGATAGTCCCTGGGCGGGATGGCAGTTTCTGCCAGTGCGCTTTTCTACCCCTTCACGTGGGGATGGGGTCGTTGGGGCACATTCACCCATGTGCTGCTGTTGTGTTGGCCTGGCAAACATGGTTTGGGCTGAGAGCCAGAGAGTGACCATTGCCAAGTCTGATAGCCAAGTGATAGTCTATGGCAGCCAAATGCGTCCTCAAGTTGGACCCAGCAGAAGGAGGACTAAACCTTCCCACTGCTTCAGGAACAAGTCCCAGACCTTCCCTGGAGCCCGCATGTCCCTGTCTCCCTCCTGCCTTCTCATATACCTCACAGACCCTTCCTGGTTTAATTCTTCGAGGTCAGTGGGCTATTTTTCTATAAAGCCTTTACTTTAACTTTCAATGATCTTTCCACATACTTTGCCTATGATCCAGCCTCATCTTAACAACTATCTCCCCAGAATCTGGCTCCCAATACTATTTGAGTCAGGCCTTATTGCCTTATAACCTCACACACCATGCATTTTTCTTCCATAGTATATATCACAGCATTTAACTTTATGGTTATTTTTGCAACTATGTATTGAATGTGCAGGAAATGTATGCTGTGTTGAGTGAATTAGTGAGCAAATGGATTAACTTCGAAGTGTTTTGGCCTCCCCTAGCCACCTCTAGCAGGTCTCAAGCTGGTCCTGGCGGAAGCTCTTGCTGATGTCTCCTCCTAGCCTCTTCCTTCTTTCCTCTCCTGCCAGGCCTCCTCCTTCCCTGCACCAAGCATCTCTGTTACCTTCTCTGTGAAGGCGTCAGAGCAAATGATCCTTTCAAGGAGTTAAGACTGCAGTGGGGAGGGGTGCAGTTTACCAGTTTACCTTTGTGGGTGCAGGGAAGGAGCCTCAAGAAAGCATCCAGCCTGCTGGCTGTATGTCTTTGCTATCTCCCTACCTAAGAGTCTACAGCTCCTGCCTGGCTCTTCTAAGGATTATTTCCCCTTCAGCTCAGCATCAAAGGCTGCTGAGCTATTTACACAGAGCAGAGTTTCGCTACAAACTTGGGACAAGATTCGACTCTCCTTCCCTATTTCAGGGCATAATGACGGGTAAGTGTTACACACGCTTCAGATTTACGCCTTATCGCCCTCAGGCAGAAAATACAATTTATTTAAGTCCAGACTGTCAGGCCGAGCTCTCTGCTTCTTCAGACCTGCCATTCTCTCAGGAGTTTCTCTGCTTTACCAGGAAGAGCTGACAGTCTCATTTGTGGACGGCCGGGCTGGGTTTTTGTAGGATGCTGAGAATCTAAGATTGCATTTGGTGAGATCCATTTGTGTGAATCAACGAAGGTGCAGGCTTCAAATCTGCATCTGCAGATGAACTCAGAATGGGACCCCTGGTCATTGAGTTCATTGCTAGTATCTACATGATAGATGCCAGTAGGACCCAGGGTCTATACCACTTGCTGTATAGTGTTTTCCTCCAAGTGAATAGCTGCCATCTTTGTCTGAGACCATCAAGGGATTCTATCTTAATTACATGTACCCTCGCACATGTCCTGCTGGCCTTGAGATCCAGGGGCTAGAATGCTTCTACCTGTGCGCTCTCTTACATGTGCTTCTCATGAATCCTCATATGTACTGTCAGTGCCTTGAGGTCTGGGAGAAGCACTAGTAGACTGAGGAAGGTTAACTTGAGGCGGCGGGGGGTGGGGGGGTTTACTTATGCAGCCATGAGAAAGCCATCAGCTATTATGGGGCTGAGACTGCCCAGTGTGACTGCTTTGGGTGAGCCTGGGTCACCTTCACCCCTACTCCTGGAAGTAACTCTCATAAATTTGTTAGTTCATCAAATTGCACCTCGGCATAATTGTTACTTTGTCATGGAGTTCCTATCTGGGATGGAAAGCAGCTGTGTGGCATCTCCCAGGAAGTGTCACCAACACTGCTTTGCCTTTCTCAACGGCTCCATGAGCTTGGAGGGAAGCAAACCTTCAATTCCTGAGCCTCTCCTTAGTGCCATTCTTTGTTAGGTGGTTTCAGCCATCATAAGGGCCAGGCATCTTATGGCCACATCCTGCTTCATGAGACAGGATCTCTCAAGGAAGTTAAAAGGAGGGAATCATGGGATTGTGGGGGAATGCAGTCAAAGCAGCTCACAGATGTTTGCCAAGTCCATGACCTTGAATACATCCTGGTCCAGTCCCATTTCTTTTCCTCTTCTGCAAATTGGATATCATGATCTTGCTGTGTGGTTAGAGCGTTTCATGGAGAGAATATCAGTGGGTTTTCTTGGGAGATTATAAAATAGGCACCCTGAGTGGCTTTGATTCATCCTAGCAGGAAGAGCTATTGCTTTCTGTGGTTATTAGAGGGGGGAGTGTGAGCTGAATTGAAGGAGGAGCTGTGGTTCCTATGGATGTCCTGTGATTCTAAGTTCATCTTTAATAGTCAGGGAGCTGAAATAGTCCTTGCCATTACTGTTTATTTGCCATCAGTACTAAGCCTATTACAGGAAGTCCAGGACAGCCAATGGGATTCCTGGAAGCCAAGAATCCCTGAAGAAAAGGGGGAGACTTTCACACACACAGCATAATGTGAAAGTCTATAATACATTTGTACTCTAATAAGCAAACCATCATCAATTACTGGTAGAGCTGACCCTGTCAATCTGAAGTTGGTCATCTCTAAATCACCCAAACATGGAGGTGGGGATGGGGAGTCTCCACATCTTTCCAGAAACTCTTTCAGGGGCTCTGCCACCAGAGAGACTAGCTCTGTTACTCTCCCTGCAGTGCCTTTCATGACAGCGACTCTATAACTTCTGTCATTCTGCTATGCAAAGTGGTAGAAAGGCAATGCCCAGGGAGACTGAGTTGAGTCACAGAGTGATAGTTGGAAAGTCTGGGCGAATTCATCTCCACCTTATTCCAAAGCTTCGTTCACATGCCTTTTCCAGCCCCCTTGGATCCTAGCCTGTTCGGTCCCAGCAGGCAGGCGAGCCTGGTGCTTGCCTATGGGCTCTCCCATCTGGTAGGGGAAGACACATCTCAATCAAAACAATCCTGAAGAAAGTGCCAGACACAAAATGTCTCCTCTAGTTTTCTCACTTCGCACACACAGGAAGTCTAATCCCCGAGAGGTCAAATGACTAGCCCTACGTCACATGGCCACCCTGGGGACAGACTTGAGATCCAACTTGGACTCGAGAGCTAAACCTGTTTGCACATGCCGGGGGCAAGAGATCACATGTAGGATCCTTTCTGAGGTCACTGTACTCCAGGGCCTACCTCGGGCCCTGTTAGGATACCCACCCTATAGATCACAAGACATGTCAAGTAGCTCAGAAAGGTTAGGAACAGCTGATACCCATGAAGACACTGTTTTCTGGTCAAATTAAAAGTGCAAACAACCCTTCTGCACCATGTACCTATTTAGGAAAATAAATTATGTATAAGCCCCTTAGCAGCTGTCGAAATATCCACTTGGCAGCACACAGCTGGGCTGGTAAGCCTCAAACCTTCTCACCCCCTCATTATTCCTGATCTTTAGGGCGTCTTCTAGGCAGCAAGTTTCTCCTCTTGGCTTACTTATTACACTTGAAGGAAACGAAATTGCACTACTCCAAAGACGCCTGGGATCCCCACTGTCCCCAGCCCCTTTCTCTGGCTCCATTCAGCTGGCCTCTCTAATGAAGTCACTGAAATCTCATTAGGCTGTTTTCAAAATAATGTGAAAAGTTAACCATTGAATTTTGTGGGTTTTGTTTTTCTCTTTGGAACTCCTCAAACACATTTCACACAATGGGATTGGGAAAGGTCTGTATCAGCCTTCCAGGGAACAAAACACATCTGTCTCCTGCTTTGTGAAGTTACAATGGAGGGTGTCTGAAATTAAATACCAGTGCGGAGGCTGAGTTGATGGCTAGCTCTGTAGAGGCTCATGTTGTATCTTATTCAAAAATCTTCCTGTTTATTCGTTTGTTCCTGAGACAGGAATTTTTTTATTATTTTATTTTTCTAGCTTTACGAGCATATTGAAGACTCATCCTCGCTTCCCTCCATCCCTCTCCTCCCATTCCTCTCCCTTCCCTTTGCCAATCCATCCCACTCCCTCCCACCCTCTTGCCTGTCTGCTTCTATGGACTCCAAGGTTCCCTTTGGTTTGTCTACTCTTGTGGGGGTTCAAGCTTCTTGTGGCATACAAAATTGGCGAGGCATGAGTTTTTGACCTCTAACTTTCTTCTGAGAAACAACTGTGACTTCATTTGCCTTATCCCCTGAGGAGATTAGAAAGGTGATTTTAGAATGGCTGCAGAAGTGGTTCAGTTGGTTAAGTGCTGACTGTGAAAGTAGGAGAACCTGAGTTCGCACCCCCCCAGTACCTATATAAAAGCTGGGCACAGTGGCACACACCTGTAACCCCAGCACCGGAGGGCAGAGACAGGAAGAACCCTGAAGTTCAGTGACAGACCAAATAAAATGATGAACTTCAGGCTAAGTAAGAGACTATGTCTCAAAAAAAATGCGGGGAGCGATATAGGAAGATCTCTGGCCTCCACATTTACCTGTATGTAAACACCCACAAGAATAAGTGCATACATCCCACATATAGGTGATTTCAGCAAATGCTTGTGATAGCACCTCCATGTGGCAGACGCTGCTCCTGAGAGTAGAGAAGAGGAGGATGCAAGCTCTTTGCCCCACCCCCTTCCCCATCGCTAGTCCCTGTCTTTCTCAGGACATCATTTATATCATTCCCCTTACAGGGAGCGTGGAGCATGCACCGTGAGCAGTGTCGAGTGTGTTAACCACTCTGTCTTTTATGAGTCCCAAAGTTCTGTGACATATTTCCCCCAACTTGAAGATGAGGAAAGTAAATTCCCACAGCTAGAGAACAATTTGTTCGTGTGTCCCTTTACATGTAGATGCTATTAGAGGAAGGCTTATGGAAATGCTCTGTGAACTCAGGAGTATGTGGAAATTAATGTGGTCAAGTTCACAGAGCCAGACAGCAGAATGGTGGGTTCCCAGAGGCCGTGTGTCTGGAATTGGACCAGGGAAGGGGACACATGTGTCAATGTGCACAGAGTTTCATCAGGAAGGGGGAATAAATCTGGGGACTCTATTGTACAAAATAACTATGATTAATAACCATGAATTTAGTACTTAAGAACAACCTAAAAAGAGGATTTAACAAAATTTTTTAAAAACTTCATTTGTGTGTGTGTGTGTGTTTGCACGTGTGTATGCATGTTTTCATGTGTGGGTACAGGTGTATGCAAATATGCATGTGCATGTATCTGGAGACCTGAAATTGATATCCAGAATCATTCTTGGTCCTTGATCACTTTTCCACCTTATTCTTTTTTTTAAAAATTTTTTTAAAATTTTTTTTATTATTATTATTTATTCAACTGTGCGCATGTGCGTGTGTATGTGCGCGCGCGCGTGTGTCTGTGTGTGTGTGTGTAGAACCACGGACGAATTCGCGAACCACCATGGACGCCTCCACCTCCTTCTGCCCCGGGATTCACAGGCTCCACCCTACCAGGACCAGAAGCGCAGGCCACCCCCGCTTCCGCCTGGCGTCTATACGTGGGATCTGGGATCCGAACTCAGGACCTTCCGCCTGCAAGGCGGAGGCTTAACCCCTGAGCCACCTCTCCAGCACCTTATTCTTTTGAGGCTGGGTCTGTAAGAAAACCCAGAGTTCTTTGACAGGGCTACTCTGACTAGCTGGTTTGTTCTGGGATTACCAGCCCCCACTTTCTGGGGCTAGACTGACAGATGGGCACTCATATTCATCCATCACTTTTGTGTGGGGTCTTGGGATTTGAACCCCAGTTCTTTTGTTTGACTATCATGTGTTTATCATTCCTCGCAGCCTGCGGATTTAAAGGCTTTGAGCCATAAGGAAATGATATTTTCAGGGAAAGATATGCTAATTGATTTAGCTTGATGGTGGATCATCACATTGTACCCCACAAAAATACATTTATCCCTTGTCATCTAAAAAGAAAGCCTGAAAAAAGGTGAAAAGCCAAGAAGCATAGCATTATTTAAATGTCTGTTATGGTAGTGTGATTCCCTCCTCCCATGTTCAGAGTCCATCCGCTGGGTTGTAGCATTTTGTGGACTGACTGACTCCACCAAGAGGCAGGGAGGCCTCTCACTTCCTGTCTCCAAGACTGAAGTGCAGTCAGGGCTTTTCTGCTGGGCAACTGTCCAGACAGTGCCAGGCCCTGAGGGAGGAGGTGTGTGGGCACCTTCTAGAGGTGTGTGGTAGACCTGTCTGTCACTGAGACGGTAGCATGATGGGCCCAGGTGAGCAAGTTTTCTCCATCCAGTTGAACACAAGGCAAGCACATGTTCTTTAGGTCCTTCAAGGCTATTTGCCTAGAAAGGTATTCACAACTCCAAGCCTCTGTAGAGGATCCCTCTCTGCTGCTCACTGAAGAATCCCACATGGGGTCCCACTTGAGATGACACAGTGGGATGTGGTCCCAGAAGGTCTTTCTACTTGAACATGAGCATGGCTGGCTGGAGGAAGGGTCATTAGGCACAGGAGTTAATGGAGAGGTTGACTGCTGTTTTCTTAGATACATATTGTCTGTCTTGGTTTGACGATAGGAGGTGAGTTATTTTCATTTCTGGATTCCCAAGGTGGGTCTAGTACCTGGCACATAGTTGACACTTCACAGGAAGATTGGTTGAAAGAAAAGCCAAACATGGAATTGGGAGCTGGGCAGACCTGGCTTCCTGTACGGGGTCTAGCCTAGTTCGGAAGAAGCGTCTCCTCTTTTGGATCTCGATTCCTATCTTGGAAATATCCACAAGAGTACCTTCCAACAGAGTTGCCGTAAAGATCAAAAGGGCTATCAACGAGCCTAAAAGAGGTGTGCAGAAAAAAGCACAAGTCCTTAGTTCAGGGACTGAACGCTCCTGTTTGTGGCTCAGCTCATGTGCAAGCTTGGCAGGAGCAAGGGAAGGAAACAACTGTCGCTTGGCTGTGGAAAAGGAAGCCAGACTAGAGTTCCACTAGGACTGTGGTTGGGCCTCACCGTTCACCGGTGTTGTGAGTGTCTCAATCTATGCCCCACACCCTGAGGATGAGATAATACCTTGCAGATGGAGGCCGGCGGGTAGCGAGTGTGTGTGTCACAGCCGAGGAAGGTGGAGAAGGACGCTGCGTGGTGGTCAGTGCTGCTGCTCAGAGGGAACACGAGGGCTTCCCCTGGGGTTAGTGGTGGTGATGTTGGTGCTTTGTGGCAGTTTGAGCTGGATCCTCTGGTCTCAGCAGAACCATTCTAATCCTCCCAGCCAGCCCACGGTGCCAGTCCTGGCCTCTGGCTGCCTGCTGAGCTCTGCCCACCTGCTTCTCATTCTGAACCCTTTCCCCCCTCTGAACCCTGACATGCGTAGATGGATGGTATGGGCGCTACAGCAGAACAGGCAGGATAGATGGGTGCTCAGGTTATCCTGTCCTCATACCTACTGTGTGTTAGACACTGTGCATATGACTGGAGCATTTATTGGACAGGGGTTAAAGATTAGGTCAGAAAAAGCCGTGACTGAGAGAAGGTGGCATTTCATTCTGTCCCGGGAAGCTTTGGACATCTGCGGAGCCCAAGCCCTGATCTGCCCACTGCTGTCATGTCACCAAATCAAAGCTAGCATGAGGGCCAGAACAAGTCAACTAAATAGAAGGGAGCACCTTTCTAATGGCTTGAGGCAAGGGGCACAGAGGACCACATTAGATAAAGTTGAACTTGGGGCTCTGGACTGAGGAGGGCTTCCAGGAGAAACAGGGGTCCAGGAAGGGAAGAAGGAAGTATGGCCTTCTATTTCTGCCCTGCCACTCCTTACTTTTGATTCTGCTGATACAATGACGGAGACTCAGCCCTCTTTACTTCCCAGGCAAAGCAGCCCAGAACATCAAGAGGCAGTTCTCAGTCCTGTCATGCTTCCAGACACTTCTCAGTCTGCGTTCCCATCACTCGGGAGGTAGTAGATGTGAAGCACCTGGCGTCCATAGATGAAATCATTAATAGCTAGTATTCTGTTACTAAGAGAAACTCTACTCCTAACTGACACTTGTACCCCCATAGGGCATGAGTCTAGGATTACGATTCCCATGATAAATTCTTTTTTCCCTGTATTTAATTTAATTGACAAATTTCTGAAGCACCATGTGATTGTGTGATATGTGGATACAGTGTAGAATGAGCTGATCAGTTTGCATATCCATCATCTCATACTCTTGTGTCTGTGATAATATTCAAGTGTACTCTTTCAGCAATTTTGAAATTGACATTATTAAATGGGGCTGCCATTCTATGCAATATGTCCCCAGCCCCTGCTCCTCGTGTCTAACCAAAGCTTTGTATCTTTTGGCCAACATCTCCCCTTTCCCTGTCCACTCCTCACCTCCTTGTGCTATCATTCCAAACTCTTATGGCCACTATGACAAATAGTTGAACAAATGCTCATTACCACTAATCACTAGGCAAGTGCAAATCAAAGCCACAGGAGAGAACCTGTGGGACTGGCCATTATTAACCCAACAAAAGACATCAGGGCTGGTGAGGATGTGGAGGAAAGGGAGCCCCTGGACACTGGTGGGTGTGTAATTAACGTGGCCATTCTGAGAAACAGTGTGGAGGTTTCCTAAAAAAAACAAAAATAGAGCTACTATGTGATTCAACAAACCCATATCTAGGTATATAGCCAAGCAAAATAATGCAGCATGTCAAAGAGATGGTGTCTACCTTCCCACATTGATTGTAGCATTATTGACACTAGCCAAGATGGAACTGAGAGATGAATGGGTATAGAAAGTGACACATATATGTATTAGAATACAATCACATCTATGTAACAGAATAAAATTCAGTTTTCAAAATAAAGCTATCATTTTCAAAAACATGGATGAATCTAGAGGATACATGGGTAAATAAGCCAGCCTCAGAAGGACAATTCACATGTATGTGTGAAATCTCAGTAGACTTGTAGAAATTGTAAGTTCTTTTCACAGTTGCTTGCCTGACCCTGCTGACTACACCCTTATTCCTTCTTCTAACTGCTACCTGCGGAATTGATAGAATCTATGCTTGCTTGTTTTTTCCTGGGCTGTGCCCAGATCTCTTCTGGAACATTCCTTGAATATTCCTGAGGATGATGTTTATATCATGCTAACTGGGCATTTCTATTCCGCTGACATTCACTTTGCCCCCATCTTCCCAAGCACCCACCCAAGGGACTCAGGTGGACTTACCCCTCTCACCATGAGTGTGGTTTGTACCTAGATGACCAAGCCTGAGGTAAGACACACACCATTCTTTATGCCACTTGCTCCATGACATACCTGCAAGGAACCTCTCCTGTTTATAGTGTAGGTGGGGGGTGGTAGTGGAGTGGGAGAGGGGGTGATCAGAAGTCAGTTATGCTGTGTTCCTGGGGAATTTTGCATTATCCTATGGGACTACATCAAAAGTAATGCATCGGTGGAGAGCAAATGATGGTTTATGGTGTTTACAGAGGAGAGGCAGATGTTCTAATTAATGCCAGGGCAGAAAACAGTCCCAAGGCATGCTTGTTATTAAAAACAGATCAAGAAAAGGTCAAATAGGTAGCTACCCACGCAGTGCTTAGCGCTGAAGTCTTTGTTCCACATTCTTATCAGTTCTGACGTCTTGTTGTCAAAATATATTTCAGCTTTTTCAGAAATTTCTGAGAACCCCATTGTGTTCTGCTTCTTACCCATGGCTAGTCCTGGTTGTTGAGAAACTTGTGACTTTCAATAGCAGAAGCCTGCAGTACGAATGTTCTCCCATCATGGATTCACCAATGCACACCTTTTTGTTTGTTCAATCAGCTTGCTTTCTATCACATGGGATTGGATCTTGCCAGTAGATGTGCAACATGTATGACCCCACTCTCTCCTTCCCAGGCCGCAGCAAACATTATAGACTAACACAGAACTCTTCTTTTTGGGGATCCCAGTTATTTTTTTATCCCAACTAATTCTAGCTACTATGAAGGAAGTCACTGGAATTTGTGAATGAGGTAAATCCGCCTTGCCATTCTTGCATAAGAAGGGTGTTAAGTTCCCCTATATTGCCAGGAGAGCTGAAATGAGGGGCAATGCCTGAAGGGGAGACACAGTTTGAATATGTGTCACTGGCAGTATAAGGGACACCACTGGGGGGATAAACAGTACTGTAGTTTGACACAAGCAGAGGTGAGAGGTGGCCCCTGTTCTAGCTCAGAGAGAGCACAGACTTTGAAATCAGATCCTAATTCTTCCATTCACTAGCTCTAGAGTTGGGCTAATGTTTCTTGGACATTCCTTGCCTTTCTGTCTAATCTAATGGGGACAGCTAGACTTCCATGTAAGGATCACTCTCATGGGGCATGGTTTCTTCATTTCCATCTAAGCATCAAAGTTCTGAAGGTGAGTAGAGGCTTTCAAAATCAAAGACAGCATCATCATCATCATCATCAACAACAAACAACCCAGTATCTTTCATTCATCCAACATTAAGTGAACCACGATTACATGTCAAATACTATGCTTGGTCCCATAAATACAAAGATAAACAAGACATGGATGCTACCCACAGGCAACTCAGGAACTGTCAAGGTGGAGAAGGACATCAGATCAAAAGCATCAAGGAGATGTCATTGTGGATTCTGCACTCATCAATGTGCAGAATGCAACTTTTCAGTAAAGTCTTCCTGTGCTGTGGATCCTCCAGCCTGTCGCACCAGCTGATCTGTGAACATCTGGAGTAAGACCAGGTGTCAGCCATTGGCTGACATCAGTGTGGCTTACAGCCAGCCTTTCTAGGACCCCATGTTACTTCCACCTGCCCCAGATCCCACACACTTCTTCCTTTCTGGTCTCTGGATGGAGGCCTAGTGTACAAATTTGAGTGGGACACTGACTTTTGGAGGCTACATGTTCAGGAATTGATAGGGAGAGTCTGCTTCCATTCCGCACCACATTACAGACCCTGCTACTGACAAAACCAGATGAGGAAGTGTAGAGAGACACGGATGTGACAAAGTGACATAGCAACTGGCCCCCAGAACAAATTTGCAGGATAGACTTTATTTCCATTTACAAATGGGGAGGCTGAGGCACAGAGATGGGGAGGCACTTGCAGAGACAACATGAACTAGTGAGTTACATGTAGACATGGTGAAAGAACATACGCTTTTTCTTGGGGGCAGATGCAAGTGTAAGAACCAATTCTATCAGCTCATCTTTGATTTCCTCACTGGAGAAGGTAGATAGCAAAACCCTTCTGGGCTATGTGGGAATTAAGTCTGGGCTCTTCCTTTCTGGCGCCATGCGGCTGCTTTGTCATGCATCAAATGGTTTGGCCTCCCTGTCCCACAGTAGTTGCCCCGAGACTAAGTGAAAAGGTGGCTTTGCCAACTGACCGTGAGTTCTGAAGAGTAGATCTTCAATCTATTCTGTAGTAGTTCCAGCGCTGCCAACTGCCCACCCTGAGGTTGAAGGGACAGGCTTTTGTTTGTCTGGAGAGCATTTTTGGAAGCCTGTGATGCAGGTTTTTCCCAGAAGGACAACTGAGACTGAATCCTGCTTGTATGCCAGATGCAGTACCAGGCCCTTCCCACCCACGCAGGATCCCATTCACCATCACCCTGGCACACCCACTGCCACTCGTTATTAGAGAAGAGATGCAGTCTTCAACAGACAGACTGAACAGCTTGCCCAGCACAGCATCTCACAGCAAGTCAGAGAAGGTGCAAGACTTTCTTGACCTATCTAATGAGTGCTCCAGACTCCATACATCCCAGTGTACAAAACAAAACACCCCCTCAAACCAGAAAGCAAAAACCAGAAAAACCAAAAATAAAGGGGGTGGGGGGACAACAACCACCACCAAAAACCTCTAGTATTTCAAACATGCTCCAACATGCCTGCACAGAAATCAGACTAATGGCAAGCCCACACATGAACCTTCTGTATCCATTGCTCCTCAGGCATGGTGGGGATGCTAGAGGGATGTGAGACTCTTCAAAGTGATCTGCTGATGTGTATGATCAATGGTAAGAATCTCTGTCACATTCGCTCAGGATCTGCTGGAGTTTCTCTACCTGTCTCCCAAAGCCAGAGGCCAGGGCAGGGTAGATGAGCAGTATTCTACAGGTTTGAGTGCAACTGATCCTGCTCTGACGTTATTCCTTCAGTGACCTCCTCCTCTCCACCCTGCCCGGCTTTGGCCCATGCTTCAGGGCACAGTGAGTCACCTCTGATCCCTTCCTCCTGCCCTCCTACCGCACATAGCTGTGGGGAACATGGTTCTGGAAATCAAATCCTTATTGACTTCTGTTGATGGCTTCGAAAGCCTTGGGCGGCCTAGTATACAAGAATGCCCGTGACCCCAGCCACACACTTCCTTCTGGTTTCTTCTCTCCCATGGCCTGTGGATGAGCTCTGTCTGTCTCCAAACAGCTCCTTCATCCACAGCCTTTATGTCGGCTGATTCTTCTGGTCAGAGTCCAGGCTTTCTCTTCCTCCATTGGTTCAATGTCTTTCACTCCAGCACGAGGATACTTTCTCTGGAAAGTGTTTGCTGGCTGCCCGACTCCAAACCAGGCAGGCAGCCTCCTCGGCTTGGCAGCATTGGGTCCCGGCACACTGGACAGTCTGCTATGGGCTCCTTGACCCTCAAGGCTCAGCTGGCAGCACACTAGAGTCAGGGCTGCCGAAGGGATCTTCTCTCGAGGCACCATGCTCTCTTCCTTCCAGCCCTGCTGGCTTTGTTTATGTGGTCACCTGGCAGATGCTGCGTCTCCAGCTGGATGGCAAAGCTCTCGGCTATCTTTTTTTTAATTGTTTATTCAATTGTGCGTGTGCGTGCGCATGTTCGTGTGTGTGTGTGTGTGTGTGTGTGTGTGTGTGTGTGTGTGTGTGTGTATGTGTGTGGAACCACAGGCAAATTCGGGAACCACCATGGACGCCTCCACCTTCTCCTTGTTTACTCTGCCCCAGGATTCACAGGCTCTGCCCTACCAGGATCAGAAACTCAGATAACCCCCGCTTCCACCTGGTGTCTATACGTGGGGTCTAGAATCTGAACTCAGGACCTTCTGCCTGCAAGGCAGAGGCTTAATCCCTGAGCCACCTCTCCAGCCCCACTCTCGGCTATCTTGATTTTGTTCATGTGCCAGGTTCCCTGGGAAACACCCTGTAGGCAGAGACCTACACATGGGGTCTATCTGTCCAGCAGGGTATTTTGGGGTCATTGTGGAGTGATATTGGTGGAAAATGTGTGTCTCTGCTTTACTTCCCAAACTGGAACTATGTCTTGCCACTTTTTCCCAAGCATTCTGACAAGACCAAGCTTAGCATCCAAAGTAGCATTTTGTTCAATGACTAAGTTACAAAGTAGGAATGAAAGAGATAATGCTGGAAATGTGTCTTTTAAGAAAGATTAATTTGCATGCAGTTCAGCTCTTTGAAAGCTACAAAAGCAAATACACCTATCTAGTCCCACCCAGCATTGTGTCCAGCAGTGACAGACAGCTGAGCAGCACAGCCCCTAGCATGCCTCTTCCTTTCTTCTGGCTGGATGATGATGGGCCGGGGAGGAGCTTTGGTAAGGAGGACATCAGGCCTCCTCCCTGGACTGCTGTCACATACAAAGAAGAAATGGTTGGAGGAATGGGGGTATTTAGAATGGAAGAGAAAAGATTCAGGGACAATCATAATGACTACTGTAAATATTCGAAAGGGGATCATTTGAAAGAGAGCATAGTCTTATTCTGCAATGTCATGGAGGGCAACCTTAATCACTTAACAGGTAAAGTGTCCACGGCTCTTTCTAAAGAGGTAGACTCATTCATTCATCCATTTACCCTGGCTTATATAGAGGAAAGAAAATCTATAATGACTACCTTCATTGATAAAGATTCTAGCCTTCTAAAGGGATCTTAAGCTCTTTTAAAAAATAATTGCTGGTTCCTTTCATGCCCTGTGTCATTCCCACCTCTCACAGATGTGCTCAGCACTGGAGAGATGTTTATCCATGTTGTCAGGACCCAGTCTCCCCAAGATCCCCAGCCCCACCCTGCTGCAGTCTTGGTCATGTTCAGAGTTATTGTGTAGTGTGTCCCACAAGGGCAGGAAAGGCATCTTTCTCATTTCTTTGTCTCCAGCTCCTGCCTCATCACGTCAAATGAATGTGCGCGGGATAAATGGATGAATGTGCTATGCGCAAGATCAGACGCTTTGGGACCCTGGGCATCCTGTAAGGACTGGGGAAGGTTACTTCATCTAGGACCGTCTACTGTCCCACAGCTGGGGCCATAAAGGCCCAAGGTGGTGCGCCTGGGCAGTACCCATGGCAGATGGCACTCCAGCAGACAGCAGACATCTCATCTCCCAGCACACTTGCTCAGAGCACAAGCATGACCGCCACGTGAATGCAACATACATCAGGCACCTAATGGTGCATTTGAGAACATGAGTGGTAAGCACCAAATGGGATTCCAGAAGGGAATTAGGGCCAGACACAGTGGGGAGGAGAAATCCAAGAGTGTCCTCAGAGGGACCAGGTATAAGCTCAGAGACTGAGGAACCATCACCCTGGCACCCAGAGGCTGGAAAGCTGCTCTTGCTGGACAGCTGGGCTGTGGCTGGGCTCCCGTTCACTGCTGTTAGCTCTGGGCCTGCCCGCGCCATTCTGGGCCAGTCAGCTCCGCCTAGCCACTTCTGAGGGCTCTTCTCTCTCTCTCTCTCTGCTAGAAGATGAGCTTGGGTGCTATTTCTCAGGCACCAACCACCTTTTATTGTTTTGAGACAGGGTCTCTCACTGGCTGAAACTCACCAGGTAAACTCAGCCCACCGCCAGCAAGCCCTAGGGAGCCACCTGTCTCTACTCTCCCGGCGCTGGGATTATAAATAGGTGCTATCACACAAGCCTTCTGTTTGCTCGTTTTTTGTTTTCATGGGTTTTCATAATTGAATTAGGTCCCTGTGTTTACAAGGCCAACACTTTACTGACTGAGCTGTCTATCTCCTCAGCTCAATCAAGTTTTCATTCAACAAATATTGTCACCCATCTACTATGTGTTCAAGGTTATATACTACAGCGTTTATACCCCCCAAGTTTACAGCCAGCTTGCTAACCTTCACATCTTGGTTGTCTCTGCCTTGGGAAGTTTAGTTAGCCTCTGTTGCCTTGACTCTTCCATGACATCCACTTGTTAAAGGTGTCATGACATCAACTGAGCTATTACATGCAAAATATGGAAAGGAGCAGGCAATGGAGGGTCTCTTCTTCCGTGACACATGCCAACATTCATGTGAAGGGAGGAGATTGAGGACCAGAGTCCCCAAATCCTAGTGTCCAGTAGAAGGGCTGCATATGGTAGCCACTAAGAGAGTTTTAACTAAACTCACCACAGAGCACATATACTCACACATGATATATGCTCATACAGATACATAGGCTCATATGTACATAGACATACATACAGAAGCACATATGCACACATGGGCATATGTGTACACAGGTATATGTGTATATAGATATATATGCACACTGGAGTACACACAAGCACACACTCATACAGATATGTGCATACATAGGCACAGACACTTGTGCACACAGACACATGAATATGCACAGTCACGAGAATACATATGCACACATACAGGCACATGTATACAAAGGCACACACATATGTAGACAGGTGCACATATGTATGCAGGTAGGCACATGTTTACAAAGGCACACATGTGCACAGGCACCTGTACACATCACACACTTGCCCATGGTCCAGACCCTTGGTGGGAAACCCTTCCCTGGAGAGGCGGTGGTTCTCGTCCACTGCAGACCTCTGGGTTCCACAACTGTCTCATTTCTGCCCCTGGTGTTTCCCTTCCTTCTGAGCTTGGCTCTCTATTCAAATGCTTTGAAACTGCATTGTGTCTGCATTGCTCTGTGAGCCTAACAGGAGACAGGCAGTGTGTGGGCTCAGTCCCTCGAGCAGCGTGGATGAGAAATCATGACCTGCATTTTAATTTACCTCTCTCACTTCACCTCACTTCTCAGAGACTGGCAGAAGTTTTTAATATAGAGATGAATAAGAAATGATTCCTGCCCTCGGGGACTTCAGGGCCTCTTCGGGAGAACAAATGCATAAACAGCTACAGCAAGTAATAGCAAAGAGAAATATGTGGTCAGCAGAGGACTGACTGTCAACACACACAGGGGAGACCTATGGGGATGCAGGATGATCGCAGGCCAGAAAAGGATTTATGATTGGTTGAGATCTTCACTGTGGCTGGGTGGAGGAGGAAGAGCTCAGGCCACCGGGAACAGAGAACGGCATAGGACACAGCATGCACAGAGACCCAGAGGTATGAGAGTGTGTCTAGATGCACTGGGAACAGCAGCATCCTGAGGCCAACTAGGAGCCCTGAGCTAGGGAAGATGGGCTGAGCCACATTGTGAAGACCAGAGGCTGGACTCAGGCCATTGGTGCACAAGACAGCAGGTGGTTACCTATTGAACCCTCACTGTGGTTTTGTATGTTAGGCTCATGTCAGGGATGGGAAACTTGGGCTGAGAAATTTAAGACCTTATACTATAAGAAATGATCCTGGACCCAGTCCTCCAATAGATACATAGAGGCAGGAATCTAGCTTACATATTGGGACCCTGGGTCCATGCGATCCTAAATGACAGTACTGCCGAGGTTCAGGGAACAGTGAGGACTTTGGGAGATGAAGACAAGATAAGTCCCATGGTAGATTTCATGGTGAGGCATTGTCATGAACACACGAAAGGGGTAATGAAGCCAGGTGAACTGCAGGGAACAGAAGAATAGAGAACCGTCTAGCAAGGTCTATGGAATGACTTAGCTGGGGGTCTGGGGAGGGCCGGGGGAGGTCAATAGGAGAGGGACATGATGAGCAGATTGTCCTAACTTCTGCTCTTGTCTGTCCTGGCTTTGATGGACTCGTTCATTCCTTCTTCACCCAAGATCCTGTCTCTCCATGCCCAGAGCATGATGGGGTCTGCCAAAGATGTAGAAGGCGAGGGCCAGGGGTTGAGCACATTGTGTGTTAGGCACAGATGCACGAGCTTGACTATTTCTCTAAGAGAAATAGTGGAAGGTGCAGCAATCCCCATTGGATAAGCAGACCAAACCCAGGCTTGTTATTTCTCCAACATGGAGCTGGACTCAACACCCAGGCCAAGGTTTCTCTGCTGTAACTCCTGCCCTAGAAAAGGGACAGGACAACCGTGGAATAAAAGCAGGAGCCATTCTGATTCATCATACCAAACGGCAGGCATAAGCTGAGTGTTGCCCCAGACAAGCAGATGTAGGCTCCTCACAGGAAAGACAAACTGTTTGTGTATTTGCATGGGGTTTTCAAGTGCCACAAAGCACCTTCCCGCTTGCTTACAAGCGTGTCTCATTTCTATGCCCCGCTCTGGAAGTCTCTCAGACCACTGAAGCTGGTCTTCTAAATGCTAACGGGCAGAACCCAGAAGTTAAACTCGGAAACGAAGCAGACCTGCTGTTCCATCAGAACCATCTCTGGATCTCGTCTTCCACTGGGCTGGGAGAATGTACTGCCCTGAAGGGCTCTGAGTGGGTACTTGGTGGAGTTTTGAAAGACGCGGAGCCTCTCAAGCTTGATAGTTTCAACAGTGAATTTTGTCTACAGTCAGATTCTTTCTGAGAATCAGCATCCACCAAACCAGACGCAAGAGAGCAGAGAAATATGAGCAGACCCTGGGTTGGGGGAAAGAGGGGAGAAGGCTGAGCCTTAGTGACTTTCAGTCACTAGAGCCAGAGAAGAAAAGCCATTTGCCTAGAGCCCTGTGCTAATGAGCGTCACAGATGGGGCCAGAAAGCTGAGTGTTTGGCCTCTGGGCTCAGGCTTTTTCTGCTTCTCCTGGCTGCCTCTGTGAGTCTCCTCCTCTACCCAACTCTACCTTAGCCACGCGGTACCAGACCAGCACTGACGGTCTCCGCCTCTCCTTCCTCCAGGCCCTTGGCCCTCCTGCTCGGCCTGCCTGGAATGTCCTTTCAGGAGCTACCTTCCTGGCCGATTCTTCCCCTGGAGAGGCAGAGGAGGCGTCCCTTCTGGGCGGCCTTGCCCAGCTTATGGTGCCTCTCTGAGCCTCCCTGGGCCGAGTTCCTGGGCTAATCACTGGCATCTACGGTACTGCGGGATTTATGTGTCTGTCTCTGCACTTGACTCCAGTCTCTCAGAGGGTGCCCTGCTCAGGCATCCAGTGAGCTCTCAATTATTGCTACTGTCCTGGATAGAAATGACCTTGCTAGAGCGAGGCGTCGTGATAAGAGAGGCCGGCTGGGGATGGGGCAAAAGATGGAAGGATGGGCAGAAGGAACTGGGTACTAAATGGCTAACTTCCTCAAGTTCTGTAGGGCAGAGGGTGGGCCTCTAGAGAGAAGGGGTTTAGAACAGGGTTGAGGACACAGGGGGAGGGGGAGGGAGGGCTGGCGGCCCCAGAGACTGCTCAACCCTGCATCTGCCTGTTGGAGTCAGTCTCTGGAAAAGTACCAGTGAATTAAAGCCCAATAAAAAAGTCAATTAAGTCCAAACTCGTTTATGCCTTAAGCTCCCCCAAGCCAGTGAGCCAGAATGCAAGCCGGGCCGATATTTCTCCATTTCTCTCCATGTCTCCACTGGCCTCCAGCGAAGCAGCCGTGACACATTTTATTTCAACTATAAATGGGGCAGATAGACTGATAGCAAAGTAATGGCTGCTGGGGGTTGTCTGAATGGCATCCAAGGGATTCATGTCAGCGGGGGTGACAGCCGCCTTCTGACCTTGGCTCTGGCGAGGCATTGGGAATCTGTGAGTATGTACACATTCTCGTGTGTGTGTGTGTGTGTGTGTGTGTGTGTGTGTGTGTGTGTGTACACTGTTGTTTGGTAAGAGTGAATTGAGTGTTATGCATGCAGGTGTGTGCTTGGAATCATGGGTATGGGAGCAGACCAGCATGCACTAAGTGGTCCCATTTGGAGCCACTGCCTCGGGGACTGTGTTGGCATCTTAAAGAAGCCACACTAGGTTGAACAAAGAGAATGTCAGAGTCAGAGTTTTAGGAGCTCTGGGGATGATCTAACTCCACACACTTATTTTAAACATAAGGAAAGTCGAAGATTACAGAGGGAAAGGGGTCTTTCTGAGGTTGCCCCTCAAGAACGGAGTCTGAGTCAGAACGCATGTCTCTCGCACATAATACGAACTTAACTGTGATTTCCACAACTGAAATGCTTCCTTTCTGCCAGGAGGTTGACCTTCTTCTCCATGAGAAAAACCCCTGCAGTTTTCCTTTGCTCTGAAGCCTTCGTCTGTGCAGCCTGTGATGTTGAGACTCGCCCCACTACCCTCAGCCTACACCCACCTTTCCTCTCACCTCCCTGTGTTCCTAGGGTGTCTCCCTGCCACCTCAGGTAGTAATAACATTTTCGATTTTTAGACATGTCAGCAAGTTTTGCCAGGCAGTGTTCGGGAACAGTAATGTTAATGCCTACACCTGGGGATTATGTTAATACAATGTCCTGAACTGACATTTTAAAAACTGCATATTTTAATTGGCTGACTCTTCTGCCTCCAAGACTTGGGTCGGGTTGTATTGAGTCGGGTGGTAGAGGTAGTGGGCTGGGCTCAGAAGTCTTGGGTGTCAGTTTCTGGTTGTGTGACCCTGAGCGGGCTATTTCCCATGTCCTGAGTTTCCTCTTCTGCAAATCAAAAGAAGCAGAGTTCTTCAATTCCAAAGCTTCTCGACTTCTGACCCCAAGAGTCTCCTCGGAGCTCCTGCCTTCTTTCATGCTTATGTTCCAGGACTGCCGGCTCTGTCACCTATCCTTGGCTTTGTGGACCTCTGTCACCTCTCTCTGGCTTAGGACTGTTTACAGGCTAGTACCTGTGTGGCAAATACAGACCTTTCCGTCTGCTCTCCATCCTCTTCCCACACTGGAGTAAGGATGCAAGGTTTCAGGTTCCTTCCTCATACCTATCTTTGGTGTGATATCCAAGTTGCTTCTTAGGAAAATCTTTGAGTCAGGGTGACTGTACCCCTTCCATTAGACTGGGATTCACATGGGACTTGACTGTGCTTTCCTCATTGGAGCAGGTGTGACTGTTAATCTTCATTGTGAATGTGATGGGATTTGGAGTCATTGAGGAGAGAGACTTCTGGGGGAGGGGGTCTGTGAGGGCATCTCTAGAGAAGTTTAACTGTGTTAGGAAGACCACTCTGAATGAGGGCAGCACCATTCCATGCTCTGGGGTTCTGGACAATATGAAAAAGAGGAAGTAAAGCTAGTGCCAGCTTTCATTTCTTTCCAACTGGACATATTGCAACCAGCTGCCTCACGTTCCCACCACCATGCCTTCTTCTCTTTCATGATGGACTGTTCCTTAAACTGTGAAGCAAAATATATCCTCCCCCTTCCTCGTTTGAGCCATGTATTTTGCCACAGCAATGAGAAAAGTAAGAAATACATAAAGTTTCTACCAAAGAATGGGACCATTGTTGTGATAAACCTGACCATGTGATTCTTATGTAGTAGAGTCTGGAAAGCTTTAGAACGCTGCTTTGTGGGAGTTTGGAAGATCACAATGTCATGAAAAATACAGACAGTAGACACATGTGCCATGAGGTTTCAGGGAGGACTAGAGATTCTATCAGGAATTGGGCTAGCAGCCGTTCATGTTGCATTCTGGTAAAGAATATGGCTTCATTCTGCCTGTGTCCCGAGAACTTGAGTAAGGTCGAACTAAAGGCATTGGACGGAATTGTTTGGCAGTGGCGATTTCAAGACAGGATGGCATCCAGGCAGGGCTACTGCTCACTGCTCTTATTCAGGTCTGCGGTGACAGCAAGTAGCAAGGAGAACACAGAGACATGAAAAACTAATAGTTTGATGGGAAAAGGAGCACCAACCACTTCAAAATTGCAAAAAAAAAAAAAAAGGTGCAGAAAAAACAGCAGTAGTTGTTCAAAAATATTGACACTATTAAGAAGAAATCTCATTCTCTGCCCTAGGGCAATGAAGAAAGAAGGGGCTCTGAACATAAGACCCTGCCTACTAAAGGTGCTTACTGATGGAACAACAAATTCACTTGTAGGGATGAGGCCTACACTGAGAATGCCTTCATGGGAATTCCCTATTCCAGAATGGAAGGCTGGAGGAAAGGGGGCATTTCCTCAGGGTCATCCTCAAAGGCACACAGAGACTGTTGCAACTGTGGGTCAGTGGGTTCAGGCTGCAGCTCAGCCTCGCAGCAAACTTGGCAATATTGCTTCTATAAGGCTGTTTTTTCAGGCATGAGACTCGCAAGAATGAAGGAGTTGTGAAGTATTGCGAGGTTTCAGAAAGTTGCTGAAGCCAGTCAATGCATGGCAGAGGTGTATTCCCTTTACGGAGGCCCGAAGTTACAGCGGAGACACCAGGATATAGGAAATACCAGGACTGTGGGGTGTCTGCTAGAGAATCCTGTAGGAATGGAGTGGAGTCAGACTAATAAAGAGACCACATGTGCTCTAGGCAACAGAGATACACTAACAACTGCTCAAGGCCACTGGAGCCCAGATCACAGGCTCCAAGTGCCCAATAGGGAGCTGCAGTACTTGGTGTTTGCCCTGCAGGGTTTCTGCATTGCTTATGGTCAGTCTTCCTTTTTATACCTCAATTCATCCCTTTTGGAGTGTTTATTCTATGTTATTACATATTAAAACTATGCAACTTTTCTTCGTTTACAGGGGCTCGTAGCACAAAGAACTTAGAAAACTAAACACCAAGGAAACCAATGGCCCAATTAAGAAATGGGCCCTGGAATTTAAAAGAAACTTTACCAGGGATGAAATTAAAATGTCTAACAAATATCTGAAAAAATGCTCCACTTCCTTAGCCATCAGGGAAATGCAAATCAAAACTTCCCTGAGATATCATCTCACCCTGGTCAGGATGGCAAAAATCCACAATACAAACAACAACAAATGTTGGAGAGGATGTGGAGAGAGGGGAACTCTCCTACATTGCTGGTGGGAATGCAGGCTCATACAGCCACTCTGGCGAGCCGTCTGGAGATTCTTAAAGAAATTAAAGATTGAAATGCCATATGACCCTGCTATTCCACTTTTGGGAATAACCCCCCATACAGCAGAGGTTCACCTCGATAGCACAAGCACGACCATGTTCATAGCAGCACTGTTTGCAATAGCAAAGTCATGGAATCAGCCCAAATGTCCAACAGTTGACGAGTGGATAAGGAAACAGTGGTACATCTATACAATGGAGTACTACTCAGCCATCAAAAATGATGAATTACTGGAATTTGCCAGGAAATGGATGTCATTAGAAACAATTATATTAAGTGAAGTATCCCAGACCCAGAAAATTAAGCGCCGTATGTACTCCCTAATAGGTGGCTCCTAGTACCAAATCCACCCAGCCCACCTAGAGACAGTAATTCCAAGGATTATGAACAGGAGGGATGGGGTAGGAGGGCCACACCAGAAACAAGGAGAGAAGGGACCATGTTACAGCAGAGAAAACAGGCCTCCATTAAGGACCCAAATAAGTAATGAGACATCTGATTAAGTTCACGGACTTTTGTTCCTGATCATTTACTACTGAGGGGGTATGATCTCACCAGAAGAGGAGGGCATATAGTCTGGCAGATAAAAAGTAACCATTTTGCAAATGGGTGATAGATCCCTCCCTCACTGTGGTTTCCCACTTTTATTACATCTACCTTTGAATGTGCTTTTATCACAAGACTTTAGTTTAACAGCTTTTTGTCTCTGGCCAGGGGGTAACATACAATGCCCACCAGGATGGAGTGAAGGGCATTGCAGGAGTAGCATAACTGCAAAAGAAAATCAACAAACCACAATCCAGAACTTCAGAGACTCTATATCAACCACCTAGAACTAGGCCAGCTTAATCTCTCCCCATCTTGAAGATCAGGGAAATTTGCGGAAGAGGGGGCCGTAAGAGTGTGAGAGCAAAAGGATGGGAGGAGCAATGATATGTAAGATACTCCATACTAGTTAGGGCTGAAGCAATCATAATTGGACTTTGCATGCCCTGCGCATTGTCCAACACACTGTTGACCTCACAAAGTCTAGCATCTGCTAAAGGCACCAAGATCCTTGGAGGCAAAGGATTGGCAGCCACAGCAGTGTTCCTATACCTAAGGGGAACACGGGAAAGGGTTCAAGGAAAGGCCACTGGGTCCTTGTACGTCATCGGAGAGGAGGGCCCAGAGGAAAATCAGGCATGCACAAGAAAGGACTCTCTGGGAATTGGGGCGGGAGGCACTGGGGGATGGGGAGGGAGGGGGGTGGGGAGGGGGAGCAGAGGGTACGGGGAGAGGAGGAGGGAGGGAGGGAACTGGTATACCTATTAAGTTTGTATGAGCTGAAATAATAATAAAAATGTATTAATAATAAAAAAAAGAAATTGTCTTGATTCTCAGAAGAGACTATAGACTTTTTAAACAGTGTTTGTACCATTGCTGGCTATAAGGATCTTCTGAGGTTGAAATAAGTGCATGTTGCATTAGGAGATGGCCGTAATCCTGTGGCAGTTGGGGACAAAACACTATGATTTAAAAGTGATGTGTCTTAGTGTTAAATTAAGAGGTGGATTTGTGATGGGCTTTATGGTGAACTTGATGCAATCTGCGAGGGTGTCTCCAGATAGGTTTAACCGAGGTGGGGAGATCTATCCAGAATATGGGCAGCACCAACTGTGGCCCGGGGAATGGGACTAAATGAGAAGGAGAGAGGACGCCAAGCACCTGTATCCATCACTCTCTGCTTCCTGACTGTGAGTGACTTACGCACAGCCTCTGCCATGTCTTCTCCACTGAGGGAATGTGTCCTCCGACCATGAGCCAAAATAATCCCTTCTCCTTTAGGGTGCTTTTTACAGGCATTTTGTCACAGCAAGAAGAAAAATAATTAATACACCAAGTTTTCCGAGAAAGGCTGTGTTATCTATCATTACATGTAATTATGTATTATAATGTATAATTAATATAATATATAAAATATGATATAGTATATGCAGCAGCTATTCTGCAAGGTTGCCAATAAATTAATGATAAAACAGCTTAAGAGGGAATGAAGGATTTTATTCTTGGTTTACAATTGCCCAGTTAAAGTTCTTAATTCAGCTTGGTGGGAGAGTCCACACAATATCAGGAGGCGAGGGAACTGGTCACACTCTATCCACAGGATTGTTTAGAGAGCAGCAAAATTCCCGTGTTGGACACATATCCGCCCAAGTATGCTGAAGAATGTCAAGTTCCTTAATCAGCTCCCTCATTTTATGCACCTGCTCAGGGAATGGTCCCACCCGCTGGGGCTGTGTCTCCCCCCCCCATCAATTAGACAATCTCTTGAGGATTGCTCAGGGCTTAACTCAACTACTAATTGCTTACAAAACGGTCCAGAGTTCTAACCTTCAATTGCCAAGTTGATACCAGTAACTGCTGCCACTGTGCATGCATGCACCCCCCCATGCATGCATGCATGCACATATGCACACATTCTTTATCTTGGAATCTTCTCTTCAGTGGTGAAGACTATTGTGGCCTTTGTCCCAAAGACTGTCTACATTTTCCCTCTCATCTATGACATTTTTATTACTGTGGGGGCTCTGCCCTTTGCTTTGTAAGCAGTTAGAAAAACACAGAAGGCGACCAGCTTTCTTTTACAGGTTGTTGGCTTTTAAGTAAAGATAGTTAAAATAATTTATATCCTGCTCTGGGGGAAAACTGGTGAGAGGAAGCAGGGTAGATTTTCCTGGCAAGAAAAAGCAGTCTTAAAAAGTCATGCTAAATGCTCACTCAGCAGCCTCCATTTCTTCTAGCACAGAACAAACACCAATGATTTAAGCTAAGCCCCAGGGACAGGTTGGTACCAGAGCCATGACCAAAGATTTGACCCAAACATATAGGGGTTGGAGTCTGGCCTTTCAAAGACTGTGGACAGAGAGGCATCTGGTTCCCAAGCCAGAGGAATGGGGTCTTGGCAGAAGTACTGTGACTCCCAACATATATGATTCTCATTTCGTAGGCTTCTACTTTTATTCATTAATTTATAGTTTGAGCTCCAAGTCGAGAATTGAAAGCAAGGACCTAGGTTTCTCCCAGTTCTGCTAATAACTATCCATGCTTCTATGGACAAATCTCTTGCCCACACTAAAACTCAATCTTTAATGATTCAGGCTTTTACTCTACATAGTCTGCTACTATACAGGGGATCCATAAAGTCTGGAAACTTAGACAAATGTATATAATATAAAAACCTTCAATTTATCAGAAAATAAAATAGTGTCTATGCTTGTAGACTTTTATGACATGCATCTGTGTATATAAGATAATTTGATAAGTTTCTATCTCTGGTATTGGCCTGTAAACCTCATGAGAACAAAATACCAGGAGTGTGTTCCCTATAGCCTTCTTTTGCACCCAGAACAGTGTCCAACACATACCGAGAGCTAGATATATATTATTCAAATGAATTAAAAACAAAGTGAATAGCAAGGCTTCTCTTGAGGATAGAGAAAATAATGAGATAAAGTAAGGGCTCCGAAAGCAGACTTAGAGAGAATGTACTCAGGTATCTGGACACCCATCTCATTAACTGGGTTCCTCATGGTACCTAAGAAGTAAAATTTCCTCCTAGAGGATTCAGTTGATCTAAAAGAGACGCAGGCAGAGGCATGCTGAGATGAATCCACCCCATTGCTCAGTTTCTTCTGAACATTTATAGATCCATTCTCTGTCTTCAAAGGCTAGCTGTACCCTTTTATAAAAGATTAGTCTCCTGCCCTGGGAATTTGGACTGTGGCAGGTCAATGCATGCTAGAAGTCCTCAGAGATGCAGAGCAGGGTTTATCTCTGGAGAGGATAGGGAAAATGGGATCAAGAGAAGCTTGAGGCCTTTGAGCATGGGCTTGTCTTGCCTAGAATACCCAGCCCTTCCCTCGTCCACATGACTTCATCTTTCAAGACTCAGTTCAATGACCACATCCTCAGGAGAAGTGACCACTTCCTCCTTTGGAAATAACATGCATCTGAAAGTTCTAAAAATAGCCATTTGGTATGCATTTAGTAATTCTTCATGATTTGAGGATCCCTCTTGTTGAGTGTCTTAGAGATGGTGAACTCTTTAACCACGAAAAAGTATGTGGCCTTTCACCTACTGGACTGCTTGCCCATTGTCCCGAATGGACTGACTGGTGCTTTTTTCAACCTTGGAGTGTGGGTGTTCCCTACCCTCCTTCACATAGAAACCAAAAATCCCAATCAAGGTGTGGTGATGTATGGAGAGAACAATGTATGAGGTAACTGAGACCCCCATGGAGGAAGTTATTAGATCTACTGTTCCATATGCCTCCAAAGCCTGCCAGCTTGCTACCTGGTGGTAGTCAGTAATTGAGATCACAGAGCAGAAGGAATGCTTACACTGTTCCTTATTCTTGCATGCTGACTGAGTGAGATGTCATTATTCTGAAATTTACATATCTCAGATAGATTGTATTTAGTGATTGCTATTGACCGGGTTTGGGGGGTATGTCAAAGTCTTTTGCATTCTTTAAGGCTAAGAATTACCTGTATTGAATAGCATTAATCTCATGGTGAAAAGTACTTAAAAGGTCTTTAAGAATGTTTGAAAGACAATTTGAAAACAGCAATTTTTCAAACATCTATTATGTGCCAGACAATGTGATAGACACTTAAAAATTTTCTGTTTATTTAGCATATGTGATATACTTGATATTTGTCCATGTGTATGTGCAAGTATGTGGAGCATGTATATGCATGTGTAGGTCAGAAGTTGAGAGTACGTGGCTTCCTCTATTACTTCTCACCATATTTTTTTTGTGCATCATGTATATGCATATCAGAGGGTACTGTGTGTGCCTGTGGAGGTTCAAAAGTGTTTTCGGGAATATCCTTGGTTTGCTTTTACTTCCTTTTTTGCTTTGCTCCGGGCTTACCCATGCTCTACCTTCCATGGCCGGAAGTGCAAATCACTGTCATTTCCTCCTGGCATTTTTAGATAGGGTCTGGGATCCAAACTCAGGTCCTTTTGCTTGTGAGGCAAAGGCTTAACTCCTGACACATCTCCCCAGTCCACCTTATATTTTTTGATACAAGGTCTATCTCTGAACCTGGAGCTCACCAATTTGTAAGATGAGCTAGCCAGCAAAGTTGAGGGATACTTCTGTCTCTGCCTCCCAATGCTGGTATTATAGGCACATATCTTTTTACATGCATGCTGGGGACATAGACTCAGGTTCTTACACTCACATGACAAGTATGTTGCCGACTGAACTATCTTCTAGTCCCTGAAGAGTAGGTTTTACTTTTTATATATCGTCTGTAATCATCAAAATAACCTAACTAAGAAAATTATGATTCTCCCTCAGGAGAGAATAGAGACTGATCAGAATAGTTGGCCCAATGACACAACCTCATGGAGACAACTAAAAACCATCTCTGGACCATTGGTCTCTATGGTCTTTCTATAGTCTACACTGTCCAATCTTTGCCAATTCCCTAACAACGGACAGAACAGTTTCCATAGTAACAATAGAGGAATTGGTATTAGTGTTTGGATAGTGTGACTTAGAAAAGCATCCTTCAAACTATAAGCTAGTATTTCACATCTGGAAACAGCTATTTTTTTTAAATGCTCTTAACTATAAGAAAACTTAGGCATAAAGAAATGCCCAGCAACAGTGAAATAATTATTTATAGTATTTCAAAAATAGCAACAAGTCATGCCCAACATCAGAGAATGACTAAATGCATCATTCAGTGAAATATGCAGGGCCTGTGGTGCTGCAGGTCCCACTGGGTGCCAGCTTCTCCCTGCAGCAGAGTGGTTCCTGGGACCAGATTAGCCTGTACAGAACCTACCCTCTTGGTCCAAGTAATTGGCCCAGAGTGGGTATCTTAAACTCCAGCTGGGACACTTCCTTTCCTGGATATTATTTTTTTAGAATGGGTTTGGAAAAAGCTCAGTTTCTTCCTGTAAACATAGTGTAACATTAGCCCCATCTTGCACCTATACAGTGAAGGCAGAAAAAGGAAAGACATGAGGAGGAGAAGTAGGAGGAAGAGAAGGAAGAGCAGGGGGATGGGGAGGAGAAGGAGAAGGAGGAAGAGGAAGATGAAGAGGAGTTTGGAGAACACTGAAAGCAAACATGATATCCTCCCCGAGAGCTCCATTGGACTTGGACTGAGTGATATCCTCACATTTTTCCAATGACCGTGCCTCCCTTTGCCCAAGCTAGTTAAAATTTATTTTTTGTTAACTGCAAACTAGAGACTCATAATGGAAACAAAAAGATTTAACAGTCTAGGTTAGTAGGAAGAATCTGGGAATCCATAAGTAGATGGCATCTAGTTCCAAGATAAGCTAATCTATGTACCTAAATGAAACTGCTGGGTATGGAAGAGGCATGACCACAAGAGAGGGAATTCCATGACCCAGATCCACAGATTCTGGAGACAGAGCCATTCATTATATAAGGGCCAGTGTGGGCATTAAGAATCAACTTCAGAGAGTTACCTGGACTCTTGTCCTCTTGAAGAGGCAGAGAGGAAATATAGAAGAGATCTGATTGGAGGCACTGCTTCTTCTTTGTTGCTAGCCTGGAAGGTCCCTGGTAACCAGAGCAATGTATCCCATACAGTATAGAGCAGTTGGCACACAGAAAGTGTCAAACTGGTACAGGCTCACCCTCTGTAGATGATAAACTTGAGTTGGTGCTGTAGCCATAAGCATGTGTTGCTGTCCGTGGTGCTGAAGTAGTGGGCAGGTGCTTGAACCCTGGAATACATGTGCTTCCTGCTCTTTTGTGTGTAATCCAAGAATCTCATAAGGGACTGTGTTGGGCCAAGAGAAGAATACTTGGGTTCTAGTGACTGCAAAGATGGAAAGGTATCTTTCTGCCTAGGCAAAGCTCCCTTATGTGTTATACAGAGTTGCTTTATGCACAGCATCTCAGGTTCAAACCCACTCCTCTGTTTTCTTCTTCATGTAAGCCACACCACATAGATGCCTCATGCCAGGGAACTGGCAGGTCTGGATGGTATTGCAGGAGACGGGAGAAGGAACCACCTACCACTCTGCAGCTCAAGCCCATATTCCCCTCGCCTCAGAGAACATGGATGGCCTTCCTCTCCTGCTTCTTTGCTCTCCTCTCATTCCACAGTCTCACGGGTTACACTCTGTCTCTCCCTGGAGGGATCCCTCTATGACGTAAGTAACCACCTTACTGTGTAAATGGTAGCACCTCTGACTCTATGCTGGTGACATCATCTTTTTTTCTTTCTTTCTTTCCCCAGCGTTAAAGAATAGATGTTGCTAGTCCTTGGGGCAAATCATTGGCATTTCCTTTTTTGCCCCTGCAATTTTCTAACACATGCACAACAATTTATCCAGATTAATTGGCCTCTGTTTATGTAACCAATATGAAGCTCTTCTAATATCAATTTCTCTGTCTTTAAAAATAGGGGGCAGTGCTGGCGAGAGGACTTGGCAGGTAAAAGGACTGGCTGCACAGGTCTGATATCCTGAGTTGAATCCCCAGAGAGAACCACTTCCAAAAATTGTCCTTTGAGGTCCAAGTGTACATGGATGCCTGCCTCACACGCTTCATACACAAATAATAATAATCATAAAATTTAAAGCTGGGGATGTTCCTTAGTTCATGAAGACGCTGAGGGGATTCAGTGACATGCTCATCAAGTGAGTCACACAGAGTAGATGCTCAAACGTGCTCCCTTCTTCCAATACTGAGATACTATCTGTCAAGGTTTGAATGTGAGTTGTTTTCCAACAGGCTCATGTGTTTGAATACTTCGCCGATGATGTTAATGTTTGGGAAAGTCGTGGCAACTTGAGGAGGTGGAGCCTTGCTGGAGGAAGGTGTCTCACGGGGGGCAGCCCTCGAGGTGTGGGTAGCCCAGCCTTGCTTCTTCGGTTTGCTCTTTGCTTTGTCTGCCTCCATGAAGGCCGTGGTGACCTGGGCCATTGCCAGTTCCTGCCTGGAAGCCACGCCTTAGGCTGGGAGATTCCTGCCATGGTGGAAGGTCTCTCCCCTCTGGAACTGTAAACCAAATCAATGTCCCTTTCTCCTCTTAAGTGGTGGATGAGCACTGCCTCAGAGCAGCAGCAGCAGCAGCAAGAAAGGTAACTGCACCGCTATGATTCCTGATTCCTGACGCAACTTTCAAACATCACAGTGGTGTGCAAAGGATATTCAGCCAGCATAGACGCTTCCAGTTCTGGATTCCGACCTTTCCCTGGGCGGCACTGTAGAGTATGGTGCTACCTTGTGATGCTGGGCAGCAGCAGTCAAGCCCCAACTCTTAGACAGCCCATCATCACAGGGAAAACAACCCGTATAGCTACATCATGCGATATTTGTGGATAGAGATTCAGAACATGCGTGAGGTGTCTTCTTTATTATCAAACAGGCTTTGGAGTAGATGACTCTGTCCTAATATAGGATAATATAAGAGTCCTGGCATGTTCGAGGTGGGTCTGACTAAGCTAGAATGCCCAGTAGGTTAGGTATATTAAGTGCAGTTTCAGCTTAAAAATCTTTCAACTACATTGAAGCTTTTACTGCATTGTAAACCTATCGTAGGTCAAGCTTCTGCAATCCACGTACTGACAGAAGTCTTTTTCTCTCTTACTTTTTCATTGAAGGAACTGGCTTCCAGGAATTCAGGGAGGTTGAAACTATGGCCCCTTGCTTCAGCCAGCATGGAGACGTAGCTGCTGGACATCCACGGCAGGTGGAAGGGAACAGCACTCTTGAAGCACAACCTCCTCCCCGCATCCCTTGCCTCAGTCACTTGAGCAGATTCTAATTTAGTCTCAAACACATTCTTCTATGGCCTCAGGCAAGTGCTGCATTTCACGGCAGAGACAGTACAGAGGCTCAGCTTCCATCTGCCTCCTTAGAGTCAGGAACGAATCTCTGGAAGTCACCAGAGCATCGAAGGAGGAAAAGCTCGCATCCATGGGCAGCTGAACTACTAACTGACTGACTAAATGAATGAATGCAGAACACCTGTGGTTATGTGGACATGGATTTGGTGTGTTGCAAGCACCCTCTCTCCCTTAATCCTTACGGCAACCCATCTGCCCATATTGTAGATAAGAAAATTGTCACTTGGGAGGACCAGGGGGTGGCCCTCATCTTCTCATCTTGTAGTGGAGGTGGCAGAACTGGCTTTCAAAGTCAACTTTAGCTGCAGGGCTGCCGGATGAAGGGTGATAGCCGGACTCAGAAAGGTGACTGATGTTGAACTCCCATTCCCCAGATACAAGCTCCTACCTGGCTTAGAGTAGAATAATTAGGACGAAGCCGTGAGACAAGAACCTTCTGTGTAGATGAGGCAGGGAAAGCACGCTGTGGCCAGACAGCGCCCCCAGGCGGGAGAAAGCTTTCTTTCCAGCAAAGACTGCCACAGCGGTGACTTCATCCACTGAACTTTAACTTCCGTCTGGCTGGATTCCAAACAGTGGCTACACTGGGAGAGGGAAGGAGAAGGAAGCATTCGGAAGGTCAGATGACAGGGGCCTGAAGACACCTGCTGGACACATAGTCTATGTCAACAGGGCATCAGCTCAGGAACCTTGGAGCACTCTCCCATGCTAACAACTGAGGGCTCCAGTTAGCTCATTCTATTTTTTCAGTGCTGATTATTTATTTATTTATTTTTTCTTTGTTGCCTTTCTTCATTTTTCATAGGTATGTGTATATATGTATGCATGTTCGTATGTGTGTGGGTGTACATGTACACAAGTATGTGTGTGCCCACACATGTGGAGGGCCAAGGTTGATATTCAGGAATCACCCTCGATTGCTCTTCCACCTTATTCTTTTGAATCAGGGTCTGTCATGAAACCCAGAGTTTGCCTATATTGCTCTGGAGAGTCTCTATCTCCACTTGGAATTACAAGTGGGTTGCCACATTCACCTGACAGTTTGTAAGAGATCTGGGTTTCTGACTTCTGGTCCTCTTACTTGCAAGGCAGTTTCTTTAAAGGTTGGGTCAACTCCACAACCTTTGTTTTGCTTCTTAACACCCCTTGCAGAACCTCACCCTCCACTTGGAAAATATGCTTACTTATTGTGGTCATACATCTGAAGCCATGGGATGGTCACCTCAGTCTAGGTAAGGTGAGGCTTGCTGGAGCCTGTTGCAGGGATGGGGTAAATGGGGGGCATGTTTTTTTTGTCATTGTGGAAAATTTGAGGAAACAGAAATCTCTTAGGATGCACAACATGAGCAACAAGAATTAGGAAAAAAAGCAGATTTGAAAAGCAAGTGTAGGGAGAGAGGAGTCAGCTGAAGCAAACATGAGAGGAGACTTAGCGACTGTGCATTTCAATTTTCTGCAAATGAACACTCCGCATTGTTCTCCTGCAAGTTTAGCTGATGTTTAAATCTGAGAAGGCAGGTGGACTGATGTGGTCCTACTGAACAAAAGCAACTGCAACTTTGCGCACACATACATGCACATATGCACACACATACACACACACACAGCTTGAAACTCTGCCTTCTCTCAAAGTTTCAACTCCCTGTCATTCTTTCACACTTAATGAGACACAGCAGGATTGGCCCAGGGAAAGCGTGGCGTAGCGACTCAGAGGGGGCAAAGTAATCTTTTCTGATGTTTCTACAGGAGATTTTAATTGCAGGAGGATCTACTAATGATTTTTCTAATGAGCAAAAATGACCTCACACTGCAGTGAAATTTGGCGCTAGTGCCAATTTTGCTGTCAGGCAGAAGGAGAGCAGACTAAAATTTATTGAGCATGGTAAATTTACACCACATTTTTTTTGACAGGGTTTCATGCGTCCCTGTATAGTCTCAAACTCACTATTGTAGCTAAGGATGACTTTGAATTTCAGATCTTCCTGCTTCCACCTCCCTTGGCACTGGAATCACAGATGTGTATTACCAGATCCAGTTGATGTAGCACTGTGGATCGAACCCAGAGTTCATACATACTCAACAATTGCTCTGCCAACAGAATACATCCCCAGGCTCACAAAGTCCATGGAATGAAATGTAGGTGCCTCTCTCCAGGTTGAAGCCCCGCCCCTCCAACCCCCATCTTGGGTGTTAGTTTCACTGAAGACTGAAGGACCTGGGATATCCACTTGGATTTCCAAGACCAAGGTGAGGAGAATTTTGGAGGCCAAGGAGGAAACTGCAACCAACTGGATCGGTGGAATGATAAAGTCTGGAGAGGACAACACAGGAGCAGAACCAGACTTCCTACTTAGGACAAGAAAGTTAGGCCTAACTGAGCAGCAGTGATTACGAATGAGTAGGTAGGGCTGGGGAGATGGCTCAGGGGTTAAAGCCTTTGTCTTGTAAATGGAAGGACCTAAGTTCATCTCAGATCCCATGTGTCATAGTTGGGCACAGGTGTCAACTTGACAGTTGCAGGTTTGAACTCTGGGCACATTTGTGGAGAATTAGTAGTTGGTTAAGCCCAGAGCAAACCTGCAAAAGATTGTTTAGCTGATGGGGAAGGCCCAGCCTATGATGGCTGGGATTAGACCCTGGAATAAATCATGGAAAGCTGGTTTAGAGAGTTGGAATCTTTTTGTACACTTGGCCAGACATGCTGGTCTGGCAAGTAAGGATTGTCCATCTCTCAGCGGTTATGTGGTGATGGTGTGGCCCATTCCCTTGGCCCTGGTGTTGGTGTGTGCTCTCCCACCAAACTGGACAAACTGTAACTGGAACTGGACTATCGTAAGAAAATAAACTCCTAGTTCCCTTAAGCTGTTTGATAGTCATTTATCAGCAACTATGCAGGCAAACCGCAACATCATGTAAAAAGACTGGCAGAAGTGGCGGTGGGCTATAATTCTGGCCCTGGAAGGCAGAGCCTGGGTAATGCCAGAACAAAGCATTAAGGAGGTCGAGCAATTCAAGATGATTCCTGATGTCACCTTTGGGTCTCCAGAAGTACACACACACACACACACACACACACACACACACACACACACACCCCACTTAGTTAACAGGTACCTTATCTTTGGTTCTGTCATTTGCTCTGCCCTACAGGTTGGCAGGGAGCAGATTAAACCTTTTGTTTGCATAGCATATCATGCTACAAAGAAAGGTGGACACACATCACACACCCCACAGTAGCCAAGCTGGAAACTCTATTTTGTTTTAAAGAAAGAACATTTATCCATCTATCTGTCTGTCTGTCTGCCTGCCTATCTATCTATCTATCTATCTATCTATCTATCTATCTATCTATCTATCTATCTATCTATCTATCTATCTATCTATCTATGTATCAGAGGGCACTATATGTTCCTGTGGAGAACCAAGAGTGATTTTGGACTGGAGACTCTTAAACCTATTCCCCAGATTGTTAAAGTAAGGCTCAGTGGTAAAGTTAGGGATCATATTAAGGTCCCTTGCCTTTCACAGACTCTGTTCAATCTTATTGTTCAGTGTGTCCTGTAAATATTGGGGTGGGCTGTAGGCAGCAGAGATTAATGAATCATTTCCAAAGTGCGTGGTGATTAAGAGCTGGGTCGAAAGTTCAAGTGTGTGGGTTCAAATCTCAGCTCTTCCCTTTCCAGCTGTACCTCTTGCTGACCCTCTCTGTGCCCCGGCTTTGCTATTTCTCAGATGCATAACACAACAATATCTTCCTTATTGCTTTACTGCGAGAATTAAATGACCGAGTCAAAAAGCATTCAGATGGATGTTCCGCTCAGCTCTCAAGCAATATTAGCTAACTGCATTTTATTATAAAAATAATAATAAGTAATAAAACAGAAGCTGACAGCATTCTCCTGACATTTCGGTTTTAGATTGCTATTTTGTTCTGCAGAGGAATGGAAAACACTGAAACACACGGAAGAAAATAAAAACTCACTGTAATCCCAACACAGAGCGGTCACCACAATGCTTTGATATTTTTCCAGCAATTTTTATTTTCTAAGCCCACGGAGAGCGATACAGAGTCAGCCTTCCACATCTGTGAATTCTGTATCCATGGATTCAACCAACTGTGGATTAAAATAACAGAAAAAAAATTCATCTCTGCTGGGCAGAATTTTTCTTTTTATCATTTCCTCGGTGATAGAGCATAACAGCTGCTTGCCTAGTATTCACCCCTGTGGGGCATTGTAAGGACTCTAGAGAAGCGATTTAAAGTGTGAAGGAAGAGATGCCTAGCTGCTATCCAAATGCTCCCTCACGTCATCTTGATCACTTATAGGTTTTGGTATCTTTGGTGAGTCCTGGCCCCAATCCTCTGTGTACCTCTAGGATGACTCCTTTGACAATTTTGCATCCCATTTTTCCTGTTAGCTTAAGAGCCTGGGCATTTTTCATTAAGTACCTTCTAACAATACAGCCTTCAGCTGTGACATCACCAAATGGTAAGTTTATAGTTGGCTATTCATTGAGGGAGGAGTTACATTGGATACATTGTGTTCACTTTGACTAAATTAGTGCTTTGTACATACTAGGTGCTTAATAAATATTCAAATACACACAAGCTCGTGTTTTGGCAGGGGGTTTTGGAGAGCTTTCACCACACTACCATCATGTATCACACATTTTTCCTATTGTCAGCCAAGAATCATTTGCCTTAAAAAAATGAAAGAAAGGGGCTGGGAAGATGACACGGGGGTTAGAACTTTTGCCTTAAAAGCAAAGGACTTGAGTTTGCATCCCTAGAATCCACATAAAAATGCCAGGTGGATATGGCAGTGACCCCATAATTCCAGTCTCAGAAGGAGGAGCCTGGGAAACCCCAGAGCAAAACAGTAAGGAGGTAGAGCAATCCAGGACGATTCCTAAAGTCACCCTTGGACCTCCTCAGGCACACACAATCAAATGCCCCATTGTACACACACCCACACATGTACGTATACACACAGACACAGATGCATGCGAAAAAGTGAAAGAAAAAGCCTTTGGCAATTTTCTAAGTAAAACCTGGGACCCTATTGTTGTTTCACTTATTCTGTTTATTCATTTATTTGATTGATAGCAAGGATGGAAGTTGCTTCAGTCTCTTCTGTTCTCTTCATCTTCCCCCCACCCTAGGCTGCTTCTGACCAGCCCAGATCTCTGCACATGTCCTCAGTCTCTTCTTGATCTAGACACTCCCTGAAGCTCATAACCATGGGTGGACGTGCTTGCTTATTCTTTCAAGGTAATTGCTTTAATAAGTTCAGATACTCATTAATTTTGAGGACACCATGACAGCTCTTAACTGTCAGTGAACTTCTCCCTCAAGTTGAGGGCGCTGACAGTCCACGCCCAGCTTCAGTGACATCTCCGCTCCGGAGCGCCATGGTGCTTTCCTCCAACTCCACGCATACCTTATTAAAGTTCAATTACAGCTCGGAGGAATCTTCGTCGAAGGCATTAGCATCCAAGTAATTACTGAGAAGTAATGGCAATCGAAGAAAAATGGCTTTTATTTTCTCTCATGACAACAGATTCCTCCTACCACCTGCCCAGCACAGGTGTGTGTGTCTCTGGGCACGGCTGCCTTTCCTGCTGTTTGGGAAATGACAAGGAGCTCGTTCTGGGAACATTCTGGAATGGGAAGAGGCAGGAGAATGGATCCCTTTTGCTTACAGCTAGATGTCCAAGGCCTCCAGAATGGATGACTAATTCTCTTCTTGAATCCTTCCCTCCTTCCCTCTACAGCCACCAAATGCAGGATCTGAGACAACATAGGGAAATGAGACGTTTATTGCAGCTTGCAAATCTCAAATCCAGTTCGTCAGCATGACAGGAGAGTTCATGCCAACACCAGGAGCAGAGGGAACTGCACCATCATGCCAAGGGGCGCATACCTATTTTCTTGATTGCCAGTCTGTCAAAATGCTGAACTAGCTTTCTCCATTTTGGTCCCACCTCTTGGGGACTGGGTCCTCCCATATCAACTAGATAACTCTCACAGCTGCTCAGGATTTGCCTGAACTAACAACTCTTCGCAGATGAGCCAAAAGCCTCAGTCTTTTTTTTTTTTTTTTAAAAAGTCTTTTCGCAAATCTTTTTTTTTTTATTTATTCAACTGTGCGCATGTTCGTGTGTATGTGCGCGTGCGTGCGTGCGTGTGTGTGTCTGTGTATGTATAGAACCACGGACGAATTCGCGAACCACCATGGACGCCTCCACCTCCTTCTGCCCCGGGATTCACAGGCTCCGCCCTACCAGGACAGGAAACGCAGGCCGCCCCCTGCTTCCGCCTGGCGTCTATACGTGGGATCTGGGATCTGAACTCAGGACCTTCCGCCTGCAAGGCGGAGGCTTAACCCTTGAGCCACCTCTCCAGCCCCCAAAAGCCTCAGTCTTTGATTGTTAAGTTGGCATCTGTGACTAACTGCCACGCCACTTTACAATTGTATAACGAGTGCAGCTTCCACTTTCAACAGAGTCTTTTGTGTAAAGCAGAGTAGGAGGAACCGAAACAGATTAAGGGTCTGTTACTGTCAACTAGGGACTTTCCCTGCAGAGGATCCTATTGGGTTGATATTGTCTGTCATCATCATCTGGCCTTACAGAGGAGAGGGCCTTGAGGTCACGCTATCAGGTGCAGCTTCCTGGGGAGGGGTCACCAGGAAGCACGAGGGCATGCACTTCAGCAAAGAGTCGGCGCGCCTTCACAGAGGTCCCTGCTGCTACAAGGCCACGCCAATGTACCCAACCCTTCTTGTGACAAAACTTATGGAGGAAGATGTTTGTATCTTTACAGGGAAATCAGGGCTCAGGGAGGTTGAGGCACTTTCCCTAGGATGCATAGCCCGGTAGTCACGTGGGATTGAAAGAGAGGCTGGCTGAGCCTAAAGCAGATGCTCTGTCCACAGGCCCTCTTTGGTTTAAAGACGCCCACCTTGGCAGTGTGCTCCATGCACAGCTGCAGGTGGTCACAGAAGCGGGGGCGGGGGAGGGGGACATTACAGAATGCCAAAGATGCCTGGAGCTTGTTGGAAAATAAAATCACACTCTATTCAATGCCTCCCTCCCCCTGGGTAGGCCCAGTTCTAAGCATCTGAACTTTTTGCTAATTACTGTCACATTAATTAAAAAATAAATCCCCTTTCATTTCGTAACAGGTGGTTTGTGAGTCTGGAAGAGAAGTTGAAACTTGGGCGTAATTACTCTGTGGCTTATTTGCATTTCTAATCGCTTTCATGGACACCAAGGAGGACCAGACTTGCAATCTCCCAGCTGGTTTTCACCTCTGCCGGCTGTGCTGAGCCGTTGGTGGTGATGACAGCGTCTTTTCTCCAAGCACCACCTGGGAGGGTTCCTTCTTCAGCTGGGGCCTGAGACTTCCAGCCAGCACTCAGAGCTGCAGGGCTTGGGCCTAGGAGGGTTCACTGAGACAGACCTGTAGCCATCAAAGAGCCGGTGCCCAAGTCTAGAACAGACAGCTGTTCAGTGTCCCATACATGTTAGGCCAACCACAGCTGTGCCTGAGTTATCCTCATTACACTTATCTGAGCCACTGGGTCCCAAGGCAAGGGTGCTTGGACATGCCTGGCTGGTGTGTGTGTGTGTGTGTGTGCGTGTGTGAACAGTCACACGACTATCAGGCTGTGTATGGAATCTACTCCCATTAGTTTGTTAGCTACTGCTGGTGACCTCCTAACCATGATCTAAGTCTCTCTGGCTATTTCTGCTTCCGCAAGTCTTTCTACAAAGAGGATAACAAGCCACAGAGTGTTATCTTAGAATAACAGTGCAGAATGGCTTACTGTAAATATATTTTCCTTAAGATGATGACTTAGGGTGGTGGAAAGACCCCGGACTTGGGCTTTGGAGTCAGCTTTGCCAGGGTTTGGATACTGGTTTACCACAGAGCAGCGAGATCACCTATGGAAGTCACTCAACTACTTCAGGCCTCAGAGTTGCATATATTTATAAAGTGAACAGAGTTGCAATTTGACTCTGAACTTCTCAAACTTGGTTGCCATTAGAATGGGGGGTGTATTTCTAAGGAAACCAGTGTCTTGCTTGGACTGTGTGTAAGCTTAGTACTCTGGTCTGGGGCAGTGTGTGTGTGTGTGTGTGTGTGTGTGTGTGTGTGTAGAGAGAGAGAGAGAAAAAGAGAGAGAGAATAATATATATTATTGGAGATAGCTTCCTGTTATGTAGATCGATCTGGCCTTGAACTCACACACTTCCTGGCTGAACCTCCAAATACTGAAATTACATGATTGTTTGACAGTTTGATTAACATAATTTATTTATTTATCTATTTATTTATTTAGTATGTGTGTGTGCATGTGAGTGTGTGTGTGCATGTGTGTGTGTGGGAGTGTGCATGCCATGGTGTACACATGGAGGTCAGAGGACAGCTTCGAGGAGCTGGTTCTCACCTTCCACCTGGTTGAGGCAGAGTCTCTCCTGTTGTTTCTGTTCTGGGTTCTGAACTCAGGTCGTCAGACTTGTGTAGCAAGCACCTTTGCCTGGTGAGCCAGCTCCCTGGCCTGGCACCTTAGTTCTCTGCACACAGGCAGGGCTGGGACCCACTTCCTAAGCTCCTTGAGCTGCGAAGCAAACACCAGTTCCGACCTTTCCTCCCTCCCTCTGCCTGGGGGAAAGCGTCTTCACCATAACAGGCCACACTGAGCTGTGGGTGAGTGGGTGATGGAGGCAGAGATTGCACCCCAAGTGAGGAAGTTGGAGTCTGCACCTAGGTCATGAGATGGGATGTGGTCAACAAGACCAAGGCCCCAGAGATCCTTTCCCAGTGCCTGTTCTCCTGGCCAACACCCACAATACTTCACTTCCCTAGATACCCCAGGGACATCCAGGCTGCCAGGGGCTAGGGCAAAATAAGGACCAAGAATGAGGCCACAGCACTAACAGCACCACGTGGTATTTCAGGCCAGCCTTCCATTTCTTATTTCCTTGACCTCATCATGGCCCTGTAAGTGAGGTAGGTGTGGTTCATACATGAGACGAGATTATTTTTTATTCAATCGTGCGTGTGCGCGTGTGTGTGTATGTGTGCGTGTGTGTTTTGTGTGTGTAGAACTACGGGCGAATTTGGGAACCACCATGGACCACCTCCACCTCCTCCTTGTTTACTCTGCCCCGGGATTCACAGGCTCCGCCCTACCAGGACCAGAAATGCAGGCCGCCCCCGCTTCTACCCGGCATCTATACGTGGGGTCTAGGATCCGAACTCAGGACCTTCCACCTGCAAGGCAGAGGCTTAACCCCTGAGCCACCTCTCCAGCCCCAAGACCAGATTCTTGAGGCTCACTTTATACCCCCTACATAGCAGGGGACCTGTCAGCCCATCCCACCTGATTCTGAATCTTCTTTAACCCCATATACATGGTCTACCTCACACCAGAAATCAGCTTACTAGACATCTACACCCTTGCACTTTTTAGCTTGCACACTTTTGGAGTCATTGTAGGCTCCCTACAACTTACCCCTGGAAAACTCCAGTGGATGTAAGAGCATCAAGATTCTGATGAGCTGGGACGCAAAAGTTCACATGCCCAGATCCCATATAAAAAAATGACAGGTGGAACACACACACACACACACACACACACACACACACACACACACACACACGCATGCACACACACGCACAATTGAATAAAAATAATAAAAAAAATTTAAAAAATGACAGGTGGAAACGGTGGGCATCCTGTAATCCCAGACCTGGAAGGCAGAGCCTGGGAAACACCAGAGCAAAGCAGTAAGGAGATAGAGCAATCCAGGATGATTCCTGCTGCCCCCTTGGCTTCCACAGGCACACACACTCAAGTGCCCTGTCGTACACGTACACATGTACACCCACCTACCGATGTACAAACATACACACACGTACACACAGAGACAGACATGGGCATGCTCACGAGCAACCCCCATCCCCCCCAAAAAGATTCAAAGCATCTCCCTCCTGGATCCAGCACTAGTGCCCCACCTCTCATCTGATAGAGGGGAGGGTTCCTGCCTCTGCTCTTTTTTGTGCGTTTGTTTATTTATTTATTTATTTCCTCTCATACAAACAATAGGTACCCCGTCCCCTCCCTCCCTCCACCCCCTCCTGGACCCCCTTGTTCTCTCCCCTCTTTTCCCCTTCCTTTCCCCCCTCCCTCCCTATCTCCCAGTGCCTCCCCCCCAATCCCTGGAGCATCCTTTAATGTGTATGTCAAACTTTCCTTTGGGTCCTCCTCTCTGATGAGGCGTAAGGACTCAGTGGCATATCCTAGAACTCTTTTTTGTGTTCCCCTTAAGTATAGGAACACTATTGTGGCTGTTAATCCTTAGCTTCTAAGGATCCTAGTGCCTTTAGTCCGTGCTAGACTTGAGGGGTCAATGATGTGTTGGTCATTGCGCAGGTCATGCAAAGTCCTATAATGGTTACTTCAGCCCTAACTTGCATGAGGTATCTTGCATATCGCTGCTCCTCCCCATCTTTAGGCTCTTACAATCTTACCACCCCCTCTTCCACAAATTTCCCTGAGCTTCAGGATGGGGAGAGATTACCTGCCTTTGCTCCATCACAAGAAAGAAAGGTGACCAGCTAGTGAAAGGGTCAGGCTTAGGTGGTGCCCTCAGAAGCTGGCTGCACTCCCTTAATATTGCACGGGACTCGTGTATGCCTACAAGGGACGGAAGGGCCACCTGCAGATGCCACAGGTGTTGAAGGAGCTCGGCAGTCTTGCTGCCTGCCCTGTCTAACGTGCTCTAAGCTGTGTTCCTCGCTAGGTCCTCTCCACCCTCAGGTCTGCCTGGGATCCCATCCCATCACTCCCGGCCAGTGAGTGATGGAGAAGTCTCCCGTCCTAGGCAATCGGACTGCATTTCCTGCCTCTCCTATTCTGGGTCTGCCTCACGGGCATGCCACATTCTCATCTCTTCTAGGCCTGTAGACATCCTTCCACACATTGTCCCTGAGACAATCTCCAGGACTGTAAGACAGCGTGGACTGGGTATGAGGAGTTGGCTGGTTCTTTATGGACTTGACCATGGTTCCAAAGGAATCCAATAATGTAAATTCTCTCTCTGCTCATGCAAGCAAGTGACCGGCATTGCCAAAGACATCTATTTCCATCTGTTCCTGGGCTTCTCTCTCAGAGGTAGACAGGGCAGAAGTGCCCGGCAGGCTCTGGAACCACACAGCCTGGATTCAAAACCCAGTGGCACCACGTATCAGTCATGTGACCCAGGAAAGCTGCTCAGTCTTTCTGTACCTCGTTTGAATAATGCTATCGTGTCTTAGCACGCTGCAGAGAGCTTAGTGCAGGGATGAATGCGTGGCCAGTCTCCCATAAAGGTCAGATCTTGTTAATTAAGTGAGGTGTAAAGTTAGTACTCACTGATGTTCATGCATGAAAGTAAGTGTGCTGCTGAAGTTTCTTAAAGTCGTTAATTTGGTGGCTTTGTCCAAAGGTCTGATGTCATGGTTTAAATGTATAGCGCCCTCACGGACTCATGGATTTGACACTTGGTCCCCAAGTTGGTAGTGCTGTTGTGGACTGTTAAGGACCTTTGGGACACATGACCTAGCTAGCAGAAGTGCTTTGTTTTCTGAGAACAGGTCTTGAAAGTTTATGTTCATTCTCTGGTTGTGGCTAGACCTCTCAGTTTCCTGAGCAGTCAAGATGTAGACAAACTGGGGCTGGAGAGGTAGCTCAGGGGTTAAGCTTCTGCCTTGTAGGTGGAAGGTCCTGAGTTCGGATCCTAGACCCCATGTAAAGACGCCAGGCAGAAGCGGGGGCGGCCTGCGTTTCTGGTCCTGATAGGGCGGAGCCTGTGAATCCCGGGGCAGAGTAAACGAGGAGGAGGTGGAGGCAGTCCATGGTGGTTCCCGAATTTGTCCGTGTTTCTACACACACACACATATGCATGCACACACATACATACACACACATGCATACACACACATGCACACACACACAATTGAATAAATAAAAAAAATTTAAAAAAAGGTGTGGACAAACTCTCTCTGCCAGGGACCAACCAAGTGGCTCTGGCCACCACGCTTTCCTGACACAAAAAACTGTAACCTCTGTACTCTGACCTCTCATCCTTCAAGCTGATTCTGTCAAGTATTTTGTGACAATGACGAGAACTATAACTTTTATTCCAATCCGCCCACCTGAAAGTGTAATGAGCTCCCAGAGCACGGACTCAGATTTACTCTTGGGTGTGTGCGTGCGGAGATGCATGCGGTGATGTGTGAGGTGACCAGGGAGAAGCGTGTCAGCGCTGTCTCGAGCTGGCGTGCCTTCCGCTTGCCACGACTCTGCTATGTAATTATAAATCACCATCAATTTAGCTTCCTCATTACCCATTTGGTTTGTTGTGGGTTGTTTGCTTAACCACAGCAATTTGGGTGCGTGAGTTTTCAATGGCTGGGCGTGGAGGCATGTGTATATATATATGTACATCTCACTTCGTGGTGAGTCACTATTCCACATCCTCCAGCGGCCCTCCCCCAGTCTTCCCCACAAACAGCTTGTATCAGGACATTTTCTTATTGTCTTTGAGTCTTTTCCTGCTGGACCCTGGGCAGGTAGGAGTTCCTGGGCAGAAGGGAGAAAGGATGAAAGACAACTGTTCTGGATCAATCTGATTGTGGGATAAAATGTAAGATGCTACAGGTGCATGAAGGAACTGTGATGAGTTGCTTTTCACTGTTTTATTAGAGGGACTACAGCTGCGTCGAGCCAGAGGCAGCCATGAAGGAGGTCCTGAGGGAGAGGTGGTTCCTTTAGTTGCAAAGACGCAAAAGGACTCGTTCTTATAGGTTTCCATGGTGGTAGTGGGGTCTTCTCTGAAAGACAGTCACCTCTAGTGAAAACCATTATTCCACTCCATATCACACTCTTCCAAATTTCATTTTATTTTGTCTGATGCACATCTCCATACCAAAACTGTTATTTGTTTGCTCTTTCCCTCCCCTAGAATGTAAGTCCCTTGTGGGAAAGGACTCTGCTTTGAGCATCATGTGATTGTATGCCTAAAACCTGGGACAATGCCTGGCCACACAGCAGACACTCAGCTATTATCTTTTACTATCTGGAAGCTGGGATCCCTACTTTAGGATCCCAGGAGGCTGAATAGCCACCTCATTCTTCACGAAGATTAGGGAACATGAGGGACATTGCTAGTTAATAAGCTAGAGAACAGGGATTTGAACTAGGATTTTTTCCTTCATTTCAAAACTGTGCATACCTTTGGGTACAACACACTTCCTCCCCAGGGGAGGGGTATATGCGTAGTATATGATGTAGTCAGTAGAGTTACACAGATCACTTCAGAGTCTGTCAAACAAGTTCCTTTCTGAGTGTAAGATGGCTTTCTTTGTTCTCTGCCCCTTCTTTCCCCTCCCTTCCGTCCCTTCCTTCTTTCTCTCTCTCTCTCTCTCCTTCCTTCCTTCCTTCCTTCCTTCCTTCCTTCCTTCCTTCCTTCCTTCCTTCCTTCCTTCCTTCCTCCCTTCCTCCCTTCCTCCCTTCCTCCCTTCCTCCCTTCCTCCCTTCCTTCTTTCTCTTTTCTTTTCTTTTTTCTTTTTCTTTCTTTTTTTCTTTTTTCAGTTAAACCCAGGACCTTGTGCTTGCTAGGTAAGCATTCTCCCACTGAGTTATATACTGAAATCCCAAGGCTGGCTTGTTAAGGGGATCTGGTGAGACAAGGGGGTGCCAACCGTCTGATGCACGTGAACCCTCACACCGCTCACAGTAATCTTCTTAAGGGAAGCCCATCATCTGACATTCTGCTGTCATCCTGTCTTATGAGGGTGGGCGGTCCGTGGGCACCCCTCCTAACCTTTCTGTCCTGCAGAGCCTGGCACGGCTGGTTGCCGATGCAATCAGCCCCTGACAGCGCCCAGCTGAGAGGAACAAATCCTGCAGTTACCATGAAGGCTGCCTGACTGCCTGCCGTGTGGGACACGAGTGAATGAGGTAAGTGCAGACGATCTTGCTTCGGCACGCGAGGTCAGACGGCACTGCTTGTCTGTATCCTTGCTTCACCCTACCTCAAGGGTGACCCATAGCTTTCAAATGATATCACATGCTATGCCGTTTCTGGATTGACCAAGGTTGTGTCCATAAGTCTGTTGTCAGCACAGCCCTTCATGACTCCTCTTCTCCCCACATCCCCAGCTGCGGACTGAACCCCACCTGGGCTGCCGTGTCCAGTTTCCATGGAGGTGTCTGGTCTCTGTGTCCCTGTTCCAGGCGCTCGGGCAACCAGATCACACTGGACTCAAACCTCTATTGAATGAGGATGAATTGCTTTTCTGCAGGCTATGCTAGCAGTGAACGCTGAGTCCTCACACCCTGCCTCCAGGGTAGCAGTTCCTCTGGGGACTACCTTTGTGGATTATTCTGAGGGACCTTTGTGATTTTCCCTTCTATGAGCCTCTTTACACCTGAGGAGACCATAGCTGTTTCTCTTTTCCTCACTGGACGGCATCGTCTCCAGTGCCTGATCTTGGGCTATAGTCTAGGGACAAAGAGGCCAGTTGTATGCGCAGCCCTGACATGAGATGCTCGGTTCTCTGGGGGTGGGGAAAGTGTGGAGACACAGGAGGACCACTGAGTCACCTCGGTGGGGAGAAAGCCAGAAGTGGCAGTTCACTGATGGGCTCCTGAGTGCATAGAGACCACCAGAAGCTGGCTCAGGACAGGAGCGCGTTAGTAAGCACAGAAGCAGCTATTCTGCCCTCCTAGTGGAAGGCACACGCAAATCTTCTCCAGAAACCTAGCCTCACCTCTTCCCCTGCCCACCAGAGATAGCCTCTTTTCATGTAGAGTTACTATCAACTGTTTCCCTGGACTTGTGAGGGTCTGCTGAAGCCGTGGCCTGCTCTTTCAGACCCTCTAAAGTTACCCTCACTCTCTTGGGTCAATCATTCCCGTATGATTCCACCACTGATGTTGGAGGGGCATGGACCTAACTCTCTTTAAGCACTCGTACCTGTCAGGCACATGAAACCAAGTAGCATTCACGTGCACCACATCTGTGCACACATTCCATCACACATTTACACAACAAACATCTATTGAGCACCTAATGTGTCCAGGCACTCTGCAGACACAGGAGACTCAGTATTGAAGGAAACGGATGTAGCACACAGGTCTGACATCAGGTAGAATCAATGAAGAAGCAAGTCCAACATGAAATCTAATGCTTCAGGGGATAACCAATGCTCGGGAGAAGACGTCAAGAGGAGGCCATACCCTGATGCAGTTTAGCTGGACCAGAGGAAGATTTCAGGTGGCCTTGGCAGGGGGCAGAGGAGCACCCTTGCAAACGTATTGGAGAAAAGTACCAGGCAGAGATGGGGGGAGAGCTTCCTCACATCTTCAGGGTAGATGCACACTGTGCTTGATCTCACTTTCTAGGTGAAAGAAATGAGGATTCCTGGGGCCGAGTCCCAAGTCATGTAAGGAAGACCTAGAGTCTATGCATAAGCCGATCAACATCCACATTCTTCCTCTCCTGAGCCTGGGACCCAGGTTCTTGGCGGGTCCTCATCCCCTATGTGGCCTAACTTGGGGCCTAGCCAAGCTCATAAGCATGTCTGGTTACCAAGTCCTCTCCTGTGTCCTGTGGCTGTCCTGTGCCTGTCCTGTGCCTGTCCTGTGCTCGGGACTGACAGCTGACACAAGACTCACTTGGGCAGAGAGCAGTTCCTCTGTTTAGGTGACTCATGGATCCTTCTGGGATCCTGACGAATCGCTGGCTTCCAGGGCTCTCCCTGCATTTGCTCACCCCTGTGGTAGTGACACCAATGCTCCCCAGTCTCCCTGCAGGGGGTACTGCAGTGGGTCATTGGATGTGGCAGGACTTCCTCCAGCTGATGACCCAATTCTTCATGGCCCAAATCTGGGGCAGCAATCGAGGTGGTACTGGAGGTGCCTCACTCTTGCAGGCTTGGGTACTTCCTGGACTCTACCCCTTGGAACTGAGACCTTTGAGATTATAACAAAAAATCCCTTAGGTCAAGAACTTCCCTGGACATCTTCCAAGACAGAGGGACCTTGTGTCAATTTTCCTAGCATCCGGGGCTGGAGAGGTGGCTCAGGGGTTAAGCCTCTGCCTTGCAGGCGGAGGGTCCTGAGTTCGGATCCTAGACCCCATGTAGAGACGCCGGGCGGAAGCGGGGGCAGTCTGCGTTTCTGGTCCTGGTAGGGCGGAGCCTGTGAATCCCAGGGCAAAGTAAACAAGGAGGAGATGGAGGCGGTCCGTGGTGGTTCCCGAATTCGTCCGTGGTTCTACACACACACATACACACACACGCACACATACACATAAACGAACAATTGAATAAATAATAATAAAAAATAAAAAATATATTTATAAAAAATTTTTCCTAGCATCCCACTGTCAGCAGGAGATGGTCGATTGGCCATATTTCTCCCTGATCCATAAGACAAGTCCTCTCCTGTGCTCAGCACGCTCCTTGGTCCCGTCCCTGGATGTGTGGGGCCCCTCCTCCTCATGCATATTTGATTTCTTCTGCTGTTTCTGTTATCTCTAATATGTAAAAGCGATTTGGGATTTACAGTCGATAGGAACTAAGCAAGCACCTGGCACAGAAACACGGCTGCCAGGCCCAAAGGCCCCCGGCCATGAGAACCTACCAGGGCCAGCTCTGGACTCAGGGTTCTTGGATGGACTCTGCCTGTGCCAGGAGGTCTGCGCAAGAGATTCCACTACACACACACACACACACACACACACACACACACACACGCACACGCACACACACACACACACGCACGCACGCACGGAGCATACATACACATGCACCACACTCACACACACCCCAGTAATATAGGTTATCTACATATGATCTTTCCTACAGGTTAGTTTTAAAATCAACATATTCATCTAATCAGTCATTCTCTCAACAACTACTTATTGGCAACTAATTGAATATTCTGAGCATCCCATGGAGGTGTGGCAGAGCCAATGTTATAAAGGAAATTTAACAGTTTGGTGAGCACCTTCCTTATTTCTAGCTCTGTAATACCCCGAGAGACAAGCAGGTAAGACACTGGTCTCCATCTGACCTGGACTGACCTGGGACAAGATATTCGAGTTGGTAGTTAATGCTGGTTAGGGTGGGAGGATGGGAAACCACGGTTTAAGTGTTGTAGCCATTGATATTTTGCCTATGCTTCAGCTGCCCTTGCATATCCTAAGGCTAGAAACTTCTCACATTCAGTGATGTATGGGTATACGTATACACATGCACACAAAGAGACATAAATAGGAGGAGGTGTTGTGGAGAAGGTTTCCAGTAGGAGGAGTGGAGAGGAGGTTAGGGGAATATGGGATGAAAATGACTACAATTTGTTATAGACGCTTATGAAACTGTCAAAGAATAAAAAGAAATAGAAAAGATATTCTACAGTGATTGTAAATGGCATGTTTATAGAAGCACTTTGCGTATACACGCTTTTGAATTTGCTCAGTTGCTCTAATCTTTTAATTTCTTTGCCTGGGAAACTAGGCTGGTAATTCCTCGGTAGGAGGCTGAAAGTATTAGAGAGAAAGAAGCCTAGTTGCAAAGCTACCAGCCTATCGCCTGTGCCATACCAGGTGCTAAGATGGGTTACTTCCGCCCCTTCATCTCCACTCCTGAACAGCTCATAACCACAAATTGATGTTACCTGCGGAGTTGAGACACAGGTTCTGAAGGACAGTTCTGACCAAGTGCTATGGGGTCCTGCAGAGTCAGAAGCTCCTTTAGTGTAGGCATTAGATGGGACATGCTTGGTCCCACTTTTTTTGGAGGGTCCCCAATTTCTTCTTTCTTCACTTAAGTACAAGTGTCACTGAACTGATACGACTTCTGCCAGGTTCGATGGGAGAAGGCTGGGAGCACTCCCATCAGGTGCCAACAAAATACACTGCTCTTGCCTTGCTGGAGCCATGCACGGAGGAGATGAGTCACAGGAATCCAGGGGACGCCACAGCACGAGGCATAGCCTGGAGCCCAAGCAAACACAGTCCCTTCCTCCCGCTCCTGGGAGCAGGATGACAGTGTGCAGAGACTGGTTTTATGAACTACATCCCGACAACTCACTAGAGAATGTCAGCTGTAGTGACAGCATTAGAGACGACAGTGATTTGTTTATTTCCACCAAAGAGTGCAAAAGAGAGGCAAGATTTTGACTTATTTGGATGAAAACAGCATCATTTGGTAACAGCCTGGAATCTTGGGATCGGGGTGTCCCAGTCTCTTGTGCTGGCAAGGACAGTACTGTGTTCCATGTCCTTTCTTACCCGCCCCAATCAAATTTGTGCTGCTAAGGAGGGGAGGAGCTTCTTGAAATGTAGAGGTCATGGACTGCTCCTGCTGGCCAGCAGGTACAGATATTATAAAATCTCCACTTTCAGGGAACCCTTAGCCGCCATCCATCATCCTGCCTTTACTTTACAGTGAAGAAAACCAAGGTAGGCAAGAGGAAATGATTTGTCTGGATCATACCAATCCTGAGTTGTAACTAGAATCCTAGAGACAGCAGGGTCTTAGACAGTGCTTACCAAAAGGACCAGTTTTTTTCCTCCCTCCCTCCCTCTCCCTTTCTCCTTTTCTCCCTCCTTTTCTCCCTCCCTTTCTCCATCCCTTTCTCCCTCCCTCCCTTCCTTCCTTCCTCTCTTCAGCCTCCTTCACTGAGTTCTAGATACATGCCAGGCACTGTGAAAGTCGCTGCTCTTGGTGGCTTGCAGCTTGGCTGCGTGGTCAGTGGACAATGTGCAAGGAGTGTGGGTGGCGATGGTCCTGCAGACGAGGGTACCCCATCCCAGCCTGCCCAGGTTTGGATGACCTCTTCCATGGCTGCTACGACTGCCCACATCTCAGTTCTGCCTGAGCAGGGAAGTGGGGAGCTGTCCAGATGTAGCTGCTGCCTCCTCTTTCCAGCAGCTGCTCCCCTACAACCCCTGACTAAAGTGGGACAGTTTAGTTAAAGCAATGCAATGGGGAAAGGTGTTTGACTGTACTCAGAGCTGCTGTGAAAATTCACTTAGCCAAGTCTTATAAACTATTCACTCCAGTGCTTCCTGACAGTTAAGCCTTGAGAAAAAGTTCTTATAATTACTGCGAGAAGATGGAAACTGAGAGAGATCACTGTATTGTGCCAGAAACAACACAAGCTAGTAAGAAAGAAAGGTAGACTTCAAACTCAAGCCCGTCTACTTTCAAATCTCACTCATTGCCTCCCAGGAGTATATCCGAGACTCCAGTTTATCCTGCAGCCCTTGAGCTGATCTCAGGGAGCCTTGGGGGTAGAGAGGCCCTGCTGGGTGGCATGAGATGCCCTCCTTCTTACACACACACATGCACACACACACACACACACAGTGGCGAGGTTTCTGCGGTCATGTCTGTCTCATACTCTTTCACCATCTTCTGGCTCCAACTATTCCCTCTGGTAGTTCCAATCATCTTAGACCCCCTTGTAAAGACACATACAGTCTTAGGTGGGCCTCTTTGTGCCCTCTCATTTTCTTAGTCATATAGTACCTTAGGACCCTTCAGCATGAGTTACAAGTCTGAGCTAGAGGGGCAACAAAGAAGAGAGCCTTCTGGAAGTTCATATGGTAGAACTAACACTGTGGACCATGCTCTGGTCATGTTAAGAGCATGTCCTGCTGTGGGCAGGAGCCCTTCCAAGGGAACCAAGGGGATCCGAACCATCTTGGGGTACATTGTCTTTTAAGTTCTGTTCACTTGAAAGTTCTTTTCAGAGAAATGTCTGACAGAACAATCTAAGTGGCAGACTTGATTGAGAAAGATTCAAAAACGAGGTTCAGATCTACAAAACCCATCAGAAGCGACTTATGTTACAAAAAGGTTCACCTCTGAAGTCTCTTCAAGTGGGAAATGGCTTCCGTTGTCATGTTTAAAACAGATCATTAAGTATTTGATTAGGAGATGAGGAGCGCAGGGTCAGAGAAAGTTAAAGGCGCAAGTAGGAAAAAGCTGCCAATCCGAATCCTTTAGCATCATTCTGAAACTACATCCTGGAGAAGGGCTCTTAGCCCCTGGGCTTGCTTGTGTTATCTTGTGCATGAGGGTAGTTATTCACAAACTGGTTTTGAAGCTTTTTAGTTCCTTTAGTTACGGGTTTCACTAAGACACCTACCCAAAGCTCCTTTGCCCACACTCCCTGTGCGTCCCATCCTTTCAAAATGCAAGGGGTGCTAACAAGGCAGAGCATGAGAATTTTCTATACTAAGAGCATCAAGGGTCTTCCAAGTCAGAACAGACCAAAGGGCAGTTCACCTGAGCTGTCATCAGACACCTTCCTCCGACAATCACAACTGTTCTCTATTTTAACCGGCAGAGGGAACTGTATTCCCCAAGCCACTGTGTTTCACTTTTCATATTCCTGAACCACGAAAGTCATTCTTGTTGATCCTTAAAGCAGGCACTCCATGCTCTTCACCCAGGGTCTAACTTCTTCCACTTCACAGGTTTTCAGATGTATGGTGATCCAGGGCTGACTATAGTGAAGGCTGAGGCTGGATTCTTGGGATCTAAAGTCTACACAGCCAGGAAGATGTGCCTCCCCCCCCCCCGCCCCAGTGAATGGTTACTGACAAGTCTCCTTCGAGGGCTGAGAGGCAGTCAGATGGCACCAGGGATCAGAAGAACAAATGCTTCTGTCACTAGCTGTCTAGCAGCTAGTGAGTATCACTAACAGCTAGTGAGTATCATTTACAGCTTGTGAATATAAATAACAGCTAGTTAGTATCACTGACAGCTATTAGGTATCACTAACAGCTAGTGACTATCACTGACAACTAGTATCACTAACAGCTAGCAAGTACCACTAACAACTAGTAAGTATCACTAGTTAGTATCACTAACAGCTAGTAAGGATCACTAATAGCTAGCGACTGTTAATATTTTCACTTACCTGGGAAATCTCATCAAACCTCTGGTTTCAAGTGATCTGTCTCTAATCCAAACCTCTTCCCAGAATTCTAGACATTTAAATCCCAGTTTATTTAACACCATGTTTTAGTTGTCTGAGAGTATTGTGGTTTGAGGGTATTTATTCACAAACTGGTTTTTGAAGCTTTTTAGTTACTTTTTTGTTGCTGTGACCAAATACTTGACAAGAAGCAGTTTAAGAGAAGAGAGGTTTATTCGGGCTCACAGCGTGAAGGCATGTAGCCCTTCAGGGTGGGGAAGTACCGCAATAGGAATGTGAGATGGCTGCTCAGTTTGAACCTGAAGTCAGGAGGCAGAGAGCAGACGGGAAGCAGGGCTGGAGTATAAAACCTCAAGACTGGCTCCTAGTGACTTACTTCCTCCAGCAAGCTCCACCTACTAAATGTTTCAGAACTTTTCAAAGTAGCTACAGCATGGGACCAAGCTAAAATATATGAGTCTGTCAGGACATTCTATTTTTAAACCACTACATAAAAGGAACCCTCAATCTACCTAATGGAAAGTGTTAGGCTCCATCTACCCTCATGAACAAATGAATGCTGACTATATTAAGAAATGAAAGTTGTTCTCCGTCTCTTGCCTTTCTGCCTTCTACCAGGGTGTGACACAGCACGAAGTTCCTAAGTCATATGCTGACCCTTGATCTTGGATTTCAAACCACAACTCAAAGAGATCTCAGTAAATCAATTGTGTATTGCCTGGTCTGTGGTATTCTATGATAGCAGGTTAAAATGAAAGAAGACAGGTGTTTCTCACTATAGCATAATCCAGCCAGCTCTGGCTAATTTGGCCCCATATGCCACACAGACCCTGGGACTTTTATCACAAAAGTTGAGAGTCTTTGCCTTCTCATCCTCCACTCCTGCTCAGTGCAAAGCTTGCTTTATCAACATGTAAAACCTTGAGCAATTAAGATGCTATAAATTGGAGAGTTCTTTCCAATGAATAAAATTGCCTTCTTTCTAATGAATATGAGCTGGCTTACACGAAGCTAAGTACTGTGGTGATTATGAAATAGCCGAATATCAACGTCTCTTCTTCCATGGCTAAAGTGGCCCATTAAATTGATAGTGAAGAGATGTTTTTCCTCTGCACAGCTCCCTCACAGACACTGATTCTTTGTACAGTTTTCAAACTCAAGTCTGATCTGGCTGGAAATATTTTCTCTTCTCTTTCTTTTCTGTCTGTCTGTCTGACTATCTCTCTGAGACAGGGGCTTTGCTATGTAGTTCATGCTCCCCCACCCTGAACTCTCAGCAATCCTTCTTCCTCAACTTCCTGAGTTCTAGGATCACAGGCATGCCTGACTCCCTTTTTAATCTCCTTAGGGGGAGTTCTAGGCTCTCTGTGGGTACATTTTGTTTTCCAGTTTTCAAAGATAGTGCTAAACTCCTGTCAGTTGATTTTGAGAAGCACGTCCTTCCACTTTACTGAAGTTTAATCATTTTGCCTGAGTAAGACTTTAGAGGAAAAATAATTCATTATATAAGGAAAAAGATCCTTTTTTTGCGCCCCCCAGCCCAGTTTGAGTAGTACCGGGCAGCACGGGGCAGGTCAAAATGAATGAGGGTTCCCCTGCCTGTGCTAAGCCCTGGGCTGCCGAGGTGGCATTTCTCAGCACACATGGCTCTTCATTCCTCATCCAGTCTCGCCCTTCTTGGGCTCCTACATGACTGAGGGTCCCTGCTGTCCTTCTGCCCAGTCCTCTCACCTCCCTGGATGGCTGTCCTGGCTCTTATGCAGGTATTTTCCTGGCATGTCCATCTTGCAGTCCAGAGTGGCCTTTCTAAAATCAGAATCCGAGAGCGCCACGCTCGGCCTAATGCTCTTGCCACTGTTTTCTGGAGATGGTCCCCTCTTGCACTCCTCTCTGCGCCCTCTCCATCTGATCCCGTCTACTTTAATTGCAAACTATGACTCTGAGAAAGATACCATCATGGTGGCCCCTGGCATTGGTACACATGGGTCTCCCTTTCTGGAACATTCTACATTTTCCCTTCTCTAGCTAACATGATGTAACGGTTACTCTTTACTATTGCTGTGAGAGAGCCCCCAAAGTCAAACAACTTATGGGAGAAAGGAGATTTATTCAACTTCCAATTCCAGAGGGGAAATAGATCCTTCACAGTGGCGATGGCATGACTGGCTGGCTGGCTGGCAGACTAAGTCACAGCAGACCTCCACATAGCTCCAGCATTCCTGGAACTGTCTTTCCACCTACGTTCTGTGGTCCCTTTTATATGGTCCATTACTGGGAGGTTCCTATGGGATCTATTCAAGTTCCCATAGAATTTAGGGCAGGTGTAATCCTTTCAGGTGGTCTCAGTTGATTCTTCCAGGTGTGGTCTCAGTTGATCTTAGTTAATACCAGGTGTGTCAAGTTGACACCCAGGCTTAACTATCATACATGAGTTCATCCCTCAGACCCATGCCTTTCTCCTGGGAAGTGCCTATGGTTTGTCCTTGCAGATTGGACAGATGGCCTCCTGCAAACTTCCCTACAGCGACACTTTGCACACTACATCAAGACTCCACCTCCTGTCTGTCTTCTCCACTTAGCTGTGAACATTTTGAGGGAAGGAAGCATATGTCCTGTTTTACCTCTGGAGTGTAGTGCATAGTAGGTGCTTAATAAAAACATGTTGAAGACTCACGAACAGACTCTTTATCTCCTTTTATCTTCATGACAGTTTGGGGAACAGGGAGACCAAGAAGTAGCCCAAATTTCCCAAGTGAGGCGCACAGACACACAGCCTTGCAGACTTTTCATAACCTAACACTGCCACCCACTCTGCCAGAGCCTTCTGTCTGCCTCAGCCTGGGAGCCCAACAGAATGACTGCAAACGGCACAATGAACAAGTGCACTGAGCCAGGAGGGATGGAGTGAGCTGGAGGAAGGGTTGATGGGGGGGTGAGGTAGGGGGAGCTGGCTTCATGTAGGAAGAACAAATCAGGAGCCATGATGAGTATTCTGATTCTGGCTTGCTGAGATGTAGTGGACATCTCGGCTGACATTCTGCTACAAGATCAGAAGGAAAGGAACTGTCTGCTTTTGTGCTAGGCTCCGAAATGCCAGAGTCTCTTGTCCTATGGGTGGGGATGTTAGTGAGGAAACTGGTGCCTGGGTTCTTTGAACAGTGAAGATTCAGGCAGACATCGCTCGCTGTTCATTCTCTCACTTGCTGTCCAGATATTGTGTCACAGTGGGAAGCTGGGCCTCTGGAGACATGTCCAGACATGACCTCCTCAAATCCATAAAAGAAACTATGAACCTATGGACATGTATACAGACATACTCTTAGTTCTTACATTCTGCGTAAAAGTCAGGGGACTTCCTAGCTTCCCCTAAAACTTGTCTATTATGGATCTTAGTCAAAATCTCCACTGTATATAATTAATAATGTGCAATGTCTTGAAAACTTCTGATTTTAAGTGTTCACACACATATATACACACACATACATGCATGCACACAATAAGTATATGAAGTAATGCACATACAAATTTATGTAGTTAATAATGTGCAATGTCTTGAAAACTTCCGAGTAGATTTTAAGTGTTCATGCCCACACATACATGTCACAGTAAGTATACGAGGTAATGATTATGTAAATTCAGCTTTTCTGTAAAACATGCACATGATACATATAAAGATTTTTCAGCTGAGGCAAAAGGATTGAGTTTTGAGACCACCATGAACTACACAATGAGATTTTTGAGGCTGTGTCTCAAAAACAAACACAAAAAGATCAACAGAAGCTCCACTTTAGATGGACACATAAGTAACTTTGATGTGAAATGGGGATGTGTGTAGGGTCTTAGGTGACATCACGTAGTGGTAGAGAGAAGTGAATGGTAAAGAACCCTGACATGTCCATCAGTAATAGACTCTTACTAAGAAACTACTGTTTGTCATGAGAAATAATGCTGTCCAGCCCTTGTTTTTGGGTTCTTAAGTCCAGTTGTCAATGCGGGTGCCTTTGGACTGAGCCCTGAGGTCAGGAAAATGAAGGGAAGTTTAGCAGCTTGATGTGGGAAATATCATCTAAGTGCCCGCCACTCTCTCCCCATGATCCCAGCCTGGCAGAGGATCCCGTGTGTGGAGAGAGCGCGCACATACTCACAAATAGCCCCTGGTAATTTGGACCATACCTGTGCTTTGACCTCCCTGAAGCACTGCCCAGAGTCTTTGCTGGGATTGTCACGCCTAAAGTACCGTGGAGACTTTCCCTGTTTCAGCCCAGGACTCACCCCTGGGAAACCCTTCCTCTCACCACTAGCCAGAATATCAGGTGCATGAGAAGATGAGAATTCATCAGTGGTTTGGCTACCGAAGGGTCCCTGGAGCCCCAGGAAATCCACCTTGGTGTCTTTGTGCACAACATCCACTCGCCTTTGAACTTGGCTACCTTTCTATTAAACTCAAAACAATTTTTTTCCTACCTGTAAGGCTTCCATTCGAATGGAAGGAACCCAGCTCCTGCCTTCCTTTCAGTTTCTTGGCACACTTCACACCCACTACGATATTTCTGGCGGCTTCACTGCTGGCAGTTAGAGGACGTTTTGTAAGTACCACAAAATAACCATTAAATAAAAAAAATAAATAAAAAGCGATCCAGAAATGGAACACACACTCGTCTGGCTTTGTAAGATTACTGTCAGTCAGTGGACATATGGGTTCCAAAAACGTTGGGCAGAAATCACAATATTATCCTTGAAATGCATTCTACTCTACCTCTCCACCCTTCAGAAACTCCTTCAATGTCCTCAGCTTGTAATGTCCTTTCCTGGTCTTCCTGTAGTGGGAAGAGAGCAGATTTTTTTTTTTTTTTTGGCAGGAGATGGCATCTCTGCACATGCCAGAGATGAGGCTACGTTATAGGTTATGTATTATCTCGAACCATGCTCCCTCAGCCCTAGAGATGACTATCAGTGCCATGTTACAGGCAAAGAAGCTGGGGCATGGAGTTGAGAGATTTGCATGAGGTGCCGCAGCTCGCGGGTGATGAACTGGGAAGTGGAACAGAGCCCACGGCTATGGAGTTCCTTCCTGTCCTCCAGTAACCTGGGTATCCTAACATATCATTTGTCACACAAGTCTGTAATAATTTCATGTGTGTGTGTGTGCGTGTGTGTGTGAGAGAGAGACAGACAGACAGACAAGAATAGTCACGAATGTATGCACGTATACTGTATGAAGGCCAGCAGTCGAAGATGGCCCCCTTAATTACTCTTCACCTTATTTTTTGAGACAGGGCTTCTCACTGCATGTGGAGCTAGCCCATTCAGCTAGATTGGCCAGCCCATCCTCCTGCCTTTGTCTCCCCAGTGCTGGAATTACAGGCACATGTTGCTATCCTTGTTTCTTTTTTTTTTAAAGTAGGTTCCAGGGATTCAAACTCAGCTCCTCATGCTTGCACAGCAGTCATTTTCCTGCCTGAGCCACCTCTGTAACCCCTATAACCATTGCTATAGTCACTCAGTGCACACTTGGTGGTATACCCTGATGCAGGAGCCCTGGTGGACTTCCTGGAGCCCACGTGCCTCTCCCACAGAGGGATCCAACAAGAATTCCCCCAGAGGCGTCTTCTCTACAGTGGTGGCTCATCTGGAGTACCTTCTAGACTTCTGCGCTTGCTTTCTTTGGCTTGAATTAGGATTCTCTGAGGAGCACAACAGACGAGATTTATCAGACTGGTTCACACGCCCAAAGCCTCCTAGTCCAATGACGGCCATCTGCAGACTGGAGAACCCCAGAGCTGCTCAGTCCAAGAAGCTGGAAACCTCAGACACTTTTCCTACCTCCAAGGCAAGGTCATCATGGTTGAATGTTACTGAATGTCGGCAACTCCAATACAAGCCCAGGTGGTCTTGCTCCAGAAGTTCATTGAAAAGAAAATGATCACGTTAGACTTTAGACCAGTGATGCAGTCCCAGACTGATGCTGGGGAGTCGCTGATGCGAGCCCCTGATGGAAGGCTGTAGCAGGCGGAGTCTGAGGGCTCCAGGTGAGGGCAGCACCGACAGACATGCTCACTCAGAGAGACGAGTGCGCATGGGCTGTCTGTGTCTCTGCTTCTTCCCCAGCCGGAACCCCGGCCTATGGGATGGCGTCGCCCACATTCGGAACCTCATCTTTGACTCTTTTCACAGACCATGTGTCCTACTGATCAGCGCATCTCTTCCCGTGTGCAACCGCCCACTTCTCCACCCAGCCCCGCCTCCCCAGACTATCATGGGGTCTCACCTCTCCTTTGTGGCAATGACCTTCCCACTGGCCTTTTGTTTCTGCCTTGGACCTACAACTCCTCTTGCAACCCAGTCGTCACACTTCTGACCTTTAAAAAGACACAGCAGACCCTGTCGCTACTCTGCCGAAAACGCTTTACCATCTCACTCGGATCAAACATTAGAGTTATTAGAAATACACTCTGTGAAGAAAGGGAGTCAAAGGTGATTCCCAAGAGCACCCCGAACACCCGCAACCCAGCCCCACCGCCTATTCTCTTGTTCCTTTGCAGGGTTCTTTGCAAGGGCCGGACAGAATAGCACAGTGAAACCACATGGAGGCTGCAGCCCCGCTGAATGCCAGGTGTTGCTATTATTAATCATTATTATTATTACTATTTTTACTTCACGACCTGAAACTCCCCCCTCCCTGGGCTCTGATTGGCGGGCAATGCCAGACCGGGCTGATCCACTGTCAAGAAAATCAGCATCTCAATTAAGAGGGAATATAATTAGCTGATTATAATTTCGATCTGTTCTTTTTTAGCACTCCACGCTCCCCTCTGCCAGTATGGCGAGCACATGTTTGAGATTCAAGAAGCCGCTCTCTGTATCACCATGGACAAGACAGTATCAATATAGACAGCAGCGAAGGAAACGGTGGCAATTTTGAAATTATCTCCTTGAGATCCTTGTCCATCTCTTTTTCTTTGGCAGCCAATGTGTTGAGATGGTGCTCTGTCTTCACAGCGGGAGTGAAGGACATGATGAGAGGCCGTCATTCCCTTCTCAGCTCGCGAATTCTGTATTAAAATCCTTATCACTGTGACAGTTTCCTGTTAGTTTTTCTTAAAGAAGAGTTATGTTCCACGCTTGATTTGCCAGTGAACCTGTAAATTTTCATTACTTCCTCACTTCACTCATTCCAACTGTTCACAATGTACATTAACCCTCAGTGGCTGTTCTCCTCGGCCCCCTGTACAGAGCCAGAAAATGAGGTGCGGAGCAGCAAGGGCCTTACATTCAAAGCCACATGGCCAATCATCTGTGACCAGAAAACAGTGTCAAGATCTAAGGTCCATCTGCCACACTCTCCACAGCAAGTTCTCAAATGAATGGTCTTTAAGGAAACTAAAACTTTATTCTCTCCCCTTTGCAAAAACAGCTTCTTTTATTAACTTTAGTGAAAAGTTGGAAGCATAGAAGGACTTTAATGAAAAACAGTTTTATTACTTCTAAATGTTATATAAATTATCAACTGAGATAGAATCGAGTGCAAATAATGAATATGAAAGGAGTTAATGAAAAAATTACAATTCATAATAGGGCTGCAGGACGCAGGCGTGTATCATAAACATAAAAGACCTTTAACATTACACTAATTAATCGCCAGGCTCAGAAGTTACTGATGCATGAGAAGAATGCTTAATTTAAGGGTCTTTTGTTTTAGACAAAGGAGACTGACTTTAAATGGGTTAATTTTACCTGCTGAGACCCTTCAAAGTTCTCAGTAGCAGAGGTTATTTCAAATGACTCAATAAAGACCGTGGCTTCTGTGTCTGCTTTTATAGCAAAATCAGAGTGAGGGGACCCCAAATGAAAATACATTTATTGCACCCATGATACACACATTGTCTTGCATCAGGGATTCTCAATGGAGCTCTGGTTAGAGCAGAAATGGGGTACCATTCACAACCTCATCTACTCTTTTATGGCTTATGTGAGACTTCAAGATTTCTATTTCAACCATAGGTCAATCACAAGAGTTGGTTAGAGACTGGGGGTAACTCATGGCTTGGGAGGCGAGACCTGCCACCAAATCCTGACTCCTCAGTCGCTGAATTCTGACTTTGTCACCTGTTAGCTGTGCAAACCTGGGCCTGTCTCTTAACCATTCTGCAGTTTGATTGTCTCATTCAATTAGGATAGTAGCATTGTCTCCATCATAGGGCTGTTCTGAGTTTTTGACAGTGGTGTGTGAACTGTCTGCGGCTGCATGGCTTGGAGTTAAAGCAGTCTCTCACTGCAGCTGAGCCTCCAGCCCCACTCCTTTAACTTCAGAGAGGAGGAACTAAATGCTTCAGGAGGCTAAAGCGACTTGCTCAAATCCTCCTAGATGTCTAGTGACCTGGACAGTATCAAAGTAGACTGCTTCAAGTTCAATGCCTCATTAACTACTATGTTAACACCGGAAACTATCTCCTCCTACAGACTCCTTGTAAAACAAACAAACAAAATAACCCTCTCTGGAATGTGCCCACCATGTGATCGCCTGGAGCCTGGACACGCTGGGAATGGACAGAATTTGCTGCTCCCTGTGACTCTAGAGGAGCAGCATCAGCCACAGCCCTGTGCATTCGTAGCGGAACTTTGTCCATAATCTGTGGTCAGTCAGTCCCCACAGAGGTCAACCCCTATAACCTCAGTCCTCTGTGTCTTTCTGAAATATGACTAAGGACTACTGTGAGCAGTTCTGACCTCTGACCTGTCCCAAATTGTCTACACTGACCCCTTTTTAGCCTAAAGCCTGAGTCATCCCCAGAGGCCTTGCCCTCAGCTCTCACCCTTGACCCCTTGCACTGTATTCCTCTACTGCTGGGTGGCAAGTGCTCAGCCTGTAGCCAGGCCAGCTGAACTCTGAGAAGAAACTATGGACCTGTGACCCTGCTGGACTTGCTGCAGCTCTACAGTGACCAGAGGGCAATAAAAGGCAGTCCTGTTTGAAAGAGAGGATATTGACCTTCCGGAGCTTAGTTCCCACTGTGGGTGATGTAGAAGCCAATGCAGTGCAGATACTAGGCGCTCATCATGGGACTCAGATCTTCTCTGAAGAACTTAGGAATCAAACCCCACCTCTCCTCTTTTAGAGTTAAGAAAAGAAGAAAATTTCCCCAGCACCATTTCGAGTCTCAAATAAAAACAAAATGATAATAATAACAAACTGTGGCTGTGGGGATCAGCTGCCGGAGCTGTTTGTGATTCTGCCCATGGGCACGCTTGACAGTCAAGAGAGCGAGATCCCTTTGCTAGAGCAGCCCGCCCTTTTCAGTACTCAATCGGGCTTTGCTTGTGGGTTCCTCTCACTCTGTCAGGACCTGCTGGTCAGAGTTTCGAGTGGGCGATAGATCCTCCACAGAGCCGGCACCTCACTCTCTCTGGTGACTGTTACACTTGGAAAGTTTCTGACTGCACCCAACAGAAGACTCAGCTCTGAGCAGCTAGCTGGTAAAAGATTCTCAGTCCACACAAGAAGCTTCCAGCATTTTCCAGACATTGGACAATAGGCAGTGTGGGAGGGTGGGAGCTCACTCAGAGGAGGGGGAAGACATGAGCAGGGTCCTGGGATTGTCCGTTTCAGTACTGGGAGAGAAATTCTAGGCTGTGCTGGAGGGACAAAGAATCCTAGCAAAGCTTGGAGTGAAGCATATGGAGCTGGAAGTTCGGGAAGGCCTCGGGGCTAGAGGCAAGTAGATCCCTCAAGTGCTCAAGAAGTAAAAGAGAAAGGAGGGGAGGAAAGAGGAGAAATAAAGAGAGGGAAAGAGATTGGGAGGGAGGGAAAGACACACACGCAAATCAATAAATCAATCTATTTCTATCTCTCTATCATCTCTATCCACCCACCCACTCACCCGCCCATCCATCCATCCATCCATCCATCCATCCATCCATCCATCCATCCATCCAGGGAGCTGCAAGAGGTTTCCCTTTGGTCAGGAGATGGGGATATAGGTGCGAGATAACTCTGAAGATTTGGGAAGAAACCACAGGGAACAGGACACGTCCCTAGAGACCATGAGGAGCTGGAAGCCTTCTGTATGTCAGCACGACTTGTGGGGTACCCTTAGACATTCTCAGAGAAGTATTGCTTCAGTGGCTGGAAGAAATTTTGCACAGGCTTTGGCTATTCTCATCCCACCTTAAGAAAATTTCAACACCAGCCTCCACGGCAGGGGTTGGTAAGTATAAAGGGCCAGACAGGGAATGTTATAGGCTCGACCAGCCATGTACATAAGCCTGCTGGAGTCATGGGAAGGTAACCAGAGATCACATGCAAATGAACAGGTGACTATGTTACAATTATGCTTCATTATAAAAGCAGAAAGGGGGTGGGGTTTGTCCTGCAGAAGATGACTTGCTGGTCCTTGAAATCACCAACATTGTTTCTAAGTAACTTAATTGCATTCCAGAAAATTCCCAGTGCCTGATGTTCAATCAAACAGTATCAGGCATGTCAAAGGAATAGAGAACGAAAACCCATAATGAGCAAAAAATTCAACTCACAGAAACTGCTCACAAATGAAACACATGATCTGAGCAGTGGACAAGAATATTAATGCAGCTGTTACACACCGTTTAAGCGAGAAACTAGAGGAGGGGCTGTGGAGATGATTCAGTGGGTGGGAGCATTTGATACGCCATCATGAACCTGAGTTCAAATTCTCGGCACTCACAGAAAGCTGCACACGGCCATCCATGATTATAAGCCCAATGCTGTGGTAAGAGGGAACAGGAGGATGGCTGGATTTGCTGGCTGCCAGCCTAGGACTAGGTTCAGCAGAACACCCCATCTCAAGGGATTCAAACGACTATCAAGATAGTCAATGATCCTTTGGCCTCTGAGTGAACAGTGGCGCGCGTATGCACTTGCACACACACACACACACACACACACACACACACACACACACACAATTAATTTAAGGGAAGTGTCAACATGATAGACAGAGAAGACAGAAAGATCCAAAACACAGCTTTAGAATTGAAAAGTATCTCACATGAGAAATACACTAGAGGATCAAAGATAGCTCAGCAAGCAAGGCGCTGGAAGATCCCTGGAAGACCACATAGTAGAGGAAAGTTGTTCTTTGACCTCCACCCATGCATCAGGCGTGGGTGTTCTCTCTCTCTCTCTCTTTTTCCATCTCCTTCTCTTCCTTGACTCTTCCTTTCTCCTCCTTGTCTCAAAAAGAAAAAGAAAAAAGAAAGACAATGGGTGGAATTAGTGGCTGAGACACTGTGCAGGAGAAAAGATTGGCAGTCCATAGTCCATTGGCTATATCTAGAACAAAACAATGAGTTAAGCGACCAAACCCAAAGAATGGTGTGTCAGTGAGTCGTGGGAAAAAAATCAAATGACTATATATTCATACTACTGGAGTTGAATAAGAAGAAAGGGGAAAAGCAAAGTTTTTGAAAAATAACGGAAGGATTTTTCAAGGCTGATGCAAAGTTGCAAAGAAACTGACCAACTGAAGACGTAAGAAATGATGACACCCCGTGCAGATCAAATTCCTGGAAAGCAGTGAATGAAAGAGAACTTTAAACTAAGTCCAAGGGAGGACATGCGATGTGTGTCAGAACAGATGTGACTATGAACAACAACTTCTCAGAACCTCTGGATGCAGTGGGGAATCCAGAAGCAGCCTCTTCAGAGCAGGAAAACAAATGACTGTCAACCAGAATGCTCTGCAGTGAGCATGTTTTCAAAAGCAAAGGCAAAGTCGAGGCTCTTGTTCCAAACATACGAATGACAGCTACCTTAGGAAATGCCAAAATAAATTCTTTCTGCAGAAAATAGATGCTACATGGAAATATGAATATGTTAAAGAATACGGAAAGAGAAATACTTTTTCTTACTCTCAAAGTCTCTTCAAAAGAGAGTTGGAAAGTAAAAGCAATGGCATCTGGTGGGGTTTGTGGCCTAGATAGAGGTAAAAATGCAGGGTGAAGATAACAGTAAAGGCTCAGTGGAGCAGCACCGATCTTGAGTACACAGGGGCTTGGGTGTGATTCCTATTACTGCAAAAACCTATGAGCAAACATCCAAGCAGTAAGATATGGTGGAAGAAATAGAAATACATATGTGTGAAGTTTCCTGTACTATCTAAGTGTGTTCAACCATGACCCACAGGTCATATGCATCACAAGATAGAAATGCATGAGGCCCAACGTGTTACACACACACACACACACACACACACACACACACACACACACACACATCCTACAAGAAGTTAGGGGGGTATCAATATGATTGAGAGATGCATGGAAGACATAGAAAAGAACTAAGACACAGTTTAGAGCCAGTGAGAGAGTTCAAATCACAATGTCAAATGATCAGACACCCCTGAATGCACAAGGTCATAGATGCATTTGAATATAGTGTGCTCACTCAAAGTTCTGTGCTGTAAACCTTGCATGTGGGGCTAGGGATGTGGTTGTCTATGATGTGCAATGGCCTGGGCTTGATACTGTATAAAATGGCCAAACAACCCGACCTCTGTGGCTCTCAGGATGTTTTTCACAAGAGGAGGAGGAGGAGTGTTGCTGACGTCCAGTGGAAGGAGGCTGGGGCTGCCGTTAAGCACCCTAAGATACACGAGAAGTTCACCACCACAAAGAGTTTCTTAGCTCTGATGTCCATAGCGTCAGGAGTAAGAAATCCAGCTGTAAGGCAACCGCTAAAGACAGAAGGCGAAGAGACAGAATCAAGAAGCTAACAGCAGGGCCTGGGAAGATGGCTTAGTCGGTAAAGCATGTGTCACCCAAGCTGGAGGACCTGGGTCCCAGAACTCATGTGAAAAGGCTGGGCACAGCTGAAGACACCGGGAACCCCAGCAGAGGGGTTGGGGGGGGGCTCTCCAGCTAGCTGTCATACCTGAAGTGGCAAGGTGTGGGTTCAGTGAAAGACCCCGTTTCAAGATACAAGGAGGGGCTGGTGAAGCAAGCTCATTGGGTAAAGGATATGCTCACAAACCTGGTGACCTGCGCTTAATTCCCAAAAGTCCACACGGAAAGAAAGCAGTCTTTGGCTTGCATACGCCCACATACATACATGAACATGCACACATTTACAACTTTCTTATGCCATCAGGCACATTCAACATGCCATACACAAATACCAACCCAAAGACAAAAAGGAAGTAGGATGGAATTATGAAAAAGTTTTCAGTTAGCTGGGCCTTTAATTTCAGCACTTAGGAGCATTGGGGGGGGGCAGGAGAACGACCAAGTCAAGGTCATCCTGGACTGAATCACAAGGTCATGCCTCAAAAAAGAGCAAAACCAAGTAAATAAATAAACAATTAAAAGGACATAATGACATGAAACATTCACCACCCAGATACATGAAACAATAACCAGTAGAATTGAAAGGAAAACGAGGGCTATCAAGACCTCACTCGATGATGTATATAATACACACACTGAAATCAGCAGGGACATTAAAAATTAAATAATGTTTACTGGTGAAAGAATGCATTTGTCAGCTATTCACTATTATCATACAATATCTGAAGCAGATACTTTATAAGGAGAAGAGTTTCAATTTAAATGTTTTTTTAAAAATTTTTTATTATTTAGTATTTATTCAATTGTGAGTATATGCGTGTGTGTGTGTGTATGTATGTGTGTGTGTAGACCCACGGACGAATTCGGGAACCCCCATGGACCACCTCCCGGGGATTCACAGGCTCTGCCCTACCAGGACCAAAACGTAGGCCGCCCCCGCTTCTGCCTGGCGTCTATACATGGGGTCTAGGATCCGAACTCAGGACCCTCCGCCTGCAAGGCAGAGGCTGAACCCCTGAGCCACCTCTCCAGCCCCAAGAGTTTCAATTTAGATCATGGATTTGAAAGTACAAAATTGCAAACAGTATGGTTCAGGCTCTAGTGGGGGGCTCAGTGGCCTCTATCACATTATGGAAGAAACATTGTGTCTGTGCATGTATCTGGTCTCAGGTTCTCTCCCAGCCATACACCTTTGTTTTGTTTTATAGTTCAGGGCTTATAATATGCTAAGCAGATGAGTTATTACTGAGCTGATTCTTTCAATCCTGTGTCTATTCTTAGAAAACCACTAGGATTCATTGTGGGGTCTCCATACTAATCTCAACTAATCATTTTCCAAGGGCTTCATCTCTAAATCTCATATTCACATTCAATTCTTCCTTTCTTAAATGTCTGTGCATACGTATGTGTGTGTGTGTGTGTGTGTGTGTGTGTGTGTAAGTCAGAGGAGAACTTCAAGATGTCTTTCCTCACCTGTTTAAACCATGCTGGCCAGCCCATGAGCTTCTGCAAAACTCTTGGGTCTCAGCTTCCTATTTCCCACAGAGTATAGAGATTTTAGATGCTTACACATTTGGCTTTTTATTCAAGATCTGGGAATCCAGATTCAGTTAAGTGTTAAGCTTGTGTCATGGTTGGATGCAGATGTCAACTTTCTGGTGGAGGGTTTGAGCTCTGGGCACATTTGTAGAGAATTGGTAGTTGAGTTAAGCCCAGAGTGAACCTGAAGGAGATGGTCAAGTTGATGGGGCAGACCCAAACCCTGAACAGGTGAATAAAATACAGAGAGCTGGTTGAAAAAGTTGGCATCCTTTTGTACACTTGGCCAGACATACTGGTTTGGCAAGTAAGAATCGTCCCTCTCTCAGCCATTACGTAGAGATGGTATGGCCACTTCCCTTGGCCTGGTGTTGGTGCGTGCTCTCCTGTCAAGCTGGACTACAGACTGTAACAGGACTATCATTAAGAAAATAAACCCCTTGTTCTTTTAAGCCATTTGATGGTCATTTATCAGCAGTCGCAGGCTGACTGCAACAGCTTGTGCAGCAAATGCTTCACTCATTCATTCATCTCCTCAGTCCAGCTTCCTATCCTCTAAGTACACAAAACTTTGAAGATCAAACTCCCGCTGGAGTCCTGGGGACAAGTCGCACACAAACCACAAGCAACACTTTTCTCTTAAGATCAAGGATTAAACAAAGGCAGCAAAGTACCGGCTCTCATCATTTTGAGTCAGCATTTTGGCAGAGGTACTAGCTAGTGCAATTAGACAGGAAAAAGAAATAAAAGGTGTATGAATTAGACAAGAAATCAAATTGTCTTGGCTCATGTAAAATAATCATCTACATGGAAAATCCTAAGGAATTAGAAAAAGGTACCAGAACTAATAGATGCATTTAGCAAGATTGTAGGATACAGGATCAATATGCAAAAGTAATTGCTTCAATATACTTGTTGCAAATAATTAAAAATTAAATCTGAAAAATATTATTTATGATAACACTAAAAGCATGAAGTAGTGATAAATTATGATGAAAGATGTTTAAGTTCTCTACAGTGAACAGTATAAAACATTACTGAGAGAAATTGCAGACTTCCATAAATACAGATATAACCATGTGATGGATAGCAAGTTCTCAGTGTCATTAGCATATTAATTCTTCACTATCCTGAATTATGGATTGAACAAACCCAAGAAAAAACCCCAGCAAGATGTTCATTTTAGTTTAGTTTTGCTTTTGATAGGATCTTATGTAGCCCTAGCCTAACCTAGAATTTTCTATGTAGTAGAGAATGAGCTTGAATTTCGGATTCATCTGCCTTTATCTCGAAAGTGCTAGGATTATAAGCATGTGGTCCACAGATGTCTCCAGAAGGATATGTGTGTGTGTGTGTGTGTGTGTGTGTGTGTGTGTGTGTGTGTGTCCACATGTATACAAGAGTGTTGCACGCATGTGTGCCCCTGTGCTGCAGAGGCCAGAGGTCCATGTTGGGTGTCTTCCTCAGTTGCTCTTTACTTTGTGTGTGTGTGACATGGTCTCTCACTGAACCCAGAGCTCAGTTACACTGGCTGGTCAGTGAGCCCATGGATCTGTCTGTCTCCACATCCCCAAGGCTGGGATTACAGTGAGCTCTGGGTGTCAGATGTGCATTGATACATTAGGCTTTTACATGGGTGATGGGGATCTGAACTCAGATCCTCACGCTTGCACAACGCACACTTTACCCACTGAGCCATCTCCCCAGTCCCAGGATCTGTTTTAGAAAATAAAAATGACATGCTGATTCTAAAATTTATGTAGAAATGTAAAAAAAAATTTAGAATAGTTAAAAAAATTTTGAAAAAGAAAAATCTGGGAAGACTTACACTACTTAACAGAACTTATTATGAAGTAACTCAGGGTATGGCATAAATATGGACATAAAGATTGACATAGAGAAAGCGCAGAAGTCAGATTGTAAGACTAATATCACAGGTCATGGAGGAAATACAAATTTTAGCCAAATTTACATGTCACTCCACTATATCTCCTCCACAAAGCCTAAAAAGGAAAGACCAGTGGTCCCAAGAATTAGCCAATATGGACGACATAGGATGCCCACATGTGCTGGAGGAGAATATGAGATGTTACAGCCACTTGGAAGAGCAGTTTGATAGTTTCTTTTAAAAGGTAAGTGTCGAACCTAATGAAGGGCCTACCTATTCCACGCCTTGTGCCTACCCAAGAGAAATACAAATGTTTCTGCAAACACTTGCACACAGAACCCATTAGCAGTGCTTTTTGTAACAGTCCCAAACTACAAACAACCCACATATGCCCATTAGCAGCTTAAAACAGTGGTGCGCCTACCACAGAATAGCAACACTATGCAGCAACAGAGGAGAAAAACCACTGATACGCACAATGATGTGAACAAGTCAAAACATTGTTATGCCTGGAGAAAGAAAGTCACACGAAAGAGAGAGCACTCTGAAGGATTCCATTTGCATAAAATTCTAGAAGATACAAACAAGTTGTTGATGGTGAGATCAGGTGAAGAGATGAAGGAGGGGTGGCCACAAAGGGGCTCAACGGAAATGTTTAATTCCTTCTGTGTGGATTGGGCTCATTCACAGGTGCGCTATCAGTCAAAGCTCAGCAGACCAAACACTTTCTATGCGTATAATTGCATGTGATCATACTTGATAAGGCTGCACAATGTTGAGAGAAGGAGGAGGTAAGGAGGAGGAGGAGGCGGAGGGGAAGGAGGAGAGGAGGAAGAGGAGGAGGGTGCTAGGGGCAGAAGCTGAAGAGAAGCAGGGGACAGTGGGCACCACGACCAGATACTCTGTCTATTCTGCTGTGTGCAGATGGGGCTGGCTCTCAAGGCTGGCTCTTGTGTGACAGTGGTGTAGCATTCACAATCAGTGTCATCAATCTCCTTGCTCATCTCTGCTTCATAAAGCACATCTTCATACAGGAAATCATTCCCAGCACCACTCCATCTCCCCAGCAAATATCTCCTCAAACACCATTGGCCAGAATTTGTGGGACCTGCCTTCTCAAACACCATTGGCCAGAATTGTGGGACCTGACCTGACTTTCCAGATTCTTTGATACATCAGATCTACCTCATTATTTAGTAGAATAGGGAGGGGTGGGTGTTGGGGGTGTTAAACTCCAGGTTTGTTTCAGCTATCTGACCCTAAGAATCAATTTTCTTTTTATCATGCTACAAATTACAGGCTTTTTCTCCTTTTCTCTCCTCTCCATCCCTGCTTTTTATAGGCAGAAGTGATGTATTAGTTTACAGCTTTAAAAAGTGTTTGGATACAGATATGATAAACGAGAGATGAGAAGGAAACAGCAATTACCTTGATTTGGTCATTACAGATTGTATATACGCATGGATTCCATAAACATGTACAAATATTATGTACCAATTTAAAAATTGTTTAAAAAGAGCAGGGATGCCTTTATGAGGGATGGAGCCATAAATGAGGACCTGAAGCTAGAGCTTGTTTGGCTATACTAGTGATATTCCCCAAGGATTACCTGCTGGGGTCTTCTGGATGTGCAGAAGCAGGGCTGTGGCTTCTCTTGCATCTCTTATCGGTTGACTTCAAGGGTCTACTAATTCAGAACTTGTGAAGAATTAACCACTATCAGGAGCAAGCTGACTTTTTATTTTTTTAAATTTTTTATTATTATTTATTCAATTGTGCATGTATGCGTGCGTGTGTGCGTGTGTGTGTGTGTGTGTGTGTGTGTGTGTGTGTGTGTGTGTAGAACCATGGACAAATTCGGGAACCACCATGGACTGCCTCCACCTCCTCCTTGTTTATTCTGCCCCGGGATTCACAGGCTCCACCCTACCAGGACCGGAAACGCAGGCTGCCCCCGCTTCCACCTGGCGTCTATACGTGGGGTCTAGGATCCGAACTCAGGACCTTCCGCCTGCAAGGCAGAGGCTTAACCCCTGAGCCACTTCTCCAGCCCCTAGCTGACTTTTTTTTACTTTTTTTTTATTATTAATTCAACTGTGCGCATATGCGTGTGTCTCTGTGTGTGTGTGTGTGTGTGTGTGTGTGTGTGTGTGTGTGTGTGTCTGTGTGTCTGTGTGTCTGTAGAACCACGGACGAATTCGCGAACCACCATGGACGCCTCCACCTCCTTCTGCCCCGGGGTTCACAGGCTCCACCCTATCAGGACCAGAAGCGCAGGCTGCCCCCGCTTCCGCCTGGTGTCTATATGTGGGATCTGGGATCCGAACTCAGGACCTTCCGCCTGCAAGGTGGAGGCTTAACACCTGAGCCACCTCTCCAGCCCTAGCTGACTTTTTAATACACAGCAAATCCATCTTTCACCTGCCTTTGTGACATGGTCTGTCACCGATTTCGGAGCATTTACAAAGCTGCCTTTCTGATACTGTTCTCATCAATGGCTGGTACTCACACTTAGAGGTAAACATGCTGTTCGACTTAACTGATATGCTGGAGAGGAAAGTGAAGACAACGTTGCAAGAATATGCACTTCTGTTTTGCCATGGGATTCTTGATATGTGTTTTTTAAAAATTATCAAATGGAGGGAAAAACACCTGAGTCCTGTACAGTACAGTACCTATGTTTGTCTTTGACTGATTAGCTGCCTTTCTTTGTTTATTTTTATTTTTCCATTTTCATGTGTATGTATGTGATGAGTGATTATGTATATGAACATTTGCGTGTGAGAGGTGCCTGTGTATCTGAGGGTGTGCAGGCACATGTGATTGTGCCTGTGGATGCCCCAGGTGAATACTGAGAATCATCTTGGATTGCTCTTCTACCTTATTCTTTTGAGCCTAGGCTAGCCAGCTTGCTCTAGGGATTCTCAGGCTCTGTCTTCTGAATCTAGAATTACAGACTGGGTGCTACACCTGATGAGCACTCTTACTGGGACCTGGAGATTTGAACTCTGGTCCTTTTGCTTGTGCAACAGGCGCTTTTACCTCTACACCATCTCCCCAGCCCAAGAATTGGCCCCATTCTAAGAAGAGCTGCTCATTACCCATGGTCTAGAGGGCAGAAACTTACTGAAAGACCTAATGGCTCACCCTGGGTTCCAGGGAAATGTGTAGCCTATAGAACTAATGCACTGAAAGCCCTTTAATGGTATCATTTACTTGTTGATGCTTTAATTGCAAAGGCATTTTTATCTGACAGATGCCAGGCAGTAAGAAAACTTTCTCCAGGATGAATCTGGAGATTATTGGCTTGGTTGGCAGTAGGTCCCTTACCCGCACCCATTCCTCTCCCCCCTTAGCACGGTCTCCTCGTTCACTACCTGGGACGTGTGCCCCCGGGTCATGGGTCAGAGAAGTGCATGCTCTTGTTCTTTTGGAGCCTTTGCCTCTTCCCGTATGTGGCTCCGGATCTGGTGTGCTTTCCTTCCTGACAGCCAGACTCTCTGTTGGAAGACTGTCCTTGAATCTGCACCCGCCACCACATGGATAGCTGGACACCTGGAGATGTATGTGTCTCCAAGAAGCGGCTTTTAGCAGGAAGTGACGGGCATGGGTGTGCAAGTCCTCCAACCTTGCTGCTCACGGGGGAACTCAAGGGGTGATCTCCTCCCATGCTAGCATGACCCTGGAACCTTACGATAACACAGATTCTCACTCAGCTCCTGGTCTATGGTCAGCACCCTGCATCTCTGACAAGCTTCTGGGTAACTGTCCATACTATTGACCTGGGACTGCTGCTGATAAATTCATGGCCAAAGAACTTGGGAGAACAAGAGGGTGTTAATCTTTCTTATGATTCTTGGTTATAGTTCTTAGTCCAGTTTGGCAGCAGAGTTCATACCAAAACCAGGAGCCAAGGAAACTGATACACCACATCCACAGGGATTGCTGACAGAGGAGCAAACCTCAATTTCCAGACAGCGACACTGCTAACATAGGCAGAAGAATGCCAACTTACTGAACCGGCTCTGCCATCTTATCCACCTTCCCCGGGAATGGTCCTGCTCTCTATTAGCTGGGTCTTCCCACATCAGACAGTCTCCTGGGGCTTGTTTAGGGCTTGCCTCAACTACTGAGTCTTTACAGATGTGCCCAGAGCTCAGCCTTCAATGATTAAACTGACACCGATTATTATTGTGAGTCCCCTGAGCCTGCTCTAGAAAGTCCTAACGGACTGAGTAAAGGTTTCTAACTGTGCAACTTTGCTCAGCTGCCTTCCCTCTAGTATTCCCCTTCCAGGGACGAGATTGTGACTGACTGTTTCTGGGAGTGCTTTCTGTAAATCACTTCCACGGGAATCCTTCCTCAGGCTCTCCGGGGCAGCCTATCCTGATCCCAGAATATTCAATGTCTTAGCAAATGGAGGCTGCTTCTCAAGACCCACCATGATTGAGTAGCACTGGTCTCTCTCCCACACCTGTTGGCCACCGTCTCCTCCAGCCATTCTGTGTGGTAGGCCCCCTGTATTATTCACTGGTCCCAGGCACATCATGGGCTTCCCAAGTCACCTGATCTCTGCTCATGCTGTTTCACAAATTTAGTATTCTTGCTTTTACCTCTGCATGCTGAAACCCTTCTCACTCCCCAAAGGTTATTTCTAATGCCAATCATTATTGCACAAGTGTTTTATTACTGTGATAAAATACTGGAGGAAAGATTTGTTTGGGGCTCATGGTTTCACAAGTCTTAGTCTAAAGTCAGTTGGTTTTGTAACTTTGGGGCTGAGGAGAGGTGGTGGGGGCAAGGTATTGCAAAACAGCTCACCTCAACAGCAGGCAGGGAGCAGTGAGAGGATGTTTATGCTAGCAGGCTTCTCCTTTCTTCCCCTTTTATCCCTTCAGGGCCACCAGCTTTGGATGGTGCTGCCCACATTCAGGAAGGGGCTTATCCAACTCTGTAAGTGTGTCTGCAGACACACCTAAAAGTGGGCTTTACTAAAGTCCTAAGCTTCTCTCAAGACAATTAACCATCACACTCACCAACAAGCCACTGCCCTCTCCATGTTCAGAATCAGTCCCCTCCTCTTGCATCTTCCCAGCATGCTGCTTCAGTCTTTGACCCATCCAAATAATGGGTGTGTACTGACACTTGCTGTTGTGAGGACCAAATGAGAAGAGACCATCTCTAGCCTGTTATGATGTAGGAAAAATACAACATCCGGGAATATGGAGTGTGTTTCTAAAACAAGTTATTTTTTAAATTGTATGTGTGCACATCCATGTGCCTTTGTGTGCATGCGTGTGGAGGCTGGAAATTTAACCTCAGGTGGCATCTTTAGGAATTCTGTCCACCTCCTTTAAGATAGGATCTCTCACTGGCTTGGAGCCCATCCATTAGTCTGCGCTGTCTGGTCAGTGAGATCCAGGGATTCTCCTGCCTCTGCCTCTCCAGAGGGCACCACCATGCCCCGCTTTTTAATATGCAAATCGAGGATCAAACGCAGGTCCTTGTACTTGCCAGAAGCAAGCGCTTTAGTAACTGAGCAATCACCTCAAACTCTTATTTCTGAAAAATCTATTATCACTGCCAAAGGGGATCAATGCCAAGATTTGGGGACAGGGTCTCTCAGAGAGACTTTCAGAACCAGGGTTGTCCCCCATTCCCACCTGAGTTGTACAGTTGATTGGGGAAAAAAAAAGGCTGAGTGGGAAACTTTGGGGGAAAGACACAAAGTTTAACTCTCGCCACATCTTGGGGGAAAACCTGACAGCATCCAGGTAGAAATATCTGGAACTCGGCGGGATGTGAAGACTGGACTGAAAGAGGTAGGAGGGGGAAGATGCATGTGGGAACAAGCTAAGTCGGGCTCTCTGCTTGACGAATTATTATTCGGCTGGCTTGCCGAACTGTGACATATTATTTATTAAAATGGAAAGTAAATGTAAGAAGTGAGATGTCAGCCCCAACCCCAACATCCGTGAGCAGACAGCTAGCACCGAGCAGCCAAAGCACATCCCAGCCCCCATCCTGCAACAGCAGTGTGGGGAGCAGAAAGCCATCAAACCACTGTGTCTATTTAGAAACTCACGGTGCCTCTACAGCATAACGACCTTGGGTTTGCACACTAACCTGTCTAGACTTCAGTGATCTTGCTTGAAGCAGGATAGTCATTCATTAGATGGTCTTTTTGGGTACTGAGCTCAGATAGAGAAGCACTGTGGCGAAGCTTTTTGCATTATCAGTTATCACTCTCACTATAAATGTTGGTCTTGGCAGTTGGTTGTGTTGGGCACTTATAATTTTTACACCTGACCTTAGTTCCAAACCCAAGAAGCAATGGGAGTTTTGAGTTTCTAAAGTTATTTTTTTTCCACCCAGCATAGTATATGGCTTTAAATTATCAGCTGTTCACAGGAAGAAGGGCACTGTGCAGTGGGAGTTTCCAGCCGACAGAGCAGATAGCTACAACTCAGTAACAAACAGGTATTATTCAGGCCTAGATAATACCTATAGTCAAATCTTTACAATGGGGTTCCCTGGACAACAAGCCGAGAAATTGAGAGCCAGGTCAAATGATCTCTCCAGGATCACGCAGCTAGGGAGCAGCATCGTAGATGTGAATGTTTTCTGACTGTCCGCAGGAGCTCCAGGATAGCCGCCCTGACCTCCTCCCCGCCTGGTCAACAGGCTGGAGGGGATGAGGGACAGAAGAAAGACAATCGATTTATATCCACTGCAATTTTATCAGACGAGACATTTTGCCACATCTACTCAGTTGAGATAGTAGTTGGAGAGGAGGAGGCACTATAGGGGATATTGGAAGAACACTCTGCCCTGTATCCATAATGGCCCGAGCTGAGCTTCCCAGGGAAAGAAGGTTCGGACTAAATATGAATCCTTCCTGCGAGAGCATGGAAGGACTTTTGAGACAGGCATGGGACTGGCACTGTAGCCAGCCTGTGGTGAGTTTGGGTAATCACTGAATTCCTCTAAGCCTTGGTTTACTATTTTGTAAGACTGTGGCATTCCTACATACCCTGCCTTCCCTCGCAGACTGTGTGCCTACTTTGTATTAAAGCCTGCCAGTCACTGGCTGTCCAAATATTGGACTAAGAAAACCGTGCTGGTCAAAGAGTCAAATGCCAGTGACAGCAGTGTGGGCACAGAGTGGCTGCTCCGGGAAACCTTTCTCTTTATTCTGTCACCAGCCCCATTTTCCAAGTGGGGAAATGGAGCAGCTAGAATCCAGGCCACATAGTTATGAACTTAGACATAAGCCCTCATCCTTCAGTGGGGGAGGGCTACAGTTCACAATAAGCAGCCACATACACTAGGGATAACTAGAAGGGAGGACTCAGAGCCTGTAGACACAAAGGAATGACACAAAGGCATGCCCAGAGTCATAGAAGATGGAGATACATCTTGCTTTGATCAGACATGTTGCGGTATACCTGTATCGTCTCCATGCACCAAACTGGACTTCACCAATTCATACAAATAGCAGACATAAACTAAGGATTTTAAAACATGTTTAAGGAGATGGAAAAATGTCACCTAGTGTTTGATTTGATCCTTCTATGCTGTAAGCAGGTATCGCATATCATACTGTAGCCCACTAAATTGGCATAGTTAAAATCATAGTTCATCAAATGAAAATCACACTGTGTCCTTTCCAACCTCAGTATGTGGCCAGTAGGCTAAGAATAAGGTGAGATGACAATTACTACAAATTGAAGCATGTCAGTGCAAACTACACAAATGACTCCAACCCCCCCCCGCCAGAGGTACCCAAGGACAGAGGTACCCAAGGTTGCCTGCATGGTGCACCCCTGCAGCTCTCTGCTGGGAGCCTCCCCAAACCCCTGCAGGGTTGTGGAGCTGTGGAAGGTATACATTGAATAGCAAATGGCTTCTTTTGGTGGAAGCATCCTGCTGCTGTCAGGAGCAATAAACTCCAGCTACGGAGACTCTGTGCCCTGGGTCATAGCACTGTGCATCTGCTTACATCTGATTAGGACACATTATCGCATTCTGTAGTGGCAGTGACTCGTGTCATGGACAACGCAAGTGACAAGAGGGCTCTTGGTGGACCGGCGACAGCAAGGAAAATAAGAGGCTAAAATTCAATTCCAGCAGGTGGGAAGTGCCTGGATATAAATATTTGAAGACAACAAATATGATTCAGAAGCTAATTGGAACGCACTGACACCACCCAGGGCTTCTTTGGCATGACACACAGATGGGAGGAGGAATCTCTCCCTCACCAGCAGAACACGCTGTAAACCATGTGGAGAGAGCTGGCCCCTCCTGGGACACGGATCTAGGTCCCTGCTGGAGAGCTGCTGGTGGGGAGGGAAGTGGCAGGGTGGAGCAGGAGATGAATGCTGACTCTGACTTCTTGTCTCAACAAAGTCACCTGATCTTTCTGACCCCCACTTTTCCTCATCTATAAAATAGATTCTGGGTAGAAGTGATTGTAGTGGGCAGGGGTTAGATTAGATGACCTTTCAACTGTCTAGCTTTTCTCTACACTAACATTGTGGGATTCTAGGAATCCATATCTTCCTCTTGGATCTTATTTTTGGGACTTGAGAGATAAGCTAGGGAAGGAGTTTTCGCCCCAGAGCCAGAACCCCAAACATCAGCTCAACTGCTTATTGAATGGTTCCAAGACTATCAGTTCTGACAGATGGGAGGGACTCTGCTCTGGCTCTTTTTAATCTCGTACCTTTACGTACAAAAGCTGGTGAGGGGGGTGGGTGGTTATGCCTGCCTGAAAACTACATTTCATATCTTAGACCATACTTTGCATCTCTGGGTAGTTTGGGTCTTTAATGTTCTCCATAGGCTTATATTCTTAACGCTTGTTCCCAAAATGATAGCATTACTTTGGGAATCCTATAGAAGAGGGATTTAATTATATTAAGTAGAACAGATCACCAGGGACAAGCCTTTGAAGGTTACAGCCATCCCTGGTACCTTCTTTGCTCTGTGCTTCCCAGTCTACTACCATGTGAACAGCCTCCTCCACATACTCCCACTGCCATGAACTGAGAGGCTCCACCATGCCTTCCCCTCCATGATGGATTAGGACTCTCTGGAACTATGAGCCAAAATAGACCTTTCTTCCATTATATTGATTCTGTCATGCATTTTATTATAGTAACACAAAAGTAACTCACACTAAATCAGCTTCCAGGACCAAAGTGGTCCTCACCTTTGGGCCTGCCCACCCTGGGGGAAATGGAACCAGTATTGGTGTATGCAGCCCTTACTCCCAAGTGGTAGCTATGTGTAGTAGGGACACAGGAGCTTAGATTTGTGGTGTGCTCACAGGCATACACAAAAGATCTCTCAAACCCTCAAATTAAGGGGAAAAGGAAGTCAGGTAGGGATGAGTTGTGAATCAGGACCACTCTCTTTAGCCTTCCAGCTCTGACCCGGAACTCTAGATAGTTGGAATCTTAAATTCTAATCGGGTGTTGCAGTCAATGACAGAACCTATCTGATTTAACAATCTGGTGGCCGGATTTATAACTTGCAAACATGTAGACATGCATTCCAGAAACCTCAGGTTAGCAGTACTCTTGCCACACAAACATTATTGGGAGATAACAGACCCTGGGGAATATGGCTCACCTCTTGGGTTTCCTTATTGGTCAACTAGAAATACAGAACTAAGGTCACAGAGCTGTTGTCTGGGCCAGCGAACAGACACATCAAAAACTGGTTTCACGCCAGATGCAGAGTGAATATTCAGTGAAAGCCTCACTGCGGTAACTTGTCCGTCATCCTGACCGAAGTGTCTAATTGTGCCTTGTAGACTCCACTAAGACAGCTTCAGCTTGCCAACTGTCACCCCACCTGGCACACAGTGACTGATCCTCATGGCCTGACTGTAACATGAAGCGGCTTCTCATTACCTCTTAGGGACACCTTCAGCCCAGGTGGCCCTGCCAGCCTGGTGGAGCCCTTTCTGTCCCCTCCTGGGAATTCTCTGTCCTGGGACACAGGTAAAAAGCTGGCCGATGAGTCATGTGCACTAGGCTGTTTAGAGCAAAACTGACACAGGCCAATGAAGGCACCTTTAAATGTCACTAGCCCCACTGGGCTCAGATGTGTGGGAGCTGACAGGCGTAATCCTTGGCTGGAGAGTAAATAAATAAGTTCAGTGCGGGGGTCCGGGCACCATGCCACGAAGCGTCTTGCTTGGAAACCTGGATGCCGATAACAAGCTAGTGGGAAGGACCGTTCTTTCAATTTAACTTTGCTATCATTAAACAGCCTTCTGTTGTAGCTGGGATATGCTTATTTTATTTTTCTGGCCCCATGCCAGTTAAAAGGAGGATAAATGATAAGTCTGTTAACGAACATTTCAGCTAATTTGGTGGCAGAGACTGCAGGGGAGGAAGCAGGTGGGACTGTCCTCGCCACGTGGGGCTTATAACATTTCGGGCACCAAACATTTATTAAGGACCAGTAATAAAAGGCCCCATGGTGGTGTAATGGCTCCTTCGAAAGGCTTCCTGCTAATAAAATGAACATTGATTCGAAAGGCAATATTTAAATACCATGCACAGTTGTGTCAAGGAGAGCACGAGTGTGGTTGGGAAGCACTCAGCCAGCTCGACGAATCATTGGCCGGCCTGCAAATGCTGCGCTCTTGGCAGGTGGGGACACGTTTGCTTGGAAAAGCTTCATTAGAGAAGGTGCCCGAAGACTTGGATTCGAATCCTGGCTCCCCTCATTGGGGTTGGCTGATGTGAAACTTGGTGCACAGCTCTCTGAGTCTACACACTGGCTCCTTCATAAAACACAGACAGGGTCACACCTTACACAGGCGGGTAACAGTGATGTGGAAGTATGGATTCGCTTTAAGCTCATTTATCACTTCCCTAGGACCTGAATGTGGTGCTGCTCTGGGTAAACATTCGGGTAGCTTCGGGGAAGTTGCTCTGCCATGAAGAAAGTGAGGCTCTCAGAATCAATGGACTCCTGGCTCATGTCCAAGTTGTTTGACACCAAGGTCTTAGCTACCACCCTCCACCTAGAGACACACATCACATGCTTCAGTGAGTCTGGTCCTGCATTTGCACAACTGCACTCTTTCAGTGGCCCTTAGGACAAAATCCAGGTTCTTTAGCACAGCATGAAAGATCTGTCTCCCACCCTCCAATCTCCCCTAGCATCACTGTACTCCATCTTCTTTCATGGGCATTCAGCGGTCCATCTCAGGACTCTGCCTTGATTCCTTGTGCTTACATATGCTCTCCTTGTTTCTTGGAGGAACTCCCTCCTCCCCTTCCTGTATATCCCCCCTTTCTTTTTAGGGGTTGCTTAAAGGTCCTTTCCAGAGGACCCCAAGCTCAGCAGTGGCTACGTTCCCGCTGATATTGCTGCTTTGTTCTTGGACCTGAAGGCTAACCTTACATCTCTGTGCCCTGCAGCCACGACAGTGCCTGGCATCAGCTCAACAGCTCTGGATGGGTCAACATGACAGGGCCTGGCATCAACTCAACAGGTCTGGATGGGTCGACTCAGCTCTCATTCCCTAGGGAATCTTGCACAGTCCCAGAGATTTAAAAATAACCTATCTACTGAGAACTCACATATAAATCTGGCTTGGCCCGCCCCCTCAACCTGATCATGCAGACCTCCGACTGCCCACTTGCACTCACTCGGATCCCCATGCTGTCCAAAACTAGGTTCCTCATGGTCCTTCCTAAACGGGCTCCTCCTCCGCCCTTCTCATGTTAGCAGATGGAAACTCTGTCTTCCCACTGCTTGGACCCAAAGCTATGGTGTCAACCCCCTTACTTCCTTTCTCTACATATCCGGTGTGGCTGCAAGTGTCAACTCTAGCTCCAGGACGGATTTGGAATCTGGCTCTTTTTAATCACCCTTGTTTCCGCTTATATCAGTGCCCCTAGCCACCCAAGGGAGAGCCCCCTGCTTGCCTCATGTCTGCATCCTAGGGCTGTTCCCAACACAGCACTCCAGCAACTCTGTGACATCTGGGGACCCCTCTCTTCCGCTCCCTCACAGTAAGGTCACATTCCTGTGGTGATAAAGCCCACGAGATCTGGTCTCTGCTCATTCCCAAGGCTCCCACCCAGGAAGCTCCTCACCTCAGGGCCTTTGCACAGGCTCTTCTCTCTGACTGAGATCCGCCGTGCCAAACACCTGTTGCACAAGGTCAGAATCTTTCCTTTTTCCAGATCTTTCTCTGGTTGGAGAGGCTAAATCTGGTCTTATTTAAAATCTGGTCTTTATTTTCTCTTAGCAATTACTACTCATCATGCTTGTTTCTCTTCCCAAACTGGAGGTCACAGATTTGGGTCTATTTTACTGCTTTTCTGCTTGGCCTCTACCTGCTCCTCCCTGGTCAGCACTGCTCATTGGGCCTTTGTTACTTATGGGCTCAGGCCTCGTTCACCTGCTAAGTTAACAGGGGCCAGGCCAGCAGTGTCCTTCAAGTTCTTTGTGTCATTTGAGTGGATGAGGAGACCAGCCTCGACACTGTGGGGGTCAGATGGGAAGCTGGCCAGTTGTTGGCCTTGGTAGTACCCACTGTCCATCATCCACCCATTCATCCACCTGAGGGGCTAGTCCCAGCTGCTCTGAGGAGTTACCTGTCTGTGTGCCCAAGTGTTCAAGATGATATAGACTTGACCTAGACTCCATAGCGGTATCCAGGGCCAAGGCCACATTGACAGATGTATTTCTAGCACAGTTGGCTCAGATACAGTACCTGATCCAAGTCAGGCCAATTATGGATGATGAAACTCAGTTCCAGCGTGCGTGCACACGCGCGTGTGCACTAATGGAAAAGAGAAGTAGGCCTTCCTTTTTGTCTTTGGATATTGTGATGGTTAGTATTGATTGTCAAGATTGCCTGCAATGGATTATCTAGGTTGCATTAGTCTCTGGTTATGTCAAAGTGTGGGGGATCATCTTGACCAGGTTAAGTGAGATGACAAAACCATCTTAACTGTGGGCCATACCATTGACTATGTTGGATAATGGACAGCAAAGAAAAAGAGAGAGGGAGACAGGAAGAAAGAGGGAGAAGAACAGAGGGAGAGAGGGACAGAGAGAACGAGGGAGAGACAGCATGCATTTATCACTGTGCTTCCTGATTATGGATATGACATGATCAGCCGCTTCCGGCTCCTGCCGCCTTGACTTCCCTGCCATGATGGACTGGGCTGTTGAACTGTGAACTAGAGTAAATCCTTTCTGCAGTAAGTTGCTTCTGTGGGAGCATGTTTTATCACATCATCAGAAAAAAGAAACTAGATGTGAAGCTGGAAGGGCTCAGAAATGGGAACTTGTAAAGGCCACTACTTAGAGGAAGAGGAAGCGAGGCCAAGGCTGAAGGTCACACTAGGAGAGCTGATGGAGGGGAAGAACCTCACCTAGCTGACAGTTATCTAACCCTGGGATGAGCCATGTCTAAGGGTGGACCGTCTGCTTGGGCGAACTGTTCAGTTGCCTGGCCTGACTGGACTTCTAGCTCACTTGCACAGGCCTGTCTTGTTTTTGACTTGCTTTCCTGTGGCCAGCTCGTTACTGAGAAGTCTGTCTCCTTGGACCCCTTCTCCCTGGGCTCTGCTCTTTCCTCTCTGTGTCTTAGACAGCAGTGATGAAATCGTGCCCCTGCCGAGAAAGAAACCAGACTTCAGGGAGCAGACGCTCTGTGCGGCCCCCAGCCTAGTCCTCAAAGCCTGTCCCTGGGTGACCCCACCCTGACAGCGCCTGCTTCTGCCCTGAAGCCCATGGAACTATGGCCAGCTTGGACCAGCAACATCCAGTACATGTCGTGGGAAACACAGGTCCTGAGGCATGTGCTTTGGGAAGGAAGAACAGGTTTGAAGTTTGAAAAAAATTGTCAAAGACTTGTTACACACAGTTCTCTAAGCCATGGAATGGGGCTATTTTGATGTCTTGTTTAGAACTGAGCACTCCACATTCACTTGTTTTCTCGATTTGACCAGTTGCGGTTCTCTGAATTACACATCTACCACCACATGAGGATACCTCAAGGTTTGTATATTCCATTCCTTTCCTGGAGAGTCCCCAGGCCAATTCACTCATTCAAGGTTCTCAGGAGACCGCCGGAGAGAGAAAGGCTTTAGCCATCATAATCAAGCATCTTCAAGTGCATTTGATGATGGGATACTTTTTTCCTTTTAAGTTGTGGCTGTAACAACCTGAATGCTGGGAAATGCTTGACTGACCAGAATTTGCAGAGTTCCTCGGGTCTGGCAATAAGCCCACTGACCTTTCTCTGGATGGAGCCCCTGTTCTGGAGTGCACCCAGGTGCCTGCATCCTAACGTGGAGATTGAACATCCTTCTTTCCTGGTATGTATGTAGAGAGGGTCTGGGGACACAAAAACAAGCCTGTTTCTTAGTACATGGTCATAGATCATGCTGACAGAATCTATTCTTCTTGGGGCTGTGCCGATTCCCTGACACCCACTTCTGAGACCCCAGTTTGGATCCAGCAGCAAAAGCGTCCATGGCTTCTATGTGCATGGCTTCTATCAACAGTAAACAGTGATGGATGTTTTAGGGTCTGAGCTCAGGGGCAGGAGGAGAGATGAGTTTCCAGGAATCAGAGCCTGTAATAAAACCCACCAGGACTATAAAAAAATTCAGAATTGGCAGGAGTGGCCTCCCAGACCTTCAACCTGGATGTCAGTAGGCAGGAGAGCTTTCTTTTCATGTTTCTTGGCTCTCAAAACAGAAATGCCTTTGTGGTTTTGCCTCCTGAGCCCTTGAAACCCTTCCAGGAGGAAGTGGAAGGAGTCGGGGTATAGTAAGTTAGGGGTGGAGGGAGAGACAGGGATGGGAGTTGTTGTTTGTTGATTACCAGCTATCGACTGGCCTTATGTGAACTGTGCTGCATTCTGGAATCTTCTTATTTTCTGCACTCCAGTGAGGTAAATGGTTTGTAATTCTCTGGAGAGGAAACCAAGATCCAGAAGCAGGGGCAGCCATTTGTCTAACAGAGACACTGGAATGTGTCTCTCAGCCACCCAATCTGCCAAGAAAGGACTTCTCAGAGCAGTCTTGGACCAGGTTGGCTCTACCGCTTGGCTCTGCTTGGGTCTTCCTGCAACTCCTTGAAAATCCTCTTGTGTGGTCCAAACCATGTCAGAGCAGACTTCCTGGGTCCTCCTATCTCTGACGGCAGAGACGGGGTCAGAGGGAAACAGACAACTGGATCCAGGGTGAAATCCCAGGGTCATAAAATACGCATGTCCGGAATAGAGAACTGACACTTGATGAGTTCTCGGAGAGCAGTTTTACCAGGTTAGGGAGCTGGCTTGTCCCCATGAAACACTTGTGTGTGTGTGTGTGTGTCTGTGTGTGTGTGCGCGCGTGTGTGCGCATGTGGAGTTAACCTCTGGTGTCTTCTCTCAGGTTTGCTTGAGACAGGGTCTCATTGACCTGAATCTTCTTGAAGCTTAGTAACTTAGCTGGTCAGAAACTTCAAGGGATCTGTCTGCCTCCACATCCCAAATCTCTGTCACTGTGATAATAAACTTGTGCAACCACAGTTAATGGTCTTTTTGTTTTTTTGGCACGGGAGCCAGGGACCCAAACCCTAAATCCTCATGCTTGTGAAGCAATTGCTTTACCAACTGGGCCATCTCATTAGTTCTCTCTCTCTCTCTCTCTCTCTCTCTCTCGTTCTCATGCCCTCAAGTAACCATTGTCTCCTTGGATCTAGGCATCCTGCTTGTCATGTCCTGTTGCTAGCTCTGCCCCTGTCCAGCAGCAAGACTCATTTTCCTCAATGTCTTTGATTTCCTCATCTTTGAATGGGGTCAACAATTTTTACCTTGCTGAACTCATAGAGGCAACGGACAGTTCTATTCATCTCACCCACCCAGGACTTAATAGATCATGAACACATTCCAGGCACCCCGTCCTGCCCAAAGAGAGAGGCATTTGTCCCAGACAGAGCATCACACATGGTGCCTGCCTGCCAGTGATTTGCAGTCAGGAGGAATGGAGGCAAGGGGCAGTAGTTTACATTTCAAGATGTACACTTCTCAGTCTTTGCATCATATAGAACATAGAACGACCGACTGTCTGAGGTAGGTAGAGTAAATATTCTTATTCACATTTGACAGATGGATGGAAGGCTCTGAGGTCAGGCAAAGGAAAATGGCTTTCTGAGTGATGATAACCATCATATCTCAAGTTTGTACCCACAATTCACTTGCACACTGTTTTCCTACATGTTGTGTCATTGACTCTTCAAAGCTTCCTCATGTGGTGGGCTACATTTCGGTGGGACCTGCATTCCAGATGAGAAAAGAAATGGGGTCAGATTGGGAGTTTCCAGGGAGGAGGGAAGCAGACCATCTTCACGCACTGAACAAGGCACTGGGCAACGGAGGATGTTGGGAGCAGGTGTTTTGGATGCCTACTTTTGTCCCTGAAACTTAACTACTTTAGGGCATCCTGGCCCCATGTTCACCTCTATGCTTCTTTGCCCCAAGGATTTCTCTAACACCAGAGCCTCGTCTGCTCATGCACAAGGCAGGCGGGTAACATCAGCAAGTTAAAAATACCCAAGAGTTGCCCTCAAATGAAAACTTGGGGCTTTGTAAGTGTCTCCCCCTCAAGGGAGAAGACTCTGAAGTATGTACTGCACTGTGGATTTCAGAGCTTCTGTGGGATTCAATTCTAGTTGTTCATACAGCTAACTTGCTCAGCAATGCACACATTGTTGGTTAATTTCCTTCCTTGTGTCCCCATCCGTGTTTTCTGGAGTCCCTCTGCCAATAGATTACTTGTCCTTTTACCAATGTCTCTCTCCAGGGGAATCAGACAAGATTGTGTTTAGTGATGGTTCCTGGGGGTGAGCAAATGAACGAACATCCAGAAGATAGCCCCTGACCCCTACCTGAGGAAGAGACTGGGAAGATGGTCAGTTATGGTGAGCCTGGTGTGTCTGTTTCTTGGGGACTCTGGTGGGCTTGGGCTTATTCTAGCTGATGTTGGCATGAAGCAGCGGAGAAAAAAAATGCCATGACTCTTATGTTGGTGTGTTCGCATAGGTTAAAGTCAGCACTGCGGTACCAGGCCTAGCAGCCAATTGTTTATGAAAGCAGAATTCCTTTGCTCAAATCCCATCCCTTAGCTGCTTGTATCTCTTGGAACAAAATCCTGCCCATTCCAGATTCAATACAAGAGCTCATCTATCCCTTGGAGGTATGTCCTTTTCCCTCCCTTTCTTTCTCCCTACCTCCTTTTCTTCCATCCTTACTTCCTTCTTCCCCCCCCTCTCTCCCTCCCTCCCTTCCCCTCTGTCTCTTTCTCTCTTTTCTTTCTTTCTCCAGGGTCTTATGTATGCTAGGCAAGTACTCTACCATTGAGCTATACTCTCAACTCACTGAATGTTGTTTTCTTTCATTTTATATTGCTTTACATATTATTTCATATTGCTAGGCTGCCTAAGTAAGCTTTGAACCTGTGATCTTCCTCTATCAGCCTCTTATGTACTGGGATGTCAGGACAGTGCCACCATATCCAATGGTACCTTTACTCATGCTAGTACTTAGTTTGGAATGCCCTTTTCCCCCAGAGCTTTGCCTACATCTCTTTTTGCTTCCTCTGAGTTTCAGCTTAAAAGCAAACCCCCTCCCCTTAGAATTATTTGCTGGCTGTCAACTCAGTCATTCCCTATCGGTGACAATTAGTTTCAGGTGTCAACGTGACAATTGAGAACTGAATCTTTAGGAGATTATCTCATCGATGTGTAAAACCCAGCCTATAGTGGATGGGACCATTCTTCAGGCACGTAGTTAAGACATTGATAAAAAGAGTTGGTTGGAATTTGGCAGACTGACAAGCTAGAAGCTAGGTCCCTCTCTCAGCTCTGACTGTGAATATGGTGTGGCTCGTTCCTAACAACCCCTCACTCGTCTTCCTAGTATCACTCTCCCACCACGATGACCAGTTATATCCTAGAATCACAAACATCTCTTGTTCCCCTAAATTGTTTGGGTCATGAATTCATTACAATCATGGGAATATGAAACTAAAGCACTGATAATAGTGAACACCATCCAACACAAAACTGTGAATTTACTTAAAACATTATATTACTTTTTTTTTTGTAACTGATGGTGTGGTTCTTAAGTGTGAACTTTATAGGTGATGATGATGTGTCAGCAGTATCAAAAGGTTGGGCCTGCCTGCCTAGACCAGGCTTTCTCTGCTTTGGCACTGTCCACATATTGAGCTGGGCAGTTGTTGTGAGAGGGCTGAGCTAGGCACTGTAGGGCATTAAATAGCAAGTCCGTGTCTATCTCCTGATGCTAGCAACCTTCAGTTATAGCCTCCAAAAATGTCTGTAGACTTTGGAAATTGATCCATGGGGTCATAATGTAAGAACACCACCCTAAGTTGTAGGAGGGCAGGTATTTTGTCTGGTGTGCTAATAACTGCATCCTGACACATCCTCAGAATTTAGCTCAAGTTAAGTGCCCTATATGTAATGGTTGGGCCAAATGATGAATACCGGGCTAGAGAGATAGGTCAGGGGTTAAAGACTCTGTCTTGCAAGCAGAAGTACCTGAATTGCAGCCTGCAATTCTGACCCTGGAAAGCAGAGACTGGAAAACCCCAAAGCAAAAACAAAAGGAGGTAGAGCAATCCAGAGTCCCCTAAGTCATCCTTGGGCTTCCATAGGCACACACAGTGCCCACAAACGCGTATATGAAAGAAAAGAAAAGAAAAGGAAAGGAAGCAAGCAAGAAAGAAAGAAAAAGAAAAGAAAGAAAGACAGAAGAAAGACAGACAGAAAGAAAGAATGAATGAAAGAAAGAAGAAAGAAAGAAAGAAAAAAGAAGGAAAGATTACACATATGAATGAGCGGATGAACTGTGAACACAGTGCCCTTGGATCAAGCTTCCTGAATCTCTCAACCTCGTGGGCTCCTTGCTTCCTGTTTTGAGGCATTGCACGGTCCGCAGACGTCCCCGATCATCGAGAGCCAGACTCTAGTGCAATTTATTCCGTCTGACTTCCCATAAATATCTCCCAGCAGGCCGAAGCTCCGGACTTGGTCTATTTAAGCCTCGAGCACAGAATCTAGATTCTTCTTTTACAATTAAGTAAAATGGGGAAAATAAGCGGAACATGGGAATGTGTTCGGCCAAGCCACTGGGGCCGCACTCCCTGGGGTCCGGTCTAAGACGCAGCAGCTAAGGAGGTTTGCGAGCTTCTGCTTTCCCCGCCACTCCCCTCCCTATATTTCCCCATTTCCCACACACTGGTGGAGTGGGCATCCATCAGGCTGCATTACACTGCATAACGAGGCAACTGCATTCATACGTAAATGGGGGGCCCTTGATTAGACTCTAAGCTGCTCAAGTTCACTCAACCTCCGCTAATGAAAATATGAGCCACATCTGAGTTGGGCCTGCTCCCTCACGTGGTCCGGTAAATATCTTAATATCTCCAGATTTCTTCTCGCTGTCTAAATCGTGCACATCGCTTCTGACATTTACGAGTTATCTGTGATGCCTGCAAGATTAAACTAGCACGAAAGCTCTCCATCTGCACTCTGGACTCCCTCCTCCCACCTTGGACTGAGAAAGAATCGGAGCCGCCTAAAGCTCACCCCATCTGGGTAGGACTACCTGCAGGCCACCCAGGCTATATTCCCTCTGTGTCTCTGTGGGGCACAATCTTGTATGGCGGGGGTGGGAGTGATGGAATTGCATCTCATCTCTACCAGTCTGGGGTAGTGAACATCTTCTAAGGACCAGGGCACACCTGGACAGGCATGAGCAATGACCTTCTCCTCTATGGAGAGATCTTACCATTTATAACAAAGGACATGCCAGAAGGCCAGGCACTGGTTTCTAGGAACTCTCAGAAAGAAAAAAATGGAGTATGGCTTGGTGCCCACATGTTTCAAGGTTGAGACGCGGAACGACTTTGAGTTACCCAGTGACTCGGGGGAATTCAAAAGAGAGGTCAGTCTCTTTCCAAAGCCAGAGTGCTTGCTAGTTCTGACCAGGAAGATGGACACTGAATGACTTAGCAGTGTACGATAAGGCAGGATGAAAGGCAGGTCTCCTAAAGGTATAAGCAGTGCCCTGTGGGAAAGCCGAGGAAGTGAGGCTTAATTCACAGGAAGGGCTTAATGAGTCCAGGCGGGAACAACAAAGATGGTTTTGATCAGTGGAGAAGAGAAAGCTTCCAGGACTGCAGGATCCCATGCACCTCAGGCCAGAAATTCATGATCCCAGCAGAGCAAGGACTATGTGGGGGCGGGGGAAGGTGGTGCTGGTGTGAGGTCAGTCCAGTTGGCTTGAGATGAGGATGGTTGACTGGGCTTACCTGTCCCAGTGTGTCCTTCTTTGATGTCACACTGGGAGCCATGGACAATGGGTTTATATCCTGGAAATGAGTAGTCAGGGCTCCACATCCCACCCCTGCTTCCCAGAAAGCTAGCTCTCCAGCCTCCATCAGTCCACACCGAGGATCAGAAAACACTGCCTCCAGGGAGATCTCAAGCTTTGAGACCCATCAGGTAAGCTTGGGTGCTGCTGCGAACCAAATGGCCAGGAAAGTCAAGGTTGGAGGGAGGGCGGGGATTCAGAACTAGAGCTAAGAAAGTAGGTGACTTATCTCCCTTTTCTGCTTGTCCATGCTAAGTGGAAGCGTCCAGTCTAAAGAGAAGTAAACAGCCCTTTAAATACAAAGAAAATCAAAGCAAAGATCTGATCGGCTGGAGTTTCTCAGCAGGGAAACGGGCAGAGTTGAGGCTCCTTCATCTATTGCCGATATCGCTTCTTTGGAATTCTCTTCCCATACATCGGCGCTTCTCCTCTTCCATTACCAGCTAATCCAAATGGACCTGGTGCTAACTTAATTTCCAGGATAATGGAAGCCGGGACTGTTTGCACAATTGGCTCCTGCATCTTGGCAGCATTTGCTGAATCCTTAAAAAAAATCAGCAAAGCTATGTGAGCTCCACACGCCCTCCTCTGACCCAGTGAGAGTCGGAGTGTCTTGTCTTCCCAGCCTGCCAGCTGCCAGTGTGAGGAATGGACAGTGCACCAGCTTAAGCACTGGATGCTTGATGTATATATAGCATGTGGGAGATTTACCACAGCCCATCTCAGGGGGAGAGAGAGAGAGAGAGAGAGAGAACATGCATGCCATGGTGCATAGGTGAAGGTTTCCTTGTACCACGTGGGTTTCCAGGAATTGAACTCAGGTTGCCAGGCTTGTGGGCATGTGCCGTATCCACTGAACCATTTCACTGACCCAAGGATCACACTCATGACATTCGTTCCTCTGGTTCCTACTTGCAGTAGGCTAGAAAAGAATCCGCCCAATGAGAGACATCCTCGTTTCTTCATTCTTGGACCCTGTCATTATTATCTCACACAGCAAGAGGACTTTGCAGATGCTGTAGTTCAGTTAAGGCTCTTGAGATGGCAAGTGTGTTCTGAAAGATGTAGGTGAGCTCAATGTAACCACAAGGCCCCTTGGGGAAACTGACATGATGGTAGATGAGAAGGCATGCAATGAAGGAAGAGACAGGGCCTCACATCAAGGACAGCTGGCCTCCACTGGGGGCTGTAAGAGGCAAAGAACAGATTTTTCCCCCAAATCCTTGCAAGGGACAAGGGACCAGTCTAAGACAAAGGTATAAACTGCAGGACTTTGGAAGAAAGAGGGCCTAAAATGGTACGTCTACCCATGGCAGGAACTGTGTAGGTGGGTGAAAGATTCTTCCCCCATTCTTCATGACAGCTTGAGTTTTATCAAGACCCTCTCCTGACATCTAGCCTCCAGACGTGTGAGAGAACAGACTTCTGTTGTTTTAAGCAACTGAGTTTGTGGGTAATTTGTTACGGTAGTGACAGGAAACTTTTACACGTTTGTAAGTGAGAGGGAGAGAACAGAATCAACCAGCCCAGCCCCCATGGTGAGATCAGTCTTGAGGAGAGAGCTCAGGGTTATTCTTGCAGGCTGAACTGCAAGAGGGTGACCTATGTTTCTGAAAGTCTGGACCTGAGTTTGCGTCCTGTCACTGTCCTCTCTGAGAGTGTGAATATCTTAAGTTTTCTTAATTCTAGCTTCTTGGTCTGCCAGTGGGTGAGTGATAAGAACTCTCTGAAGCTGGGGTCTCAGCTGCCAAACTCTACGGGCCAGTTGCTCATCTAGAACATGAGTTTACTCCTCAGGAGCTCCATGAGATGTTTAATGAGATGCTGTAGATGTGCTCTAGCACCTGGATTGCTTATTCTCTCCTACAGGTGGAGAGACTAACAAGTGTTGGTGTTGTTTTCTGTGGGTAACTGGTTCTTTACAGCTGCGGACCCTGGTCTTGAACACACACATGCCACCATGCCCTATACATAGCTGTCGTTCTGCTATGATCCTAATGAACTAAGCTCCCATGGGAGTAAGTATGGTGTCCCAAATGGGTGGGGTCTCAATAGGCAAGGCAAACACTCTCTCTTCAAGCTCAGAAGCACTGTGAGCTCTCTAACCAGAAGCTCTGGGCTCGAAGCAATATATCTGAGTTCCGGCTTGCTAGAGAGTCAAGTGCTACAGTTGTCCGATGTCTCTTAGCAGTACCCCTGGTTGGCTCCTCGCCAGACAGTCCTGTCCTAGATACATAGTGCTTGGAGTTGCTGGCCACAAGGATGACTTCGCAAAGACCATGTCCTGCTGGGCTGACCTTTCAAGGGATGGACGGGTGAATCTTCTGCATGTTGGTTCTCCAGAACTGGCAGAGTTATGTGAGTAACCATCAGGGCTCCCAGGCAACAGGCTCTTAAATAAATATATGCTTTTATCTTTGGGATGATCTGGCTATTGTGCCTGGAAAGCACAGCCATCCATCTCTTTCAAGCCTTCTAACCACGACTCTGGGGTTTTGTTAAAAGGCAGGTTCTGATGCCAGAGGCGGGGTTTTTATCTACCCCTTCCACTTCCCTGCGTATGCGCATGGGTGCGCTCACCTGTGTACATGTATGTGCACACTCGAAAGCTGAAGCTGCTGTCAGGCATCCTCCTCTGTCATTCTCCAATTTATTCTTTGAGACAGGGTCTCTCCTTGAACCTGGAGCTCACCATTTTGGCTAGACTGATTGACCTATGAATTCCGGGATACACCTGTCTTTGTCTCTCCCAGGGTTGAAGTTACAGAAATGCACCACCACGTCTAGCTTTTACTCCATTGCTAGGAATCTGAATTCAGGTCCCCAAGCACTTTACCCCTAAGCCATCTCCCTAGCCTCTGCATTTCTGAAAAGGTCCCATGAGATGGTGATGTTGCTGGTCCCAGAGAAGAGGGACAAGGGAACACTCTAAGACAAAGGTATAAACTGCAGGGCTTTGGAAGAAAGAGGGCCTAAAATGGTATGTCTACCCATGGCAGGGACTGTGTAGGTGGGTGAAAGATGCTATGGTCTTAACCCTCAGGACAAACTTACAAGGCAAGGATTAGGACCTAATTTCACAGATGGGGAAACAGAAGCTCAGGGAATTCAAACACACTCTCAGAAGCACACAGCTAGCAAAGTGGTAGGGTCTGAGTTCCTGGGGTGCTTGCCCAGTCCTGCTGTCTCTCTATGGCATTATTGTCCTATCCACAAAGACAAAGCCCTTCTGCAATTCGCCAATGAGGAAGCCCACTGAGGAAGTAAGCCTACGGAGAAAACGCTCAGTCTCATCCTTCATCCGAAAAATGAAAGCAAAACACTGTGAAATGATTTTTCACCAGTCAAAATAGAAATGGATATTTTAAAATAATGATTTCAGTCGGGGAAAGGTGTGCTGAAGTAAGGATTCATGCACACTTCAGGGGAGAGCAAATCGAAATCACTGATTGGAAAACAGACGGCAGTTAGCAAAGGTCTTAAAAGTGTTGCTGCCCTTTGACTGGGTAATTTGGTCTCTGAGAATCTGTCCTCAGGAAGTTGGAGGTGCATAGGCCAGCAGCCTTTGGACACTCAGACACACAGAGTGCAAGACTGTGAAGTAATGGGAGGTAGCTGATGGCCTGCCCACCACAATGGAATCAGCGGTCACTGAGCAACATATGTCTAATGCCATGAAAATGATTGTGCTATTTGGAGTCTCACTATACATATGTAAAAGTCAGGCGCTGTGGCCCCTTTTTTCACAATCCCAGAACTGGGGAGTGGGGGAGGTGTGTGAATTTCTAGAACTCATTAGCTACCCAGTATATCCAAATCAATGAGGTTTCAGTTAGTGAGAGATACAAGGTAGAGAGCCATCCAGAAAGACTCTAACTGACCCCTGGTTTATACACATACCGGTGCACATGCACCTCCACATAAGCATACACATGTCCACACAAACATGCAGGCACATCACATATGCACATGAATGATGATCCTCATGATGTTATGATCTCTTTATCTATTTGTGGGGGCACGTGTACGTGCCCATTGTACAGATGAGGCTCAGCATCAACAAGTAGTCTATTTTACATTGTGGTGTTTGCTACAGCCCAGACAGACCATAGCCTGAGACTCTGGTCTTGAAGCCCTGACTCTCTGTACATGAAAGTATGCATCATGCTGCATACTATGATATGCATGTGGTCTGTGTCTGAAGCTTCTCCAGAGCACTTTGTAAACCCAGGAAAGGAAAGGATAGCCTAGTATTATAGAAACAGCCCAGTTTTTAACTCCTCCAGACAGAGCTGGTTCTAGATCCAGGTTCCTTCTCTTTCAGGGTGACCTTGGGCTCATCTTCCTACAGCCTCAAGTGTCTTCTTTGTGACTCGAGGGTGACAATATCACCTTTCAGGCTTGTCATGATGGATAAATGACTCAGTGCAGGGAAAGCAGTCTTATATATACTAGCTACTACTCAATGTCTGACATTTCTTTATTCTCTATGGAAACTTCTAGAGCTATGAGGCTCACCTTTGGGTCCAAAATCCTCCTGAGTGGCAGCTTGGGAGAGAGGAACTGAGGAGATGGGTCCCAAAATAACTATCCAGGGCAACCTAGCTCTGGGATGCTCTTGTAGCATATGGTAATTTCTGCAGTAAAATCTCCTGGAAAGAGAGTCTTCTTGGCTACGCAGCATGATGCATACTTTCAAATGTTTTTATTTAAAATAAATTAGTCTTGCTGTTGACGCTATGTAAAACCACACGCCGTGTTCTCATTCTGCTCCACTGCACTGTGGTGGGAGCCTGGACAGGGCTGTGCTGAGGGTGGCCTCCCCATGCTGGGGGTGGATACAGGTCTCGGGTGTAGAAGCCAGTCTTACCACCTGCTTTCCATTTGCTTGCTCTGTAACCCTGGGAAAGTCCCCCGATTTTCTACTGAGCATATAATTCTATACCTACATGCACTCCTAAATTGTATCCAGTGACCTGCATAGGGATTCTCCAAGTCTCTTGGGTAATTGGGCTTTGCTTCTCTTTCTATGAAAGGTAAGTAAATTCCTACCAGAAATGTGGTATCAAAGATCCAGAATAGGAACTGGAGAGATGGCTCAGTTAGTAAATCACTTGCTGTATAAATTATGAGGACCCGAGTTCAAATCTCATGCATCCAAGTAAAACACTGGACATGGTGGTGAGTGTCTATCTTCACAGCATTGGAGAGGTGTCATGGTGGAGCTCTGGGGGTCTGGGATGCTGGGGAACCCCAGGCTCAGTGAAAAACCCTGTGCTTTAGGGATTGAAGGAAATACCCAATATTGACCTCTGTGTTACAAACATACACACAATACACACACATGTGTTACCAATAAACACATAAAGATCCAGAATAGATTATGCCAAGGCCTGTGCTTGGTACATGTAGATGCTGAGTGAGAGAGCGGACGTTGCTATTCGTGTCACTGCTGTAGTGGAGCCTGCCGATGGCTGGGAGTGCTGCCTAGCATGACAGCACACAGTAGGCATTTAGTCAGTGATGAGACTTTAAAGCCCATTATCCTGCTGGTCTCTAGTGTGGACTGTGAATCTGCTCTGCTGCTCAGAGGCACCTCTCTTTTCTTCTTCCCTTTCCTCTCTCTCTCCTTCCCTCAGGGGACACCGCGATCGGGTGGTCCCCCAAGGATCTTTGATATCTGATGACTCAGGGTCAGCTCTGCATGTTTCCCAGCCCCGCCCATGGAAGGAAGCGCCAAACCAGGCTGGGGAATTATTTTTGGTCCTTTCTCCAGCTATTCTGATCTCTAACATTCTGCGGTGGGTGGTTAGAGCTGGTGATTTTCCTGTCTTTTGTGCGAACGAGACCAGAATAAACAGCGTGCGCGGTGAGTCACTACAGACTCTTAGCGCTTCAATTACTTAAAAACTCCAAGGCCCGATGAAGCTCGGAGTGTCACCTTTTCCAGCACAGCCACGAGCAGATGGGAAACGTGCTGCTTTCTGAGGAGGCGATGGCTTCCCAGCATAGGAAATCTGCTAGTCACTGGCTCCCAGCGCCTGGAGAAACACTAAGGCAACCACCACACCCTCTGTGCAAGGACTTTACACACATCATCTCCTGTTTTGCTTCATTTAACCTTAACCCTACCTACTGCCAGCTGAAGTAGTAAATAACGGTCCCCGGGTGCTTACCTGGGTGTCTGCCCAGTCCACATGCTTGCTACACCTATATATGAATCCTTAAAATAAGCCTATGGTGCACGGAGGGCTTGTCTGGTCTGGAGATGCGGAAATCAGCAGCAGTGAATGGGAGAGAGGAGAAAGGGACCGGTCACTTCCACTGTCTGGGACTCTGTTTCCTACATCTGACTGTTATTCCGGGATGTTGATAGGTGTTCTGCAAGAAGTCAGCCAACGTTTTGAATTTCAGAGAGAGTGGAAGAAACATTGTTCTGCTAAACTAGAGAGAGACAGAGACAGAGAGAGTGAGAGAAAGGGAGAGACAGACAGACAGATGGACGGACAGACAGACCCAGAGAGAGAGAGAGAGAGAGAAAAAGAGAGAGAAAACCAGAAACTTCCATGACTGTTCTTTTTCTACCATTTGAATCTATTTCCAGTTGATCTTGAAATAATGAGAAGGGTGTGAGTTGAGACTTTGTGTAAAGATTGTTACGCTCCTGCTAGGGAGATGGCTCAGTGATTAAAGGGCTTACCAAGTAAGCAAGAAGACCCACATTCAGACCCACATCCCATGTAAAAAGGCCATGTGGCCACAGTGACCCATCTGTAATTCTAGCTGAGGAGGACATAGAACTTTCTAGATCAAGGTTAGCCAGACTGTCCTTCGTGGCCTGATCTGCGCCTGATTAGAGACCCAGGTTCACAACAATAAGGTGGAAGAACAATGGAAGACGATTTCCGATATTGCCCTGGGGACCTATTTACTCACGAGCATTCATATACATGTGTGCCCACCCACATGCAAACACACATACGCACATGCACACATCCCGTACACACATACACATGGAAAAGAAAGAGAAAAGATTATGAGCTCTTGTCTTCTACTCCTACCTAACACTGATAAAAAACCAAAGTTGTTTAAGGTGATGATTTTAGAAAAGATAAAAAAAATTCACTTTGTATGTGATTCTGTAAAATTATCAGGGCGAGCCCTAAAGAAGAGTTTCTATATATTTTTAGATAAAGAAGTTATGTTTTCTTTAAGTTTTGAAATGTGGACATTATACAGGGAAATTATAACTTTTTATGAAAGTTCACTTTAGAGATATTTAGAATTTCACATTTCTCTGTGAACATGAAGATATAAAGTGTGGTCAGGTCCCCAGGCTAGTCCCATAGATACTTCCTTGACATCCGAATACTTGACATTTAAATAATTTGTATTCCTCCCTTTGGATTGGTTCACGTTTTCTTATCACCCCTATCTATGGTGGTCCTCTCATAGGGGGACGGGGAAGGTCCTGTTCTGATGAGTATACAGGGATGCTAACTTGAAGTGTGGCTGTTCTCTGAGAGGCAGAAATTATAATGTGTCACAGATATAGCACATAAAGTAAAATAAGCAAATAAAAGTGGATGATGCGTAAAGACAGACGGTGTGTGTGTGTGTATGTGTGTGTGTGTGTGTGTGTGTGTGTGTGTGTGTGTGAGCTATTCCTGGATTGCCGGAAGGGAAATGGTATCTGGAGGATTTTTACACTGGAAATCACATTAGAGTGCTTCCCAACACCCCAGCAACAATTATGCAAAGAAAGGGATGATACATAAAATGCAACAGAGTCACACAGAGGATACTATTTGGCAACAAACAAACATGCCATGACATGTTAATGAGATAGCATGGATACCCGGGAGAAAGACATGCCAAATATTGGGTTCCCTGCTGTGAACCTGACTCCCTAAGGAAGAATCCAGCTTCCTGATGCCATCCAGCAGGGAATAGTTTGTGGTCGGAGTGAATGAATGGATGCTCTAGAAATTTACACAAAATTTCTAGAAGAAACAAATCAAGAGAGAGAAAATAGATTCCCTGTTGCTTAAGGCTGGGCGGTGATGGTATGGGTACAGGTTAACTGTACATTCCTGTGGATATACTAAAAACATTGCATTGGACACTTTAAATAGGCAGATTGTGTAATGTGTGAGTTTTATTTCAATGAAGCTCTTTGCAAAATTTAGCAAAGCAGTTTGGCTGGAGAGATTTCTCCACTCCTCTGGCTCAGGGCTTTGCCTGCTGCTCACAGCAGTGTGCAGGGGTGTTTGCAAGATATTATCCAATAAAACTACAGTCTAGCAGTATCCATTCATTCATTCCTACCACAAGCCATTCTCTACTGGGTGGCATCTAGGAAGGCAGGTCCACACCAGGCAGCTAGACTGACATCAAGGATCCAGGTTCCCAACAGGGAGTTACGTTCGGAAAAACACTCTGATGTACTCCAAGCCCTAATTGACCCTATTTTAGTCCCCGCCTCTCCCCGAACTGAATCAAACACACAGGAACATCTTCTTCCCTCTTTTCAAATCCATGCCCTTTAATAGCAGACTTCTTTCAAAGGGAAAAGTAAACAAACCTCCAAACATGGGAGGTTTTCAGATAAATTAATTAATGTGTTTTATGAAAGGATTTCTAGCACAGCTTCAAAGTGGGGTTTGTCGGGTGCACTGAAGCATTTCTTTACAGGATACTCAGTATCAGATAAGACAGCTAAAGATGAAGAAGCCCAGATGTTTCAGGCATCCATCACCAGAGTTCTTAGAAATGGGGAAGACAGTGAGCACAGAGCTCCCCGCACAAAGGAGGCAGGGAAGACACTGGCTTACACCTTGTTTCCTTTGTCTTCAGGACCCTGTGCCGTCGGTGCTGTTGATGTAGCTGGGAACTGGGCTGCATCAGGGGCCTTCAGTCTCTCCAGCAGTGGGGGCTTCAGGTCATGCCCCCAACCCGTATCTGCTGTTCAGGCAGGACTTGGAGGACAGGGTATGTGTCGTGATTTGAAATGTGTCCCCCACAGTCTCCTGTGTTTGGCAAAGTTGTGGCACCTTTAAGAAGTGGAGCCTTGCTGGAAGAAGGCAGTCACAGGGGGTGGGCCTTGAAGCAGATTGGTCCCACTGCTATACTTCTGAGAAAGGTCTGCTCTTAGAGCAAGCGGCCCTCAACCTCCGATGGATATGATGTGGGCTGTCTCCAGCTTCAGCCAGCCAGGCATGCAACTTCTGGAACTGTAAGCTGAATAAATCTCCCTTTATCCCTTAAGTTGCTTGACTTTGGATGTTTTGTCACAGCAACACAAAGAGTTACCAGGACAGTGTATGATGATTAATCTCCATTGTCAAGTTGAGAATCAACTAAGAGGCATGTCTGTGGAAGGGTCTTGAGCACATGTCCAGGAAGGAGTACCTGTGGGGAGAAGACCTTCCTGCGGATCAGGTGGCACCTTCCAGCCAGTGACGTTGACGTAAAGCGGTCCAAGGAAAGAGCAACATTGCCTGCCTGCTGTGGCTTCTTGCTGGTCTGTGTTTCTGTTGCTGCCGCCGCCCCTGCCACCGTCCTTTGCTGAAATTTGTTCCACTTTCTTCAGCCTTCCATCACGGACTGAGGACCAGAGGTTTTCCAGGAATCTTCAGGACCTTTGGTGCCAGACTGGGATGCATTGAGGCATCCAGTCTCGTAGACTGAGTAGCTATGAGGTTCTTAGCCTTTCCAGCATGAAGATGACCACTGCTGCACTTCCCAGCCTCCACTGTATGAGCCATTCTAGCGAAGCTCCTTTTATAATGCATACACATTACAACAGTTCACCTCATGCTTTGTTGATAAAAATCACCATCAAAGAGTTTGAGGGAACAAGGGGTTTATTCTCTTATGATAGACTGGTTACAGGTTCTTGTCCAACAGGTCCTTGTTGGGGTGAGCAGGAGAGCTCGCCTCAACACCAGGGCTGAGGGAACTGGCCACACCATCACCACATAGCAGCTGAGAAAGGAACGATCCTTACTTGTCAGACGAGCATGTCTGGACAAGTGTACAAAGCATGATTCCTCTTCTCAACTAGTTCCCTCCATTTTATTTACCTGATCAGGGACAAGTCCCACCCACCACAGACTGGACCTTCCCCATTCACTTAACAATCTCCTGCAGGTTTTTTCTGAGCTTAACTACTAATTCTCTACAAATGTGCCTAGAGTGCAAACTCTCAACTGTCAGGTTGACACGTGTATCTAACGATAACACACATTCTATCGATTCTCTTCCTTTAGATGACCCTGCCTAATGGGGCAAGCAGTTGGAACTATTGCTGGGATGGTGATGGGGGGAAAGCCAGTGCCTTCTCTCCTCAGGAAATCCTGGGGAGTCTCAGTGATTTGACCCTTAGCCTCCACCTTTGTGGGTATGACGGCCTCTGCTATTCCTTGGGAGACTCAATATGCAGAAGGCCCCTTCTGGGTGTAACTAGGTCAACCTTTTATGGTGATAACTCAGCATTCTACCGAAACATAAGGTGTTTGATACTTTTGATAAGCATCTGTGGAGGAAATGTATGCATGCACACGGAGCAAAGAGCTTGGTACGGCATTGTCTGCTACAGCAAGAAACCCACTGTAGAGTACCCCCTCTGTGGGGTCTAAGTTCAATGCTCTGGACAGACAGGCATTGGGTTAAAGGCAGGATATCCATCCCAGCGTTGCCTGTGTGATTCATGTAAGGCACTAAGCTCTCTGAGCCTTAGGTCTCCCCTCTGTAAAGTGGGGATAATAAGAGCTCTTTCCTCAAGGGGTTTCCTGCCAGGATTAATGTTGTGTAAATGCTTACAACAGGGCCTGGCATCTGGCCTGGCTCTGACAAACTCGAGTAAAGCTTGGCAGAGTCCCGTGACAGAAGTGGTCCATAAATAAAGTCAAGAAAAACATTCCCTCCCTTCCCAAATCTTCGGGCCAGGTATCAGTGCTGCATCCAAACAGAAGCTGACCCCATGGAAGTTAGCGGCTGGGATTGTGTGTCAATTCCTACAACTCAGAATGCAGACACGTGTCCACTCAGGGCAGGTCTAAGGCTTGGTGGGAGCCACACTGGGCAGCCAGCTTGCCCTGGCTCTTGGGATAGGCAGCAATAAATGCAATCATTTAGCGTAGTCATTAGTAGCCAGGATGGGAGAGGAGGCTTTGGGCTTTGTGTCCCCAGGTGCTGATGGGAGCCAGGGGAAAAGGAATGCCGTAGTAGGATCACTGATGTGGCTACTTAACAGGATTCCTATCCTATCCCATGGGGTCCTTTCTTTCATTCATTGATAAAGAATTTAGAGAGATCTTATCACCTGCCAAGAAGCATTAGAAAGATCTAGGTGCACAGAGCCCAGGAAGGCACCTGTATCTCTCAAGGACCAGCAGGTGGATCTGAGTCTTACACTGAACTTCTTCCTCCCCATATCCACCTTGACGGAGGGGACCAATTCTCTTGACACAGCCACATGGACACAGCATTTCCTCCCCACTAGCAGCGCCCTTTTTCCCTTTTCCTCCACACTTTCTCTCTAGTTCAGAAGCATTTCCCACAGTGCACTTATCAAGTGGGACGGCAAGTTCCCTTGGCCATTAAAGGTTTCCAGACCAAAGAAGAAGAAAGGCTGAGATTGCGATACCTCCGCAGCATGTTCAACCCTCTCCTGGCCAAGAAGCTTCCAACCCCCCCAAGACAGGACACATGGTATGGATCTTGTTCTAGGACTGTGCCCTCCCCTGCTGGCCACTGGGAAAGGGGCAGGTAAGATCCAAAGGAGAGACTGAAATCATTTCTTGCGTTAGATGAGAGATGGGAGGGGACGAGGTTCAGGAAGTATGCAGGATCTTTGAACAGGGGCTTGAAGGAGCAATAAGATTTGAACTGCTAGGTGACAGGGACGTATTGCCCACCTGAGGTTTGCTGTCCTTCTCTGAGTTACCCACGTATTGTGAGCATTTAGAACCAGGAGACTCCCTGTGCTGTCGGATCACCTGGCTGTCATTTGAAAGGCCAAAGCCAATGATTTGGGTTTCTTTTTGTGGTGACGAAATATTCTGGTACCAACCAGGTAGTGGCTGATGGCTATTGAGCAAGGGCCACCAAACTGATCACTTATGAAAGGCTGAAAAGGTCAAAATGGTGAATTTTACTTGTGAATGTTGTTGCAATGGAAAAATGTAACTTTCTTAAGGAGGGGGTAGGAAGAGAAGCCATGAGAAGACAAAGCTGCAGATCCTCCCAAGGTACTTTGCTTCTGAGTGGGGAAGACTGTTGCACAAGTGTATATGGTCTTCATGGTGTTCATACCACTCCCATGATCGTGAGATATGTGATATTTACCACATTCCTGGGAGTGTGCAAGATGTACCATCCTGATGAGTAATCAGATCTGCCCAGAAACTGATACCAAGGGTCAGTGATTATCTGAGGCACCGGGGAGGGCATGGGTGACTACTCAGTGAGAGCCCTTCACCTACAAAGGAGCTGGAGTCAATCTCCTTTCAGTCATAATCTATATCCACTATAATAGATACAGATATAATCTATGTCCTGAGAAGTGGCTACAATTACCATCTATATCCATTAAAGTTGCAACAGTTGCGATCTATGTCCACCAGTATGACTATAGTGATGATCTATATTGTCTATGTGGATACAATTACACTCTACCTATTGCAGTGGATAGTTACAATTTATAACCAGGAAAGAGGAATACAGTTATATCTATATTCACCAGTGTGACTACAGTTGCAATCTGTATTTGTCTGAGTGGTTACATTTACATTCTATCTATTGTACTGGGTAGTTACAATCTGCATTGCCCAAGTGGATGCAATTTAACAGACCACAGCTACTATAGTGGTACATACAGCCCATGTTTGCTGTTCTCTTCCTTCTCCCTCCACATCCCCTTGTGCCGCTATTTTTCAGGGAGAAAATGAAGATACAAAGGCACTAATCTGTGGATCCCATGATCTTCGCTGCCCTGGGTGCTCCTGGAGCAGAGTTGAAGAGACTTACCTGGCAACTTTGATTTGTGTAGAAGTTAAGAGAGAGACAGGCACTTGGAATATGCTTTCTAGTTGGGAAGGGGTGGGAAGAATCAACCAGAGCAGAAGTCATTCAGTGAGGTAGCACAACTAGATGTGCCATTTTCCTTGAAATTGGAAATGTAATTTTTACTACAAGACAGTACTAATAGCTAGGTGATTTGGATAAATCTACTTGCTTGTTTATTTACATTTAGTTATTTTTATTATCTACCATCTATCATCTATCACCTATTATACCTATTATATATTTATTATATCTACTATATATTTATCATATCTATCATCTGTTAGATATCTATTATTGATCTATCTATTCTATTTACCTATCATCTGTTATCTATTTATATTATTGTCTAAATATCTATCACTTAGCTATCATTACCTACTATTTATTCTATCATCTATTTATAATCTATATATTTATATCATCTATCTATTATCTATCTATCATCTATCTATCTATCTATCTATCATATATCTATTCCTACCAGCTTGTCTATGCTGGATGGAGCCTGAGGCCTTGCAATACTAAGCATGTGCTCTAGTCCTGAGGACGTCCCAGCCTGAGATGTACTGAGACATGAGGAAGATAAAAATTGTAATGAAGGAGACCCCGCAGAAGGGAAGAAAGAGTGATATACACTTTATGGGAGCAACAAAACAGATAGCATTACTCGCTGTGTGTCTGTTCACTCACTGATTTGTGTGTTTCTCCAACAAACCTCCCTGTGCCAAGTGCTGGGAAAGCCTGAGACGACATACATGAGAGACATGATCCCAGCCCTGGAGGGTTCTCAGGAAGCCAGGGACTGAACATGGATGAAAAGACAGAAGCTGTGGCTATTGTGTGCATAGACTATGTGGAGCACACCGAAGAGGGGTGTGTCTGTAACTGTGAGAGACAGGGCTTTGCGAGGAATTCTCAAAGCAGGGCTGCTACTCAGGCGGTGGCAAGGGGAGAGTCAGTGTGAAGGGGGAGAAGCAGTGTGTACGGAAGGAAGAGGTGGAGTGGAGGGGAGGGGAATGGCGGTGTGGAGGGGAGGGAGGAGTGCGTAGTGCAGGGGAGGGCGAGGCGGTGTGGAGGGCATCTTGAGAGGCAGCAGCATGGACATAGATCTGCACATGTGCAATAGCAGGACTCATTTTAGGAACTGAAATACGGCTGGAGTAGAAGATGTGCCAGTGACGACAAATAGCCCTCTCCCTATGGCTGGCCTTGCTGGCCGACCTTGGAGCAAGCTGTCTCTCTGGTCTTGACAATGTCTCTATTCCCACAACGAGGAGATCAAGATGTTTCCTCGGGGACTTTGCAGCTCTGGCTGCTGTGGGAGGGAGGGAGTTTCCTGGCCCTGGAGCGATTCAAGCAGGGAGTGAGCAACCACGGGGTGGAATGCCAGCGCGTGATGGACTTCTGGACCAGGTGACCTTGCAGGCACTTTGCAGCCCCACACAATCCTCATTCTAGGGTTCTGGGAGTTGTGGGGCTGCTCCAGGAAGTCAAAGGTGGTCATGCAGCACATCTGTTCCTCCCATGGGGCCCATGTTAGTTTAATGAAGGACTGATGTGCAGACAAGGGCTGGTTGTGAAACTCCTCATTTTCTGGGGCAAAGCAAGGACTGTCCTCCACCTCTGTCTAACAGGTACTCAGAGTCCCCGCGGGACTGACAGTTGGGGACTGGCCACTCTCGGGTGATGGTGGTCGATGACGGCTCTAGTGCATGTATCCCATGCACTCAGGATGTTCAGGATCCTCTGCCTCACTGGCCGCCCTTCTGTGCTGAATGAAATGCTGGTGGCAGCTTTCAAACAACCTGGAGAAAGAACCCTGCCCCTCAGTCCACAGGCCACCGGGGGCTACTGCACCTATTGACTCCTGGTCCACTTACCCTGTCATCATTGACTCTCTAGTGGCAGAAGCAGAGGTTGGTGGTATTGGGGCACAGGGAAAAGGTGTGGCCTTAGGGGGTGGGGCAAGGAGGCCTGGGTCCACTTCATTAGCTTGATTCTGTCACTACCTCCACTGGGTGATCAGGGAGGCCCAGAAAAGTTACAGCTGGTTCTGTCTGCTTCACCCATATCTTGCATAGCTTAGTTTACGTGTGTGTGTGTGTGTGTGTGTGTGTGTGTGTGTGTGAGAGAGAGAGAGAGAGAGAGAGAGAGAGAGAGAGAGAGAGAGAGAGACTTGCTGAGAGGTTTTGCTCTAGAAACATAAATTTCATGCACATGCTACCGCTGAGCGTTATATTGTCTCCTGAGTTGGATTTTACTAACTGACCCAATTCACACACACACACAGATGCTCTTTCCAGAATTTCAAAACGCGAATGTCACTTGAAACAGGCATTAAAACCCACACAGGCTCACAGAGCACACAGTCACAGGCTCAATGCTGGACCTCCAGAAGCCGAAACGACCCTGATGGTATATTCTTGGCAAAAGCCTGCGTCCCTTCTTTTCTATTTGTTTTGTCATTTTCCTGGCCAGCCTTGGCCTGGTGGATGCAGGTTACTGTGCAGCAGAGGCTGGGCTGCTGTACACAGAGTCTATTGGAAAGGCCTGCTACCTCCACTCTATCATGTTAGATGGGAACTAGTTCTTTAAGAGCGCTACATCCCATCATGAAAACACACATATAGGCACACTCACGTGCGCACACACACACATACACGGACACACATACATGTCCACACATACATACACAGGCACACACTCGTATACCTAGAATTACGCATGCACATACACACAAACACAGGCACACACACATGCGCAAACACACATTCATGGACACACACTCATGCACGCACGCATGTGTGCACACACATACACACGATAAGTCCTGATTCTGGACTCCTGGTTTTCTTTAAATAAAGCAGGCCAGCCAAATTCTGGCTACTGTCTTATAAAAGGGAAAGTAGGTTGTAGTTATGGGCGGGCAGTCCTCAGCATACATCAGTTGCAGGAGATAAAGCCTGCCAGCAACGTGAGCATCCATGTGACCACTCTGCTTCCTTGTCTGAGGCCGAAACAAGCCCCGAGTTTCTGGGAGGAACATATTTTATTACAACTACTGCAATGCCTGCAGCTGCAATCTTTCCCCTTTGAAGTTGGCAGCTGTTTACAGAGAAGGTGAAGTTTGTAAAAATCCCTGGGTGTTACACAACGATACCATCCACTCTTTGGGAGGTTTGGAGTAGGAAGCTTTATTCTCTGTGATTTACTAAAAAAAAAAGGGGGGGGGCTCAGCAGGTGGCCAAAGCAGATTGGGGCTCTTTCAGCCTCTGCCACAGTTGCCACAGTCGAGGAGGATATGCCATTGTTGGTTCCATGCCCGAAGCATCTGCCTTGACCTCTGGCTTGCATGGTAGTTTGTGGGTGGTTTGCTGACCCTGAGCAATGAGTCCTGTGCTGGAGGAAGAATGACTTCAGAGGGGTCCTCATCTGTGGCCCACAGAGGCTTGGGTGACCCACTTGCATTTCTTTGAAAATTTTAAGGAAAATTTCTTTGAATGTTTTAAGGCTATTTCTTCTAGCTCTTTCGGGCCTCTCTAACACTAAAACCTTCTATTTAGCAACTTGGTTTACTGTTTATGGCTCTGGATGTTGGGAGGTCCAAGATCAAGATGCCGGGAGATTTGATGTCTGTTATGGGCTCACTTCCTGATTGTTTTTGCCCTGTGCTTGTGGCAACCATGGGAAAGGGGGTCCCCTGGGGCCTTCTCATAAGGACACTGATCCCAGTCATGAAGGTACTACAGCCCCCACCTATGAATGCCCTAAAGTAGGCAGACAGGTCCTCTTTCCACCCACAGGCAGCACGCATCCCAGGATAGCTATGGGTTCAGTCCAACACAATATCATAAACTCACTTAATACATCATGGAGATGTGTGTGTGTGTCTGTGATTTTTTTCATAACAAAATTACACAGTTCTTGAGCATGAACAGCACAGATTTCAATGCTATGCTGTAATATCACAGGGTCAGGGGAGAGAGAGAAGGGGCATAAGCATTGGCACCATGGCATGATTTATTCCCCTGAGGCCCCACATGGGATCAGGCTGAGAGCAGGGGCAAAGCTGACACTACCTCCTTCCTACCCTGTCCTCCTCCTTCCCACTCCTCTCCCTTGAGGGCACCAGGCTCTGGTCTGGCTTATTTCCCTCCCTACTACACCTGCCTTGCAGTAGTCTGTCCTTGGAAAACAATGGTCATTGTTGTACCCTGGATTGTGAGAGCTAAACGCATCGCCACCGAGGTAGGTTAGCATCATCGCACCCATGAAACTTCACTCAAAGGAATACCTTGGTGTGCAGGTAAAACCTCACTAGCACAGGGCACCTTCCCCTTCCTCCTCGCTGGGCTCTTGAGTTCACCCCACTGCCTGTCTCTTTCCAAAGCCTGGTTAACATGAGAGGGGTTCCCTTGCTGACAGTATTCTAACACCGGCCGGGGAAGAGGTGGGCAGGGATGACTCACCCCAGGAGGAAATTGGTTCCTTCCAGCACTAAGAATCCCTGGTTTATTTCTACTGCAAATCATTTTTTTTGTTGTTATTTTGAGTCAGGATGTAAGTAAATTCTGTAAGGAGGAGGGGCTTAGGAGCCAGGAAAGATGATAGGAGACCGGAAGCTCTGCTCTTGCCTAGCCCTGGGCTTCTTCCTAAGCATTGGGAGGATCACTCCCCTGTCCCCTGTACTGAACTCTAACACGGCTCTGCCTAGGACAGAGACCCACCCTGAACAGGCCAACCTTGGGCCCCATGAATTCAGCGTGTCCTGATTCCTCCTTCAAGCATTTGCCCAAGGCTGAATCTGACCCAAAGTCACATCTGTACCCAACTTATTCAAGGATGAAATTTGTGATTTTTCTGAGCTGATGATATTTAGGGGTTTGCAGATGATGCTGGGATGGATTAAGATTTCAATGGGAGATTAGGATGGGGAGAATGTATTCTGTACCCAGGAAGCGCAAGAAGTTTTGAGAGGTCAGGGGATAGGGGTAGGATTCAACGGTGTCCACTCCGAATTCACATCCACCTGGAGTGTGGGTATATCTTGTTTGGAAACAGGGTCTTTGTACATATGGTTGGCTAAGGATCTTGAGACAATATCATCCTAGACTTAGAGTGGCCTCTGCCTGCCAGGACAGCTGTCTCTGGGAGAAGAATGAGGGAGATTCAGACTGAGAGACACAGAGAGGAGCCGGTCACGTGACCAGGAGGCCGAGGCCACAGAGGACGCTCCTTGGAGCCAAGGCGCTCTGAGAACCATCACAGGCTGGGAGATGCAGGGAGAAAGACTCCCACCTTTCAAAAACCTGATTCTGTCAATCTGAATTTCAGACTGTGGGCACTGTGGTGTGAGAGGGTACTTTTTCCGCTGTTTGAGCCATATGCTCTATAAGAATCTGTTGATGACAACTGGGCAGTAAAGTAGCTGTTGGTACAGGTACATAGACTTTGTAGCCATGTCAAACACAATGCTACCAACTAGACTGTCATCAAGGTAGGCAAATGACATCATCAGAGGCAGAGGGAGTTCTTGCTGACTTCCAAAATCCTCCAAACAGAAGTCAGTTGGACGTGCAAAAGGGTGTTGAACTGCTGAACGCTAGCCAGGGCAGAGCCTGAGGCTGTTAAGAGTTTGGGCTATGTATAGAAGGGTGGAGTTGAAGGAGGGTTTTGGTTTCTGGAATAAAACAGATCTGATGCTGACACATTGAGTTTGACCCTGGGTAAACTCTTCAAGTGCTCCAGGCTGCTGTTGGCATATCTCCAGTAGGTGCCACATATTTACCAGCAGAACTAAGCAAGAATTAAAGGGCACACACACTGGGCATAGAGCGGGGACCTCGCTATCCATTGCAAGCCGGTCTGCCTGGGACGCTGGCATTCTGTGTGTCCCCTGGGGACATCCAGTGTCTCTGGAGTCCACTCCTCCTCCCATCACTTCTGAGGCCTCTCCCAGCAGCCACCTTTGGGCACCTTCCCTAGGTCATGAGCTAGGTTAGGGATCTCTCATCTGTCACCTCTCTGAATCTCCACCCCTCCCCTCCCATCCGGGGAAGCTATTATTATCTCATTTACAAATCAGGGAACTGGGGCAGAGACTGAGAAAATCATTAGGATTCAGACCCAGCCGGCCGATGCAGAAAGCTGAGTGTTCAGCAGGATCTGAAGGCTGTTGGTGACGTCGCCGCCATGGGCTTTGCTTTTTCAGCTTTAGTTGCTCTGTCCAAGCCCACTGCTTCGGTGGGCCTGAAGTCACAGGCCGGTAGGTTTGACCAGGAAGAATTCTGCAAGGGAAATCACAGAGGTGGTGCTGGAGAGAGCCCGGGGGAGCCGTGTCCAGGCATTACCATCCTTGTGGGCTGTGAAGCTGATCTCGAGGATCCATTGCTCACTCTGAGAGACACGAGGCTCTGGGACTCTGGGAAGCTTATGGCATTGCCCCAGGCAGCGCTGGGAAGCTGCCACCTCCCTGTCTTCCTGCCTTCTCTGCTCTCTGTCTCCCTCGGGCTGTTCTTGACACCAAGTAACAACATATTGGCCACTGCTGCTCTGCTCAAAACCTGTTTGGTTTCCTCTGAAGTCACTTGTGGGCTCTGACCCCATGTGGTTTGGCCTCACCTCTTGTCTCTCCTGCCCTCTCATCTCTGGCCACTGTCCCCCTTCTTGTGTCCAAACACACTGACCCTCACTGTCTCAGGTCTTTGCACCTACTGCCTGGAACATCCACAACTGGTTCACCTCCACTGAGCTCACCACTCCTTGATACAAACTGTTGCACAAATCCGAGGTCTTTCCTGAACACACTAGTTAAAACTGAGACTGTCTCAGTCCCAGAAGTCCCTGCCCCATACTTCCTCCTCTGCTTTGTATGTGTGTATAGCAGTGGAGGCCCAAGGGTGACATGAGGAATCATCCTGGATTGCTCTATTTCCTTATCGTGTTGCTCTCGGCTTTCCCAGGCTCTGCCTTCCAGGACTGAACTGCAGACTGTACACGTATCCACTTGTCATTTTTACATGGGATCTGGTCCTTTTGCTATCGAGGTAGAGGTTTAACCCCTGAGCGTCTTCCCCTCCTCTCCCCTTTTATTTCCTTAACATTGATCCCACTGGAGAGTCAATGTTTGTCCTTGTGTCCAGAGGAGCTGGGCTACCCTACAGGAGCTGCCCTACAGGGCAGGGCTATGGTCTACTCTGACCACTGCAGACAGTCTGTGCTTAGAACACTAGCTGGCTCATACATAGCACATGCTTAATAAGCATTTGCCAAATGAATCAAGGAATGCATGGTGAGTGAGGATTCTTAAGATGGCAAGTGTCATTGTGCCTGGTGTAATGTATGAGATTCCCACTATACAGGAAAAGGTGATTTTAAATTTAAAATAAAATTTGGTTGAGATAGTCCACAGAATCACGTCCTATCGCTCCAAATCCAAATAGTGAGTGGTGTTTAGTATTGACCCAAGTTAGCAGTGGGCCTGGTCCCTCTGCAAGCTCTATTCCTTCTTTCTAGCCTTATCCCTTTTCCCCACAAAGTCCACTCTGGGTCAGATCTTACAAACTGGTGCTCCACCAACATGCCACTTGCCATGCTTCTGGTTAACTGGGAAGGTCACAGTTTTAACTAGTGCCTGCTAACATTCTGTCAACCCTCCTTTCAGTTAATCTGCATTGTTGCTCATAAATTCATGAGCAAATGGGAACCAGGGGTTTTATTATAGCTTACTATTGTCCGGCTACACTTCCTTGTCTAGCTTGGCAGGCTGAGGCCATGCCAACACCAAAGGCCAAGGGAACTGGCTACAGGACTATTGAGAGGGACAATCTTTACTTTCCAGACCATCATGCCTGGTCAAGTATACAGAAAGATGCCAGCTTCCTCAACTAGTTCCCTCCATCTTATTCACCTAGGCAGGGGCAAGTCCTATCCACCAAGGGCTGGGTCTTCCCCATCACTTAGACATCTCTTGCAAGCTTGCTGGGAGCTTAACTCAACCACTAATTCTTTACAAATATGCCCAGAGCTTGAACCCTTAACCTGTATCTAACTATGTCATATATTATAGCTTCCTAGGTGACAGGATAGAAGCCACATCTGGACCTGATACACAGAAGGTGCACTGCAAACACAGTATGAAGGTTTGCTGGATGAGTTTATTAACCAGGAGCCAAAAGTTTTCCCAATGGACACACCCTCATGTGGTCGATCTGGCTACTTCATGCTTATAGGTGCTGGTTCCATTCGCACCCTGACTTGGGGGTCTACAGAGTGAGGAATACCCCCGACTTGTCTTAGAGGGGAACAGATGACTAACACACACACACACACACACACACACACACACACACACACACACACAAATAATAATAATAATAATAGTAAAATTTCTGCTTCAAAATAGAAGTCCATGTCGGGCAGATCTTGGGCCCTGAAGCCCTTTCTCTGGACCCCAAAACACAGACAGGATTTCTTTCAGGTCTACTGTAAATGTCCCTCCTTCCAGACCCTCCACCCAAGTGGACGTTCTTTGTTGAGAAATGCTTCTTGCATATGCCTTCTGCCAGAGAGATGGGAGAAGTTTGGGTGCTAGGCAACTGGTCAGAAAGCAAACACTGGCCTGGTCTCAGAGGCCCTGCCAGATCCTGTGCTGCCCAGGCCCCTGGAGATCCAGGCTTGAAGGAGAGTCCATCATTTAATTAAACTCCCTGCCTGGTCTATTTGAGGACCGCAAAAGGTGACCAGATGATGCCAGATCTCCTCTCTGGGGCAGCCAGGAGCGGAAAGAGCTGAGGAAGGGTGCGTCTCTTAACTCTCCTTGGGTCCTCACCCTGCTGGTTCACGCTTCTCTCCCTCTCGTCGTCCTCCTCCATCCATCAAGATGCTATGATCCTCTTCATGCTCCCAAGAGAAACACCAAGAGCAGAATGCTGGCACATCACAGACTGTGTCCTTAGCTCTTAGTCATCTGGAGTGTCACTCTCCTCACCCCTGTGCATGAGGCAGTGACACACATGTGATCATTGATTACTTGACTGATCCTGGAAGGAGAAATCACAGCTCTCCTTTCCTACCTCAGGACATGGAAGCCCAGGCAGCTGACGGTCCTAGGTCGCACAGTTAGACCATGACAGAGCTGCATGCATTTGCAGGATTTTATCCAGATTCTTCAGGTTGCAAGCTGCTGAACCTCATCTTGGCTTTATTAAACTTTTAGGTGCTTGATTAGTATCATTCACAGAACACTGGTTGGACAGATGTAAGCACAGGAACAAATCTAAGTGAAGGAAATATTTTTCCTATGTTATTTCCTTTCTATGGTGGGAGTTTCATTCATGCAATGCTCAGTCTTTCTCCCTTACCTTTCCCTTCTCTGCTCTCTCATCATGAGGGGACACCATCCTAGTCTGTTGCCTGATGGTTTTTGCATATTTTCTTTCATGTATGTGTGCATGGGATACATGCACATGTGTGAGTGTATACATGTGGTATGTTTGCATGTGATGGGTGTATGTGTATATGTGCATGTACATGAGTGCACATGAGTGTGTATGCCTGGGGAGACCCAAAGGTGATATCAGGAATCTTGCTCAATCACTCTTCCACATTGTTGATGTGAGCCTGGATCTATACTTAAACCCATAACATATGTTAGGGCTAGTTTGGCTAGCCAGCTTGCTCTGGGGATTCCTGGGCTCCACATTGGAATTACAGGTTGTCTGCCATATCCATTTAGCCTTTTTACGTGGGTCTAAGAATCCCAACCCAGGTTCTTTTTGCTTATGAGGCAAAGGCTTTAACCACTGAGCCATCTCTCCAGTCTTGTTGCCTGCCCGTGGGAGATGTTCAGAATTAGGTGAGGGGAGCCATTTTCCCATACATGCAAACCATCCCTCAGCTAGATTTTAACATCAAACAACACTTTTCCTTGTTTGCTGTTTTCTATTTTTCCAGCAGTTATCAGCCCTAGCAAGAAAGACAGTTGTATTACTGAGTGTTCTTGTGATTTAAATCCATTTCCATGAATCTGGGACACTTGCTCTATGAATCCTGCAGGTGCATGTGTTGTGGTCACAGCAGAGATATCATCTGAGGAGACCAAGTTCCTATCCTTCCGGATTTTGCAGCTGAGTTGGGGGGGGTGTCTGTCAAGCCATAGGGCACACAGGAAACCTCTGGACAGTGCCTCAAGAACATTGCCATGGGTTAGACAGTCACAGCATGACTGGCTTAAGTAAGACTCTGCTGGGGACTTGCTATGTAAAAGGAAAAGTCTCAATCTTTAGATGTTGGAGTTCATTAATAAGTATTCTCCATGGTAACCCTCAGCGTACATACATTAGCATTTGTTCTTTGTTCCATGAATCAGAAAGTCTTTCATGACCTTTAAGGAGTCCGAGGGGATCACAATTGCCTGTGGTTGGCAGTTTGGTCCTTTCTGGTTCTGTCTTGGTTAATCTTTGGAGAGAGGGTAATATTTTTCCCATTGCGCAGATAAAGAAAATGAGGCTCAGTGGATGGAAGCACCTTCTCAGGATGGCTCAAATTGGATTTCAGTGCAATCCGTGTAGTAGGGAAGCCAAGCCCATTTTGCATGTTTCGCTGCCTCTTGGTAAACTCCAGAGCATTGAATCATGACATTCACAAGAGCAATTCTCAGACTTCAATTTACAAATTCCACTTTAGCGGATAATCACCTCCATAAAACATCTACTTCCTAGCCCAGACCTGGCCCACCTCGCTCCTTTGTGTATTCTTCTCAATTCCATCATGGTGATGGTCGCTAACGCTCTTTCCAGGGTGATTTCCTCCTTTTCTGGGCAGTGTTGTACAAGGAGGGCAGGCAGAGAACACAGTGGCTGTACTGACAGGTGAACACCGACTGTCTGCTCCGCTCCCCTACATGCCACACATACCCCTCCCTGCCTCCCACCAGCCAGGATCCCTAGAGAAAAGGGCAGAAACCAGATGCGTGTGGCGTGTCAAGTGCAGTGAGCATGTTCCACCTCCAAGCAATACACAAGCGCTCTCTCTCTCTCTCTCTCTCTCTCTCCCCCGCCCCCTCTGCCCTGCATGCATGCCTGCACACATGCACACATACGTCTGCATTCCTGGCAGAGTTATTAAATGGAGCTGTTCCCAGGAGACTAGCAGTCAAGAGTAGTGTTTCCCTATGTGTGGCTTAACTTAAATGGAGATTTTTTTTTAAAAGTTGCATATTGACGAGTACTGTTTTCTTTTATGCATCTCATAATGACTGTTGGAATAAGTGTAACGAGGATACTAAATCCCCAGCAAATGAGCAAACTGCCTAGGCCTACTAGGCCTAATTTCCCATCCGTGGTAATGACTTATAGTCTCCTCTAAAAAATATGTTGAAGTCAACAAAATGAGTCAGTTCAAAGAAAATGTTTAGTAACGAACGGCACTGCAGTACTTGGTAATGGCCAGGCTGGGAACACCCTGACCTTGAATATGGCGCGGGTATATGCTGGGGACACAAAGACGGAGAAGCCTAAAGCCACCTCCCAGGGAGACTTGGAGCTTCAAAGAAGAGATGTCCTGTGCTCTGGCTGGCAGACAAAGAGATAGGAAGAACCCCCCCAGCCCTGTTCCACCATTCGTAATTATGTGTGGCACAGGCTGTGTGCCACATGGAGGGAATTCAATGTACAGGAAAGATTCCTCGGGGAAGAATTAAACAAATCTTCTTTGAAGAGGTGAATATAAAAACAAGACCCACTGCTGCTATAATCAAACACTCTTCTAGGGCCTTTCGTTTTATTTTTATTTTTGTATTTAAAAAGAAAAAAACTTTTTGGTATGGAAGATTTTAAATGAGTAGAAGTAGAGAGAATAATATAAAGCTACTGCAGGTCCCCCGGGATAATTTGTCCTAAGTCTTTGTGTGGTGTGCTTCTGTATGCGTCTGTGTGCTTGTGTGTGTGTGTGTGTGTGTGTGTGTGTATGTGTGTGTGCTTGCCTGCAACATGTGTAAACCAGAGGTCAATATCAAATGTCTTCCTTTATTCCTCTCTACTTTGTTTTTTTTCTTGAGTCATGGCCTCACGCTAAGCCTGGTGCTCACTGATTGGCTAGACTGGCGTTGCCAATGAACTCCAGGAATCTTCTGCCCCTAGCCTTCCCGCCCCAGCAGTATGGAGGTTGCAGATGCACACTACAGCATCTAGCCTTTATCCACCACATTTAGCTTTGACATGGAAGCTAAATTCAAGTTCCCGTGCCTGTGAGAAAAGCACCAAACTACCTTCTCAGCCCCTCCCAAAAGCTGGATCACTTATACTCCTTCAAGGGAAAGACCGTTCAAGCTAGAATCAGGAGCAGGGTTTTACTTCTAGCTACATTCACAGATGGGCTGCGTGACACTGAAGAAATCATAAGATAACCTCTTAGAACATGCTTCTGCTGATGAACACAGCGGGGATGCATGGAATGCTCTTCCCCAGCCTACTTCTATGAGCTGAAGAGACTCGATGCATGGTCACTGTGCTGGTGTGGTTTTGGTGGAGTACATTAAGCAGCCCCAACATTCTCTGCACTGCTCCAGTGGAGAAGCCCTGGAGGACTTGAGGGGACACAAGCGATTCTTTCAGAGTTGGTGCCTGTATGACCTGGAGATGTGTTCTGGTCAAGAAGCGAGAGTACACAGCATTGACTTTGTGGTGTCTGTATGTGAAGACAGCTATATGTCCGTTATAGACCATAATGGAAAGATAGTTTTGGAGGCCAGGGCCTGGAGAAATCTACATGGTTATTGCAGTTCGCCTGCATGTGTCCGATAAATTCATGACTAAAGAGCTTAGTGGAGCAAGGGGTTTTTATTCTTTCTTATGATTCTCAGCTATAGTTCTTGGCTCAACTTGGCAGGAGAACTCATACCAACACCAGGAACCAAGGGAGCTGGCCACGGCATATCCACGGGGAGCTGAGAGAGGGGTGATCTTACTTGCCAGACAGCAAGACTGCCAAAGTGTGCTTTAGAATGCCAACCTTTATGGAACCAGCTCCCTCTGTCTACCCACCTGTCCAGTGAATGGTGCCACGTGCTGTGGACTGGGTCTTCCCATGCAGAGCTTGCCCCAACTACTGAGTCTTCACAGATTCTGTGCAGAGCTCAGCCTTCCATTGTCAACTTGACACTCATATCTAACTAGCAGTTAAATCTAACTAGCCCCTGGGAAGCCCAGCTACACACCAGGCGATCTCTTTGCATCAAGTTAATCAGATCATCCTTTACATAAATGAACACATAAGATGCTTAGCACAGTCTAGCATCACAGCATTAGGTATGACTTGGATTTTTTTCTATTTTCCATGATGTTTCACTGAAGAGTTTGAATATATGCCCAGGAAGTTCACACAAAGACAGAAGAATCTAGGTGGCCAGAAGGATCTGTGCTCCCCAAAAGCACTCAGGAAAAACTTGGTAACTCTTGTTTACAAAAAGTGGGGTTTGTTCTGGCCCTATCTAGCCAGCCTGAGAGATTCTGAGCTCATGGACAGCTTATTTTGTATGGAATCTTGTGCACTGAACACATGACTTAGGTGCTGTGCACGGTGCGGGCCTACCATTCAGCTCGCCTTCCTCACTGACTCAGCATCTCTTTGCTTCAGTGAGGATCCAGGGAAAATAGCAAGTTAGTACAGGACCGAGGACAGACAAGGAAGAGACAGGACAGGTTGACAGGTGGCACTGAGCTCTGGTCTTGGTTCTGTGACTATGTGATCTTGGGGACAGACACTCTGTAGAGTTTTCTGGGTCTCATCCACATGGTAAGAGACACATCACGGGAGCCTATTGGTATTGATGTAATCCACCATATGCTGACAATCCATAACTGTGTTAATACATCTCTATAACCTTCTGTAACAATGACCATGGACATCACGAGGATTCTCAGCTAGTCCTCACCCCACTTCTCAGTCTGCTCACTGCCATTCTATTGACCCTTCAGACGTGACATTCGGCTAGATGGCAGCACACACAGTGCCTATATCACAGACACTCATAATCTAATGGAAGAGACAAGGCAAAGATCAATTAAAACACGGAAAGAGCTATTTTGAAAATAAGAACAGGTGCTCTGGGGTCCAGAGGAGGCTGCTAGGCTCTGCAAGGGGCCAGGATTTCAGCTTAATTTCGGTTCAACATCTGCTCTTCTACACCGAGTCAATATGGAAACCTTCCTTCATTCACCCAGCTGCCATTGAGCTCGCGGTGAGGCCCAGGCACCACGCTGCCCAGGAACCGCACTGGCTGCTGGGGACGGCACTCGTGGCAGACTCTCCTCTGGCAGTGATTGACTGCGGGGATAATGGCCCAGGAAGGAAACACACATGAGAGTGATGGAATGTGTGCAGAGCTGTGCAAGATGCTCGTCAGAAGGATCAGAAGTTCGAGGCCAGCCTCGGCTACACGGCGAGTTTGAGATCAGCATGGGCTACAGGAAACCCATCTTAAAAATGGCAAGAATAATGATGATGACGATGATGATGATAAAAGCACTCTGGAGGCCCAGTAGGGGATGGGACAGAGAGGAATCCTGGGAATTCAGGAAAGCCAGCTGGAGGTGTACCATCCAGCAAGAGGGCACAGCAGTCATGAAGGTGGGGGGAAGCCCCTGGCTCAAGGTGATCTTGGCCAGCTGGCTGGTGGGTAAGATAAGGGTGTGGGAGGAGGGAATAGGAGGGATAAGTAGGGATCCCCAGGTTCCCAGCTGAAGGCACCCGCTGGGGGAGCTGCCCTAGGCTGAGAGGGTAAGGACAGAAAGACAGGGGTGCATAGGCTTCTGTGAGAATATAATAACAGGGTACGATTGCTCACCCTGTTGCCCCTTCCTGCATTTAACACAACAGAGGGTCAAAGCACTGGGCAGTCCTACCCAAATCAGTAGCCAGGGAGCATAAGAGGACTGGGGAGCAACTAGGCAAAGCAGGTACTGCATCCAAGAAGCTTGTAGGGTGGGCTGATTACCTCTGGAGCAGGGAGAAATGAGGAATCCCTTCCCACTAGGAGCAGCGATGTTAGCTGGTAATGCTGGTAAAGACCATTGGCACACAGGGCAAGTGTGTAAAATCTTGCCATTCACAAAGCCTGTTTGACTACACTGTCCTGCTTAGTTCTTGCCATGATCTCAATGCAGAGCTGCTATTCCGTGTGTGTGTGTGTGTGTGTGTGTGTGTGTGTGTGTGTGTGTGTGTGTGTACAAGAGCACATTAGAATGTGCATGCCTGTGGAGGCCTAATGGAAACTTCAGGAATCATCCTGAATTTTTGCTCTACCTCTTCATTGCTTTGCTCTGGGGTTTCCCAGACTTTGCCTTTCGGGGATAGAATTGCAAGCTGACACCATATCCATCTGGTATTTTTTATGTTGGATCTGGTATCTGAACTCAGGTCCTTTTGCTTGTTAGACAAAGGTTTTGACCACTGAGCAATCCCCCCCAGCCCCATGATTCCCGACTTAAAAATAAAGAGGTGAAGGTTCGGATATACTAGGGACCTGCTCAAAATCCCATGAGCTCCTGGCAGGACCCAGGCTCTGTGTTTCTCATTGATGATTGTGTCCATAGAAAGCTTATCCACCAACACAAGCTAGAATATCTCCACAAAAAGATGCAACAAACAAATAAATAAATAAGAAAAGAACATGGGGCCTGAAAAAAAGGACTGCTTCTAAAATACTAAAAGAAAAGTACAGAAATAAAATAAATGGTTGTTTACATGTTATAAAATATCAGCTTCATGGCATGCTGAGTTTAGTAATCATTCCGTAGAGTATTTATTAGAATTTTGTCACGCTGAAAGTAATGTGTGGGGCTAGATTCCCCTCACTCAATAGGAACTGGAAAGCCCATGCACAGAAAACTGTTAGGGAGGCCCAGCCGGACGGAAGGGAGCGAACAACTCATAGTGAAGTCACAGCAAACACAGAAAAACCTTTCAAAGCATGTTATAGCCGCATGTTACATTTTGCACGGGGCAAGTCACATTTCACGGGGAGAAGTTATCTCTCACATGGGCGAGGCTGTGTTCGATGGAGTGGGGTGTGATGCCAGATGCACCTGTCTGGGGCTGAGCGATCTCAGGTGTCAAGCTGAGATCCTGCCCAGCTTCCCTCCCATCTCTCTTTTCTAAGTTTATTTGGGCTTTGTGACACTCCGTGAATTCAGACAAACATCGCAAGCTGTCTCTTGGGTTTTGAACTTAATGGCATCCTTTGGAGAGAATATTTCAGATAGAAGAAACAAGAGGGGAGGAGAACAGAGTGGGTTTCAGAAACCAGGAGTTATGATGGGGGGATGTCATCCATCTGTGTCTTCTGGCAGCCCAGAGGTCACTGAGGAAGTAACTCACACAGAAAGATTGTCCCTTGGGGCTCCCTAGGAGCACAAGAGTGAGCCTACTCAAATAAGAACAGGAGTAGGGGTGTAGGAGGAACGGATCAGGCAGGCCTGTATTAAGGTCTCTGATCAACCATCACTTACAATACCTCCACCTGGGGAGCATGCCACTCAGGGATCATCTATATGCGCTGCATACAGGAATGCAACTTCCCTAAGCTACACCTGCTGCCTCGCCTGGTGCTGACAGTCAAACCGCCTGGCTGAGAGGACCAATCCTGTCAGGACAACTCAGCAAAAGCTCATGCTAAGACTTATGGGAGGTTGGGTGGGTATATAAGCAGCCTGATATTTACAATAAAGAAGCCTGCAAGCCTGCTAGCCAGAGCCTGCAAGCCTGCTAGTCTGCAAGCCTGAAAGCCTGCTTTGCCACTCGCCTGACTTCTGGGGCCTGTGCCGTTGACTCCGTGCCAGCTTATCCTTGCCCCCAGGGGTCTCCGTGGGCCCCCAAGACTGTTACATAGGGGTGTTTAAGCAGATGTAGGGCAAATCTTAAAAGCAGAGGCAGGTTAATTCAGGTTTCATCATTCATTCATTCGTTCGTTCATTCATTCATTCATTCATTCATTCATTCATTCATTCATCAAATGTTTCTTGGGCATCTTGTACCAAGGGATGCTGCAGGCATTTGAACTTCTTTTTCTTGAGATAGGGTCTTTAGCCCAGGCTGGTCTTGAGGACTCCCTGTCCAAGGATGGCCTTGAAATTCTGGTCCTCCTGTTTATATCTCCCAAGTGCTGGGCTTACAGGTGTGTGCCACCATGCCTGGAGGGGGGTATCAAACCCAGGACTTCACACATGCTAGAAAAACACCCTATAAACTGAACTACATCCCCAGCCCTAAGATCTGGAATATATTTGTGACAAGAGAGACAAAGGTCTCCAGGCCTCAGGGAGTTGTATTCTGGAATGTATATATGCGCAGAATATAAGAAACCCAACAAATCAGAAAATGAGATAGTATATGCAAAGGTGATGGCACATTATGGAAAAATAAGCAGTGGACGGAACTGAGAACTGAGGGAAGAGGGTGTGGTTTGCAGCAGAAACAGGGCTCCTGGGACTGACCTCCACCAGAAGGCGAGATCTCATATGCACCTCAGCACGCGGACTGCAACGTAAGAAAGCGAGCTGGACGGAAACCCTGGGGAAGAGCAGATGGAACAGCATGTGTCAAGGATCTGGGGCAGGCGCACACCCTGCCTGCAGAGGGTTCAGCATAAGGTCACTGTGGCCAGAGCGGCTTGATCCATGGCAGTGAAGGAGGGCAGAGCCATAACGAGGATGAAAGCACTTAGCTGCTGGTGGCTGTATCTGTTCCCTGGCAGCGAAGTGTCACTGTTCATACAGGTCATGAAAACATTCGTTCTGCACCCAACAGGTCATGGAAGCGCTGAGCGCTCCCAGCTGTTCCAAGTGTGGTGAGTGAGCCTCGGTCTGCAGACCCTGGCAGGTGGGATTACTGAGAGCAGAGCTGGGGCTCCTGGGGACAGGGAGAGGGGTGAATCAAGGACCTGCAGGGGTCTGAATTGGTAAGTTAGGAAGGAGAATGGCCACTGGGAGCCAGGGACACTTGGCCAAGGGCCCCTCGGAAATGATCTGAACTCTGACACTTGTAGATTTTAAGCCAAATGCTGGTCCACCTTAAGTCTCAAATGTCTACAAATAACTACTTCCTTGGAAAGTGATAAGGTCTCATGGGAACAGCAGCAGGCCAACATAGGAGTTTGAAGAATTCAGATGAATTCCCCTCCCCAGGACTGACTTGAAAGTGTGTTGGGTTAGTTCTGACTTCTAAAATCTGCCCAATGGGAGATGCCACTACTTCAGGGTAGGCATAGGCAGGAACGCGTCCTCGCACAGGGCCACTGACTTCTCCTACCAGCCCCAGGCCCATCTCAGGCCTTCCAGCCCCCGGGAGGCATCATGCCCACACCACAGAGCAAGCATTCTCATTGGAAAGAGGTTTGGACCAGGAGTTCTACCTGGAGTCCTGCAATGCCTTGCCCTCTCCCCGTGTCCTCAGACAAGCTCCACTTCTCCTTAAACACCCCTGAAAAGGTCCTAAGATTAAGAGTTGGAACAACACCATCACTTTTACATTTCTGTTTTATATCAGAACATACACATACATGTGCACACACATGTACACACATATGCACACATGCACACATATACGCATGTTCACACACATATATCACACATACACATACATGTATACATGCATGCACACTATCACACTCCCATGAATACACACACACACACACACACACACACACACACACACACATTTACAGAGACTTGCATGGACCCATGGTATTTAAAAACAGATTCAAGATGCTCTCATTAAGTCAAAGGAGAATCTTGGTCCTGTGGAGCTCACTCGTGCCCTACACCGCAGCCCCAGCTTCCTCTGTGAAACCTTGACCTATAACTGCTCCAAGAAACAGACTTTGAAAAATTCTGTTAAAAGTAAAAGGCAAAAATTGCTAGTGCCTGCATTAGAGCTGCGTGTGGCAAGATGGATGACGCTGGCAACTGTTTCCAATGGTGACGTATTAAACTGAACCTGCGCTTGTGCTTTATTTCCGTCTCTACCTGCAGAGAACTGGCCAGGTTCTTAATGCTTCGTGCCTACTCATTTCCCTCTTCATGTTGAATTTGCTGCACGGTATATTTTGAAGAAGGGGCTGATGTAGCATTGGTAGCACATTAAAAATGTTTTGACCGTGAGACAGAATCAGACAGCTCTCAAGGTAAAGATTTCTAAGTTTTCTTGCAGCTTAGGAAAAACGAATCCCTGAAGGATAACATTTTTTGAAGGATAACATTTTTTTTCCTTGCCATTAGTCTCTACAGTTAATTGAAACAGGTTCTGATTGGCCAAGAAACAAGGGCAGATGCTGTAGTGGAAGAGTCGGGGGTGGGGATGAGAGTTAGATCAATGTTAGCCGAACACTTATTTGGGGGTCATCCGATGCTTAACTCAAGCTGCCAGACTCTACTCTCCCTGGTGGCAAGGTGAAGTTCAGAAAAATAAAGTGACCCCCTCAAGGTCATGTGGCTCACGGACCACAGCTTCAGGGGTCAAATTCAGAACTCCACACATGTGGCACTTCTACCTCGTGTGCTTCTAGGGGCATCAAGACTCTCTGATTCAGTGACTTATTGAACTAGAAGCCTCTTTTATTGAATTGTAAAATGGTGCCTGGTTAAGTCCCAGCTTTCATTTCCACATGACTCAGGCCAATCTCCCAGAAACCTTTGGGGTAAACAGGCTGGGTAGGGAAATAGGGAAACATAGGCTTGGCGAGATGGCGTGACCTACTCAGGGTTACACGCAATGTGGGAAGAACGTGGGTCTCGTGGGTCTTGCTGTTCCCTTTGGCACCTTCTCCTGGTAAAGAATGGGAGCTGCAAACTATGGGGCCACTTTGCCAGGCGGTTTGGGGTCTGCTCTGAAACGCAGCTTATTTTGTTCTCCCACTGTTCCCGATTGCCACTTCCTTTCTGTTTGTTAGGCATTCACTTTCCCTTCCCCTCATCATTTATTTGCTTTTGCTTTTCATTTTTTTTGGAGGTGAGGAAAATGCAAATTAGCAAGTGAATGTCATGCATAATACAGCCAGCCTTGCTACAAATGGCTTTTGTAATAGCCAGCTCTGTTCTAGGACAAATTGGTCTACAAGGACCAGACACACCCCTCTGTTGTGTTGCTGAGGACAAAACCCAGCCTGGAGCCGGAGCTTCCTGTGGATGTCCTGCCCGCTGAACAGGTCCGTTTGCATTTGCCTTGCCCTGGTCAAGGTTCACACAGGGGAGGTGCATCGTGAGGGTGATGCCCGGCCCTGAGATGGCAGCAGCAGATGCTTGCGGCAGCCCCCTCATCTTAGCTGTAGGTCAGCCTGGCACCCGTGTGTTCCTGGATGCACTGGGCTCTCCCTAGGTCCTACCACCACCCACGGATTTATTGCATTGTTTTCTTGCCTTCATCTACGAACTAGCTTTTCATGGGACTTCATTTCTATCTCTCACAGACTGTCTCTGCCCTTGGATTCTGGGATATTCTTTACTAGCATAAGATCTGACTTGTCCTCCTGTCCAGATGTGGCTCCCTGAGGGTGAAATGAGAACATGCCTCCCCACCTGAGCCACAGAAGTGGCAGAGGCCACTTGCTGCTGGGTGGATGTGGGCTACACATCTCTGTCAGCTAGGTGCCATCTCGGTGAGTACTCACGCCAGTACAAGAGCACAAGAGCTCACAGGAGGCAGGACTGGAGTTCGAATGAGGAGGAGGGCGTTCTTGGATACCGCCACCTTGCCTCCCAACCAGTGAGATGCAGTTGAAGACTCAAGGTTTAACAGGTATATTTCTGACTGTGGCTTCTAGCTGGATCTTTCTCAGTTATCAGAGATTACAGATACACGTGTGTACCACACATGCATACACATGCTTGTGCATATACATATATGCACACATTCTCATGTGCATGCATGAATGCATATGCCATATATAAACACACACACACTGATATGTACCTACATACCTTCATACACACATGCACTCATACACACTGATATTCATACAATGCCCTCACATACACACACTTATGCAAATACATTGTTAGATACACATACACTCATGCACGCACATGCACACACACACACTAACACATACACTGGTACACTCATGCACTCTTTCATATACCTCTGTGTACACTGATGCACATACACGTGCTCATACACTCATACACATGCACACTCATGTCCACAAACACTTGTGTACAGATGCACACACTCATTTGCGCCACTGGGAGTTTTCTGAACTAGAGTTGAAAGTGAAACTTTCCCATAAGTCAGCATCATCATCGTTGCATGGAAAACATTCCCCTTCCAAATGATTATGTCAATGGACTTTTTTTGCAATTCCTTTCTGCCTTCCATGTGTGACATAGATGGGGAGGCAGTGCTCAGCTTTGGTGGCAGACATGATCTATCTGATGGTTCAGACAGTCAGGGCCCTGGACCTGGACCCCAAGAAGTAGGGTTCAGGTTGGGAGGAGAGGGTACCTCTGGGGAGTTGATAACCATCTGATCCCCCAAACTCCAATTTTTATGAGAATAGGAAAAGCAAAGTTTTGGTTTAAAGAGTGTTTTAAAAACAAGCATGTCATCTTGGTTTCTTCTGAGTGCCTTGGATTCTCCAACTGTCACAGGTGGAAGGTGGCTGATAGCCGAGCCCAGCTCCACGCTGCTGAGACCACTGGCCTGAGGATAATTGATGAGAAAGCCCGTCCACCTCACCCATGGCCAGCACAGAGACACCATCTGCTGGGTTCTATTACTGAGCGCGTCGCAGGAACAAGCTCCTGATTTTCTTTTTTTTTTTTTAAATTTTTTATTATTATTTATTCAATTGTGTGTGTATGCATGTGTGTGTGTGTGTGTGTGGTGTGTGTGTATGTATGTGTGTGTGTGTGTGTACGTGTGTGTAGAACCACGGATGAATTCGGGAACCACCATAGACCGCCTCCACCTCCTCCTTGTTTACTCTGCCCCGGGATTCACAGGCTCTGCCCTACCAGGACCAGAAACGCAGGCCGCCCCTCCCCCCCCTCCGCTTCCGCCTGGCATCTACATGTGGGGTCTAGGATCCGAACTCAGGACCTTCTGCCTGCAAGGCAGAGGCTTAACCCTTGAGCCACCTCTCCAGCTCCCTGATTTTCTTTTTGCAGGTCCCAGAAGGCAGCTGTGCAAGAGAAGGACAGATTTCCTTATGCAAGTTTTGCAGAACCATCCACCAGATTGTAATGATTTGCTAACAGGAGTGCTGGGGCTCAGAGGCCACACCCCTTGGATGAGATCCTTGCAACTGCCAGAGACCATTCTCGAAGTAGCTCTGGGTTGCTAGGGACAACTGGGCAGGATCTTTAAGGTGTCAGCTTAGAAAGGTCGGTGGATATTGATTTGAGGATTTACGACCAAACTAAAAGTTTTTCTGTGCTGTCCCATTCTGACCCCCAACAGTCACCTGAATGTCCCTGAAGTGTCACTCGCACATAGGAATGAATCATCTCCCCTCCGTTCTGGGTGAAATACTTTATAGGTTACCTTGCCTTCCAATCAAACCCCAAATCCTTTGACTAGTCTAGACGAGTGGATCATATGTGATTCCATCAAGCTTCATGCAGATCTTGTCAAATCCGATGTGTCAGTTACACATGCTAATTCTGCACTTGAAGGCTGAGTCTTTGGACACATCTATGAAGAGTTATTTAGTCAAGGCCAGTCCAAAGAAAGCTGGGAGATCATCTAACGGATGTGGGATCACTCCCTGGGCAGATGGATAAGAATGAAGAGAGCTGGCAGACTGTCAAGTGAGACTGTTCGCCCCTCTCTCATATAAACATGCAGTAAGGCGTGGTCAGTCCCCTCAGTTTCTGATGTTGTTTGACTCTCTTACCATGATGATAAACTATCACCAGAAACTATGAACTGAGAACAAACCCCTTGTTCCCCTAAATTACTGAGCTATGTATTCATATCAGCAACAGAGAACAAACTGGAACACCCAGCACCCTCGGACCTCCTTAGGCCTCTTTTCCTTAGGCCGTTCCCTACTTCTACACACTGACCTTTCCTTTTCCAGTCATGCAGCAGGTCTTTGCTCCAGGACCACCTCCTCCAGGAAGCCTTCCCTGACTGTACTGCCCAGGTCGTGAGCATGGCAAGCTTTAATTTCATAATGTTTGAATTATCTCCAACTTTTAAGTTTGACAAGAACATTCGATAGTCAGGAATGATGCCCACATCACAGCAATACAGTCAGAGCAACAGGCCTTGAGGAAGCCTGTGACATGGCAGAAATATGATGGACCAGTCCTCACACAGACACCGTGCCTGACAGATCCAGAGGAAACACATCACAGCACTGGCATGAGCGTGTTGATGGGGGTGGCGATGAGGAGTGTTAGTGCTGGGTGGCTATGGAGCAGCTATTTGGGTGGATAAGGGGGTGGCTATGGGGCAGTTATGGGCAACTCTTATGTCTATAAATTATCTTCATTTTCTGTGATGAACTAATTTGTTTTGATTAATGAGACATAAGACTATTGGGAAAAGAAATCATTGTAGTAAACGTGACATGTGAATGTAAAGAAAGAAAAGGTGGCTGCCAATCTTCTGATGGTGTGTTGGTGGGTGGGGCTGTGGGAAAGAAAGAAAGAACAAGGCAACTACAGACAAGTATATAAATGACCACGTGCTTACATAAATACATGCCAGGAATAAAATATGACAATTTTTTACCCTGGGCTGACGATATTAGCTACCTTGGGGTGTTAGAAGTGGGGTAGGCATTGGAGGTAGAGAATACACTAGATTCTCATAATTCTTTGTTCCATTTGCTATCGCGGTCATGAAGCACTTTCCTAATTCTCTCTAAAAATTCAACACAGAACGGAAGAGTATGGTAGGCTAGAGTAAAACTAATGATACAGGGTTTCAAGGAAGTCATAATGCTAACCCCAAATTTAATTTATCGAATGCTGCATTATGATAATTTGATAAGGCTCTTAATTTGGGAATCACTTTACATTTAGAAGAAAGCTACATGAGTACTAAAAGGAATGGCACCCAGAGCAGAGAAACACCCACTTTTCGCATGTAGGTGCCTACAATTGGCATTCCACATCATTTGATTCTTTATCTGTTCTCTTATTTGGCAATATTTAATTAATACAGGGAAAAAAAGTATTTTAGGTTGATGTATCGCTTTTGACATGAGACTAATTACTATGGATTTCAGTGGCCACTATTAAAAATATTCATGTGAAATTTCTTCTTTCTGTGTGTGCTATTTTCTCTCTGTCTCTCTCTCTCTCTCTGTACTGTTGTTGCTGTTGCTGTTTTTTTGTAAGACAGGACCCAATGCAGCCTAGAGCGACAGAATGCGCTCAAGCTCACTGTTAGGAATAAAGAATAATCAACTCTGAACTCCTGATCCTCCTGCCTTCACCTCCCGAGTCCCGGGATTTCAGCTGAGCCTGCAAGGCATCATGTCCAGCGAACACACACTGCACTTTACTAAGCTACCCATGTGCTTGCTCTAGGTCCACCTCCCCTCTCCGAGCCTCATAGGCAGAGTTTTTTTTTTTTTTTGCAAGAATAAAACCTGGATATCCCCCAAAGAGTCTGGTCATGTGGATTGGTAAAATAAATGATAGTAAATCTATAAAATGGCCTGTTACGGGGTCATAAAAAATGAAGAGATAGATTTGTGTGAGGTGGTATGAAAATAGCTGAGATACATTAAATAAAAAATACAGAAGAAAAGGTAGGAAATACAAGCACAGTGTGCCAAGAATGACGGGTGTGTGCTAGAGACATGAGAAACGGTTTTGCTTCTAGGAAGGTGCCCGGGGGCATCTCGTTTGGCTGTTAAAACATACTCCGTTAGACGGCTATGGTTTTTAAAAACCACACTTATGTAGTACTTGCATGATTACGGCAAATAAACTGGCATGAGAAAAAATGTGCTCCAAGAGAGAAAGTATATATTCCCTGGCCCTTCTTAGCACATCCTCTTTGAGACAAAGAATGTCTTTTCCAGTCCCCAGGGTCTCAGGTGGTATGGAAGGCAGGGTGCTAGCTCCCCCCACCCCGCATTCTCAGGAGCAGCACTGTCCTCACAGTGATTTGGATGGACACAGAGATGATGGGCTTGTGGGCCAAGCATCCCACAGGTGTGCTTCCTATCCCAGAGCGCTCTAGACAACACTGAAACACACAAGTCCCCTGCAAAAGAGCCAGGCTCCTGGGGTCGGGGCTACAGCTCTGTGCTACAGCACTTGTCCATCATGCACGAGGCACTAAGGGGAAATCCATGCTCTGGGCATATCTGGAGACATAAGGCGAATCGAGGGCTGTGTTTGCCAGTGTTGTGATGGTCGGTGGCTACGTGTGAGCTGCCTTCAGCAGGTGAACTGCGCTGCACAGGCTCGGCCACCTGCCTCTTGAGCCGAGGACTCTACAGCCTCTGCTCCGATGTTCCCTGGGTGTCATGCCCAGGGGAGCTGGAGTGGAATGTGTCTCCTCTAAGCCTTTCCTTCCTTCCTTCCTTCCTTCCTTCCTTCCTTCCTTCCTTCCTTCCTTCCTTCCTTCCTTCCTTCCTTCCTTCCTCCTCCTCCTCTTCCTCCCTCCCTCCCTCCCTCCCTCCCTCCCTCCTCCCTCTCTCCTTCCTTCCTCCTTCTCTCCCTTCCTCTCTCTCTCTCTCTCTCTCTCTCTCTCTCTCTCTCTGCCTTCGAAGGCCCAGGGGTGACATTGGGAATCATTCTGCATTGCTCTGCCTAGGTTGCTTAGCTCTGAAGTTTCCTTGGCTCTGCTTTTCAGGAACAGAATTACCGGTCATTGCCATTTCTGTCCAGCATTCTATGTCAGATCCGGGATCCAAACTGAGGTCCTTCTGCTTGTAAAGTGAAGGCTTTAACTGCTGAGCATCTCTCTGGCCCCAAGGGGGACTTTGTAGTGGAGCTCATCCTAGAACATCCTGAGAACTCCCACAGTGCACGGACTGTCACCTCACACCTTCATTGCACAGGAGAAAGGCCAGTAGCTCAGAGAGGGGTGGGTCATTTTACTGTGGTTACATAGCAACCCAGTCTCAGAGGCAAGGAAACAACCTAGAACCCTAAACTGCAGCCTCAGTGTCACTGTGAGGTTCTGTGCTGTGCCCCAAAGACTGGGCGATGGCTGAGAGAAAGGGTACAACCCAGGTGTCACGGGGTGAAATGTGTCCCCCCCCCCCCCCCGGTCTCATGTGTTTGGCAAGGTCATGGCACCTTGAGAGGTGGAGCCTTGCTGGAGGAAGGCAGTCGCAAGGGACTGGGCCTTGAGGTGGATTAGTCCCACCCTCCCTCCAGGAGGAGTCTGCCTTTGCAGCAAGCAGTCTGGTAGCTCTCAGCTTCCAAGATGGGAGTGACTTAGCCTGACTCCAGCTTCAGCCAGCCAGCCGTGCCACTGCCATGAAAGACTGTATCTCCCCTCTGGAACCGTAGGCTGAATAAATCTCCCTTTCTCCCTTAATTAGATTGGCTTTAAGTGCTCTCTCAGAGCAATAGTCAAGAATAACCGTTGCCCCAGGCCTCTCCATTCAACTACCATCTCTTTGGCAAGGCAGGCAAGGAAACACCCGGCCTTATCACTTAAAGGAAATACACAATACCCGCTTTCTTCAGCGCTCTGGTGTCCCAGGAGGCGGTGTGCTGCAGGGCTCAGGGGTGAAGTCCCCGAGAATAGTGTTGGTCTCTACAGCCTCGTGACCTTGTGCAAGTCGACATCCCTCTGCCCCTCATCTAAGCGACTATCATAATACCATTCTCCATCACTGGATTGTTTTTGAGGAGCCACTGAATGCTTAATCCATGCCTGGCGCTTACTAAGTGCTCATTAAATTTAAGTGGCCGGGAGCCCACTTGGCAGAAGCGATGCTGAGTGCTTTGCACACTTTATCTCAGTCAATGCTCTCAACTGGAACGTCCTGAGTACCATTCTCTCCCTCACCCGGAGCATGGATTCCCTCAGGAGTTCTGCAGGAAGCAGCTAGGTGCGGAGCGTCATCCTTGGTGCCGAGGACTCAGCATCCAACACGAGGCTGACTGACACATCGCTCCTTCGCCAAGGTGGTATTCTGCTGAGGCCGGGAGGAGTGTGCGGATACACAGTGGACATCAGCGGTCTCGGAGAAAAGCACCAAGAACAAGCTCAGGCAGGGAGTGGAGGGAGCAATTTTCTGGTAGGCTGCTTCCCATGAAGTTAAGATGGGAACGAGAGGGAGGAGTAGGCAGGCAGAAACAGGAAGGGATGTGTAGACAGAAGAAGGGCAGTTGTAGACTGAAGTGGAAGACAGGGTGACTGGCTGCTTGGGATGCCTTAAGAGACAGATGGAGGTCTCAGTGTCAGACCCCCAGGAAGGGGAAGGGCAGGTCAGAACCAGAACAGGGTGAGGGACAAACATTAAGCTGTACTTTGCTCTCTCTTTACAAAAGAATCTAGAGTTCAGAGAAGTTAACCAACCCACGGTCACCCAACTGTAAGATAAATGCTCTTATCTACTAGGATGTGATGGCTTTGACATGAATAACCAAGGCAGGTAAGTCTGGACTTAACCTCTGTGCCTGCTGCTTCTGCTCAAACTGTCTGCTGAGAAATTAGGTCCGTTAGGCTAAATGCTAGTGCAACAGTGAGGGTGTATGCGTATGTGTACACATGTGTGGACAAGCAAGGGGGGGGAAGTGAAGCTGAAAGGAAATGTCCAAACTCACTGAACTCAAGGTTCAGTCAGCTACTATGGGTGATGGTAAAGACTTGGTGTTTATAAGTCGAGTGCTATTTGTTGCAAACCTGTCACTTCTTGGGGGACCTCAAAGATGACAGTTTTAAGACACCAAAAGCACCTAAAAATAAAAATCACACATTTCTACATGCAGCATCTCTTTGGTGGTGATATATGAGCCCTCCATTGCTGGCGGCATTATCTTGTTCAGCGATATATGGCGCCGTTACAATTCATGCCATCCATCTGCAAAACCAGGGTCATAAAAGCCCATGTAATTTATAAGAGAATCTCGCAAACCTATGTGTTATACACGTGTAGATATCACCGCTTGACATTTCATGGGCAGTAACCACTTGGTTTAGAAGTCTTGAGGCCAAAGCAACTGCAGCCACTGAGTCCCCGGGTATAAAACAAGATGAGGTGTGTGGTCTGGGGACATGGCTCAGTGGATAAGGCACTTGCTGGGCAAGCCTTGGAGACCGGGGCTCATCTTCTCAGAATCCAAGTAAAAGCCATGTGGGCGTGGCAACCACCTGTAATGTCAGACTTTCGGAAGATAGGAAATCTCTGTGGCAAGCTGGCTTGCTAGCCTAGCCAATCGGTAAGCTCTGGGTTCAGTTGAGAGACCCTGGCTTTATAATAAAAATGGAGAGTAAGTGAAGACACCTGATGTCATATCAAGTCTCCACATGCACACACACATGTGTCCACAAGTATATAAACATGCATACATGCACAATGTAACATGCACAAGCAAAAAAAATTAAGTTTAAAGTAAGCAGTGAGCTGCATCTCATGGCAGAAGCAAACAAAGAAAATAAATAGCAAATCTTGGTGGAAAGAAGACAGTGACAGCCTGAGGACTTGGCTTTTGTTTTATGTTTGGATCTGACCCTGTGGTTCTATGGCCTCTAGGGTCATGCATTGAGCTGAGGTAGCACAACCCTCCTCCAATGTCCATTTTTCTGCAATCTCAATGCACATATGAATCTCCATTGGGCTGTAGATACTGGATCTCACCCCAGAGAATATGAGTTACATTTCTAACAAGTCCTAAGGTGAGAATGATGCTGCTAGCCTGGGGTTGCCACCTGGAGTCATTCTTTGCCAGGTGACTTCAAAAGATTTCATGCAAAAGCCAGAGAGGATAAAATATCCTGTCAATGACCACAGCAAGACAAGGCCAGATCTGCATTATGCAACACAGTCCCCTGGACCCTGGGCCAAGGACCTTTCACTGAGCCACACCGTCTGCCTTCCTTGCTTCATCTCCAAGCCTATTCCAGTCCTCAGAGCAGCCACAGCCTGTCACCCAGACACCTGCAACCTTGGTGGGTGTCATGGTTGGGCACAGGTGTCATCTTGGCAATTGAGGGTTTGAGCTCTGGGCACATTTGTAGAGAATTAGTGGTTGACTTAAGCCCAGAGCAAACCTGCAGGAGATTGTCTAGCTGATGGGGAAGGCCCAACCCATGGTGGGTGGGACTAGGCCCTGGAACAAAATACAGAGAGCTGGTTGAGGGAATCAGCATCCTTGTGTACACTTGGCCAGACATGCTGGTCTGGCAAGTAAGGATCGTCCCTCTCTCAGCCATTATGTGGTGATGGTGTGGCCAGTTCCCTCGGCCCTGGTGTTGGTGCATGCACTCCTGTCAAGCTGGACTGAGAACTGTAACCAGTAATTGTAAGAGAAAATAAACCCCTTGTTCCCTTAATCCATTTGATGGTGATTTATCAGCAACCATGCAGGCTGACTGCAACAGTGGGTTACCTCTACTAGAACTGGGGGGAGGGGCTGTGGGGACTGGGCCTAGCATTTGCTAGACCCCCTGATGGTCAGAACGAATCACTTGACGGTTTCTTGAAGGGAACGTGATGTTCCACTGGGCTTTTCCTCTGAAGCTCACCCCTGTGGACGCCCCATGCGATAGATGGTGACCACTAGTACAGGCCTCTGCCTCCCTGTGTGGCTTGTCTAGAGAGGGCTTATGTCATGTAATGGCCACGGAGCCGGACTCTTCACCTTGTGTGCCTCCCCCTAACAAAGTCCTGTCCCATGCCAATTTCCTCTGGGACAGCCCCTCGGTTCCTCCCCAGGGCTCCTCCCCATCGCCTGTCACCTGTGCGTCCTGTGCCTCTGCTTGTAGGTGAGTGGAGTCAACCCAAGGCTCTCACCGCTGCCGCATGATTACAGAGCGGCTTTATTGCCACTAGATTGCTCTGGGATGGGAACCGCCTCTTCAGAACCCTTCTCAGCCTCTCCGACAAACATTTTGATTTCACTCTTTAATGCCCTGATCTGACTTCGGATCCTCACGCTCTTGATTTGACTGCAGACCTGGAAATAAATATCCCGACGTGCTTATCCTAAGCAAAGGGGCATTTACTTGGAGTGGAAATACTCATTTGTGATCCAAATAGAATCCTGATTCCCCCATCACCAACTTCGGAGATGTGGTTCCCGGCGCTGCAGTCTGAGTTAACTCTCTGGGGATTCCCCCAGTGCTCCTTCCTGACTGTCTTCTGGAACAAGATGAGGCTGTAAGGATGACTCTTGCCTTCCTGCATCTCCAAAGCCAAGCCGCGGCATCGCCAGCTGTGACCCTCTTGTCCCTCACCAATCTAACCATCTCCTCCAGCTGCTGCTGTGGACCTGGGGCTCAGTCCCTGTCCTCAGGGAGTTTCCATGGAAACACTGACGAAACAGAGAGGAACAAACTTTGTAATGAAGCCCCTGATGACCAGGAGAGAAGTTAATAAACGTGTCCAGTGAGCGAGGCCGGTTTCCTGCCCTTGAGGAGTCTCCACATGAGTCGGGGGAGATGTGGATCCAGCTCACTGATATAATCCTGGTGCAGCAGTGTCAGCCACATGAAACTTTCTGTGGCCCAGATCTTCTGGCATATACACTGGCCCTAGGAAGTAACTACAGTCGTCCCTCTCTAATCCCAGGAATTGGTGTCAGCACTCCCCGTGGACACAAAAATTTGTGAATGCACAAATCCCACGTGCACAGTGGAACGCACGGAACACACAGCCTCTTGCATCCTCTGGGCCATCTCTAAATTATCTGAAATACACACAGTGTAAGTGACTTGTGGAGAGTTGCAATTTTCTATGGGCTCAGCAGTAACGACAAGAAAAAGCATTCAGTACAGGTACATGTTTCCCCAAGTATTTTTGATTTACCATTGGCTCAATCTGTGGATAGGGAGCGCTGGCTCTACTATGATTATACGATCAACCACACTTTACAAATGAGGAAACAGACACAGAAAAGTAGTTTGCAAGTAGTAGGTTCAGGATTTACACATGGGAAGCCCATCTCCAGTCTATGTCGTCTACTCGGCCATTCGAGTCATCACGTGTATGTGTGCGGAATGGGTACAGGAAGCTGCCTTCATTCCAGAAGTTTCTCAAGGCTCAAAGAAAGTCAGCTGGCCTTCCCAGTCCCTGTGCAGGGTGGCGGTAGACTCTTCAGGCCATCCGACTATCAGGTTAGGGGATGTGTCTGCAGGGCTGGGATCTCTCCAGGGCAACGTGACAGACAAGAATAATGAGAGAGAGCTGGTGCAGGACGCAGCCAGTCGGTGCTAGCATGGGCCTCGTGGACTCCGCTGAACCAGGGAAACATCAGGCTCCTGCAGCCTGCTTTGAAGAGCAACTCTGGCCTGGTACACCTCCCTAGTGCTGGGCACTGAGCTCACAAAACACAAAACACTTTGTGCTTCAAAGTACACCAAGTGTACTGTCCCTCCTCATGCCAGTGTCTCCTTGCCCTCTCTTCTCTCATCTTCCCGTGAGTGGAGGAAAGAGAGGAGAGGGGGAGTGACTGTAGGGACTGAGAGAGAGAGAGGGAAAGAGAGACAGAAGAAAGGCAAGGCAAGAGGAAGGAATAAAGTCCAGGGTGTTCCAATGTCCATGGCAAAATTCTATCATTCGAGGCCCCCATAACTCTGAACCCCAAGCACTTTCCAAACTCACCTATCATCCAAAGCCCTTCCTTCACGTAAAAAACAAAGTCAGGATGTGAAGATGGCTTAATGGTTAAAGCTTTTGCCTTGCAAGCAAAAAGACCTGAGTTCAGATCCTCAGATCCCATCTGAAAATGTCAGGCAGATAAAGTGGTAACCTGTAATTCCAGCTCTGGAAAGCAGAACCTGAGAAAGCCCAGAGCAAAGCAATAAGGAGGTAGAGCTATCCAGGATGATTCCTGATGTCTCCCATGAGCCTCCACAAGCATACAACTCAAGTGCCCTCTGGTGCGCACACGTGCTTGCACACCACACCATTCACATGCCTCATACGGGACAAATCCTCTGCTGGTCTGGTCAAACACAGTGAGCCCGACGGATGGTCCCTGTCCTGTGGATGGGCAGACATGAAGCAAAAGAACCCACAAATAGTATGTGGTCCTACACTGCGCTGAGTGTGATGGGAGGAGAGAGGATCAGGTCCCAGCAGAGGAATCTGGGTCAGTATAGGGTGAGTATCCCTGGTAACAGCAGTGGAGAGAGCCTCGTGGAAGTGGCACAGGTGGGAGGTGCAGGTCAGGAGGGCGTTGGTGGCAGGGGAGGGAGTCTCTGAAGCAGGTGCCTCGGAAGGACGGGAGGGGGCTGTAAGCCGGTGCTTCTGTGTACTCGCACCACTACAAGGAATGAGGTCCATGGGCTTCTGTCAGCAGCTGAGGGACTCCCTGAGGGACGGGTGCCTGTCTGCCTGATCTTCACGGGGCAGCTCAGGGCTCTGGCTGAGGGCTCGGTGTTTATTTCTTCACATTCTCACCACTGGTCACAAGGGAGGCGCGCTGGAGACTCCACCGCAGCAGGTGTGAAATGGAGGTTGTTTACCCTCCCTGGGCGGGCAGCCTCTGGGTCACAAGGGTGGGTGATGTCTCGGAGGAGCTGCTGCCTCTCCAGGTGGGCTCGGGGGAAGAGGAGGCACACCTGTGGCTGCATTCTGTGGGCTTTTTTTTTTTTTTTTTTTTGTATTGGCTTAAGGAAACACTCTTCTCCCAAGAGAAGAGTGTAAATTCACCATGGAAGTGGAGGAAACAGGGTTGAGCTGCCAAGACTAAGCCAGCAGCTGTACTGAGCACTGTCCACACACAGTCCTCCCTCCGCGGCACATGGCGGGGGACAGGGCCTGGGTATCCTCTGTGAGTGGGTCGAGGTGGAGCCTTCCCTTCTGACCCGTATGTATAGGCTGGGGTCCCCTTCGGCTCTGTCCAGATTCTGGTTTAGCAGAGTCAAAACCTGATTCTTAATAAGAGCCAGTGTGCTTGCCCTGTCTTCAGTGGCAATGTGTCTATACTGTACAAATCTGGGTTCTTGAATGCGGAGCCCACCCACTGCCTCTTCTACTTCTGCTTCCAAGACAACAAGAAACACCTTGCAGAGTACCTCTCCAGCCCATCTTCTTCACAGGACAGGAGGTGGCGGCCAGCAAGTGTCCAGTGAGTGACATGGGCTGGGGAACAATACTTCTGGTTGCAGCAGCTCCCAGGGAAGAGATGGGCCACGGAGAACAGGATGAAGAGCAAGAGCTGGCACACTGCTCTGCCTCTGGCCAGCTGTGTGACCTTGGGCAAATGACCAAACCACTCTGGGCCCATCTGTCCACATTCATAAGGCTCACTCCACAGTGTTACCATGGCAACCAAAGGCCGTTATGAGAGCAGAATCAACCATCAGAAGTAGTGTGGCATTATTAACACACCTCCCAAGCTGTAATGGCACCGAGGGCACCAGGATGGTGGCAGGCACACTGGGCGGGGCACTTCAGTGGCAGCTATTACTGACCCTGGGAGACCAGCGCCAGGCTATTGTGCCCAGACTACTCACCTGGCCCGTAGTACTTGTACCTCACTAAATCCTTAAAATAACCTTACAAAGCAAGCACGGCTATGGGCCTCAATTTGTAGATAAGAAAATCCATGCACAGAAAGGCCAAGTGACTCCTTCAAGTCACACAGCCAGCACACAGGGGAGGAGTGTGTCAGTGCAGTTCTTGTGACTGCAGCATGCTGGGCACCACAATACCACCTTGCTATTCTACAGGCCCCCTGCCTCTCTCGCAGTGCACGGGTGCAGGGGGCTACTGAACTTCTCTTCTCCCACTGTGTGGGGCGGGATGCTTCCCAGCATAGAGAGTCAGAAGAGGAATAGTGCGGCACCGTGTTTTACCAGCAAGCTCTGTGGTCTGGAGTAACTCAGTTTCCTCCTCGTGTCTGGAGCTCCCTGGTTAGAGCATTCCCACAGGGTCAAAGGGTAACTAGCAGGTGATGGGGCCAGTCTGGCTAGAAGGAAAGTCTGCAAGAGCGTGACCAGGACGTGGGGAACAAGAGCTAGGAAAAGCAAGAGTCGACATGGTGGAGAACAAAGGAGGTGAACTGCATGCTGAGTGACCTGCGACAGATTCCTGGACTTCTCTGAGTCACGTGACTTCGGGCCCACCCAACTTCCGTAATTATCTGTTGTGCCCTCTCCTGAGCTCGTAGGCAGAGGTTGTGACAATTCCTGATTTAGGCCAGGCACAGAGAGGAAAGGAGCTGGGGGAAGGGACCGCCAGCCATCTTGCCACACATGCCTATCTCTTTATGGTTTTAAGCAATTCTGATCACACAGCCTAGGCTGGCCTGGAAGGCCACACCCTCCTCTCTTCATTCCCCATGTGCTGGGGATACAGGTGAGTGACGCCGCGCTGTACCTGGCCACAGAGGAAAACTGCACAGAGCACATCATTCCTCTGCTCAGCTTTGTGTTGAGCATCCTGGGCAGCCTGGGAGCTGGCGCAGCTGCCTCTCCCTCACCTGGCTCTCTGGCCCCTCTTCCCACCCACTGGTCACCACGGCGATCTAACCTATCCAAATTCTCCAGCATCAGTTCTTTCACCGGTTTCTCCTCTGGTGCAGTGTTCTCTCATGGGACTCTGCGTAGCCCCTGGCCCTTCAGAAGGGCCTTGACTCCAAAGTCAAGAGGCCCTGGATATGTCAATCATTCAGCCACGCCTCTGCTCCTCCCCATTTCAGGGCAACCTAGGTTGTGCACGTACGTGAGTCTGTGCGTGCGTGTCCCCTTCTCCCCTCTAGACCTCAAGCCCTCTCCCAGCAGAAAAATGGTCTATCTTCTAAGTATCCACAGCATGGTGTGTGTGTGTGTGTGTGTGTGAGAGAGAGAGAGAGAGAGAGAGAGAGAGACATTGTTTGACTCAGAACAAGCACCTAGTAAATACCTGTCTTGGGAAAGAATGAAAACCAAGTTCCCTTCCAGCACGTGCCCATTAAGAGCAAGAGACACCGGGCTCTCAGACCTCTGTTGTCTTCTTTTCCCTGGAGGGGCCTGACAGGGTACAGGATGGCTCTCCTGTCCCACTGAGTCACTGCTCATGTGGCATGACCAGTAAACCACCTCAGGGTCTCCGTGGTGACCCAGCTTTTGAGTCCCCCATCTGCACACTACAGCTTCCCCTGGAAACATGCTTCCCCGGCATATGGAACTAGACACTAAGTGGATGAGCACAGTGATTAAACTGCCTTTTAATTATTCAATGAGATGTCAATGGCGCACACAGTTGTGACATTATAATGGACTCTGACTCCCTTGCAAATGTCGAGAAAGGCAGGGGACCATTACCTTGTCAAAACGTTCGGTGCCTGTGACTTTATTGCCAGCACACCAACTAATTCTTTAAGCAGCCCTGGGGGTGGGGGTGGTTGACGGAGGGGCCCGCTTGCAATGATTCTGGAGATTCTAAGGGCTGGGTACTTCTCCACAGTCTCCCCAAATACTTCACTGTTTGAAATTCTTTGATTCTCAAACGAAATGGAACTTTAGGGGGGAATCAACAAATATTTTTGGAGAGGGGCTTAAGATACACAAACATTTGAACAAGGATGGAACATGAGCAAAGGAAACATGCTATTCTGGAAGGATTGTTCCATTAACTAGACCACTGTCTGGGGGCTTCCTTTGCCAAATATAGCACTGGGTGGGAATCTACTTGGAGAGGAGGGACATCCCTCCTGCAGACATTTATACTCTGCATGCATGCATTGACACACACACACACACACACACACACACACACACACACACACCTCCAAGTACTGGTTTGGGTTAGAAATACCAAGAGTTGGGCTCCTGAGCAAGAATGCAGCTGGTGACAGTCACACAGGCTTCTGGAGCCTTCCAACACGTGCACTGACTCGTCACCGACTCTGACTCAACAGTGTGTAAGGACAGTGAGGATGAGCTCCTGAGGCTTTTGCGTACAGTTGATTTAGGGCAGGCCCAGCTCTTGACGTCTGTGGCTCAGGATAGCTCCACCTGCTGCTACACTGATGCTGCGGCTATTGGAGTTTGAGGAAAGGAGTGGCTAGAGTAGGGATGGTCAGCTGCAAAGGCTTCTGGGAGGAGGTGGGAAGTAATGGCACTCTGGGGAGCAGCAGAATCCCTGAAGTGGAAGGAGGAGGAAAGGAGGGAGAGTAGGAGGGAGGGAGGACAGGTGAATAGAAGAGGAAGGATGTGCAGAGCAGAGGGAGGTGTCAAGAGACAAAACAAGAAACAGTCATAGGTGTCACCCCTGGGAACTGAGGATTCTCCCATTCTCAATGGTGTGTGTGGGGAGGGGTGACCAGATCTGAGAAATCACTAGCTGATCTCTTTCCTGTTGTAGGAGACCTTAATTTCTTTTTTTGGGGGGGGGGAGAGGAGGATTATCTGAGCTCATTGTACAGCCTAGGGGCTACGAATCAACGATCACGTGGCCCAAGCTGTATCGGCTGGGCTCTGCCCTCCAGAACATTGATGCTTCAGGGCAACTACATCTGGGCATGAAAAACTCTTGGTGTTCATTTGTTCTGGGACATAGTTCTGTCCCTAGAAAAGGTGATTACTGTCACTCTGTATCTCTGTCAGTCATTTGGTTACTATCTTTTTTCAAGTTACTTTTACATTCTTCCAACAAATTCTGTGAGCAAACTGATACTCTTCTAATTTAATCCATTTTCTTTAAGAATCAACCTCTGTTGTTCACAAACAACAAACCCTAACTGCTATCCACCTGCCCATCAGCCACCTATCTGACCATTTGTCCATCCATTAACTCTGAATCCATCAATCTATCCATCCATTAACCCATCTGTTCACCTACTCATCATCTACCCAACCATTCATTCATCTACCAATTTAGCCAGCTATGCATCCATTCTTTCCAACTCTCCATTCATACATTTTCTCATCCAACTGTCAATTCTCTTTAAACATCCCCTCCAAAACTTCTTCTTAGGCTACCTGCATTCTCTTGCTTCAAAATTCATTGCTTATTATTATAGAAGTCATGTTTTGATTCCAATTTCTAACTCATGCAGTTCTCTTAAACTTGGGGTACTTCACCCTCGTTTATTTTCTACAGGTCATCGGCATGGCCAAAATAGACTAAGAAAGTGTATGGATGGAAAGTGAATGAGTGAATGGATAGTTATATAAAGGACAGTGAACGGATGATAGATGATGATGGGTGGGTAGATAAATGGATTAGATAGATGAATGAATGAATGATATGGCTGGATGGGTAGACGGATGGGTGTATGATGGATAGGTGGATGGGATGTGCAGAGATGCATGGGTTCATAAATGGAGAGGTGGATGACAAGCAGATGGGTGTGGGTAGATGAATGAGTTGACGGTTGGATGAGTTTAAAGCAAACAAACCCACTAGCATCATACCAAGTGCTTCAATCACGGCCATCTCTCTTAGTTGTTGGCCATCCTGCAAACCCTAATTTTTGGGGCCGGGAAAGTCTAGCCACCTTGATCTGGCTCACCTCTATTATGTAGCAGAACTCACATTCAAGTACACACACACACACACACACACACACACACACACACACCCCTCTCCAAGCAAGTAAGGCATACTGATTTAGATTAGAAATAGTAAGAATTGGATTCTAAGACTATACGTGCTTTTGATGGCTGTACAAGTTCATATTACCATACTGACTCACCCCACAGACACACTAGCACGCTAACACGGCTCCCTGGGCTTGGTTTCCATTTCTAGTGTATGTACTGCCTTTAGTAGCAGTGCAAGCACGTGCAAATCTTGTCGTAACTTTCTCTTCAACTGCCACATACTCTACATTGTGAGCAGTGCCTTACAAGAACGATTCTGACTGCTTGCTCTGGGCCCCATGTATCCACAGATCAGCTTCCAAGCTGTTTTCAACTAGCGAGTCTTGTGTCATGTGGGCAGTATACACTTGCATCCTACGATCCTTCCTCACACATAGCATGGGCATGCAGATCCTATTTCTCGTTGGGTATGTGTGGTCTCTATGCACTTGGAGCCTGCAGAAGACCACAGTTTCTTAGAGTTGCTAAATGGCATTATCTATTCTCCCTTCAGTAGAAAGGACAACTCTAAATGAGACCTTTACACAAGGACCAGTCTCAGGTGACAACCACCCTCCCCTAGTCACAACACAGGCTAATCCCTGTGGTTTATTTTAAAGGTTCCAGGAAACCAAGGGCCTGATTGACACTCTGGTTTTAAGGTCTTTTAAAAATTTTCTGAAGCCTGATTTTCTTTCCTCCCATCTTGTCTCATTCTCTCTTTCTCCTTCATCCCTTCCTTCCTTCTTCCTAGTTTATATATTTTAAACTACTAGGAATGTTGGTAGAACTATTACATTTACTTGATCAGTTTAAACTCCCTTGTTGTCTCAAGTTCAACTGCTTGTTAAATCTCTAGAGAGAGCTCACTCCAGCCCAGGGTTCTAGCAGGCTCTGTGGTCCTGCCCAGAGCCCAGATTCTCCATCTGTGTGGCTCAGTGACTTCACAGGCTAAGGACAGAAATCTCCTGGGTCCCTTCACTCAGCCTTCACTCAGCCAGACGCTAATCTCATTTACTGTTCACACTGAGTGATTTCTTAATCAATAAACTAATTCCATGTAAAAAATCAATTGGTTAAAATTTAATACCTCACCTTTTTTCTCCAGCCAATCAACCCCAAATCCTGGGTTGGTGAGTTCTTTCATTAAAGAGGAGAAAAAAGAAAGAACCTTTAGTTATACAATCAGCCTTCCATTTGGAATGACACGCCTGCATCCTGATTAGAGAGCTAATTATGTTATAATAAGCCCATTTCCTCATTCCAGGCTCCGCTTACCTATGTGGCTTCCTGACTTTGCCTGCTGTGGCTGGAGCCTGGCTCCACCTTCTTTCTGTGCTGCACCATGGACTTTCTGAAGGCAGATGCATATCAGTCTCATGCATTCTGGTCAGAATTCTCTGAAATTGCTTGTGATTGGCCTTCAGCACGGAACAACGGTCCAGGACCCAGGTGAGCATCTCTGAGTCTGAGAATGAGTGTCTGGTCCACATGAGGTGTGAACATTTTGAATTAGGATGTTTCCAGTAGGAGCTGGGGTTTCAGGGTACTTTCTGTCCCTGTCCACTTTCCCCATATGTTATCTGTCAGAGTCTTAGAGAAACTTTACTTCCAACCTTGAGTGAAGGCTGGGTTGCCCTCAATGTAACTTGAGATATATATATATATATCATATATACATATCATATATATGTATACATATACACACACACATACACACACACACACAAAACATACATATAAAATTTGGCCCCCCTATACCCTATGTCTGATTGAGTATGACTCTAGCCACTTGAATGGCTTCAGGAAGAATATAAAGAGTTTCTGTTTATTAAGCCCCTGCTATGTGCCAGGGCCCAGTGTTAATCACCTCACAGACGTTATCTCATATGTGCTACACCAGAATGCCAAGCAGAGGAGGATGCTAAGGATTAAGGCCTGGTCAAGGGCCAAAAGCTTAGCAAATGACGGCATCAGGACCTGGGTTCAAGCACATCTGGTTCTTCTACAGCCTCTGCCGACAGGCTCTGCTCTAGCCACACAGCCTCCCTTTCCAATGGAAAGAGGCTTAGCTTTTCACTCCTTGCGCGAGCCAGCCCCTTTCCTTCTTTGCGGAAGGCTTTGAAGTTAGTTCTCTCTGGGCTTTCCTCCCCAACTTTCCCTCTTCTCGCCCTCAGTTTGCTGGCTTGTCTGATTGTCACCCTGGCCCTGATTGTCAATGAACCTGCTGCAGTGTTGAACCCACTGCTCTTCCCTGTCTGCACGAGATCAGCCTATGTAATCCTTTCCAGTTCCCATGACTTCAACTCCTACCACGCCAGCCACAACTCCGACCCCACCTCCCATGTCCTGACCACCCCCCGGAGCTCCAGCTCATATGTCCACGTGATTTCTAGGATGCTTGGCTCATCTTTCCATCTCAGTGTGCCCCAACATGGCACCCCATTATTTCCTGAATCCATCTTCCTCCAACTTTTGCCCTCAGTTGCATTATTATTATCGGCCCAGGGCCCGTGCTGGGCGCTATCCATCTCCAATCCTTGGTCTGCTGAGATCATCATCATTGCCTTCAACATCACCATCACCATCACCACCATTATCAGTAACCCCAAAGTCTTGTTGGATTCACCTCCAACAAGTCCCAAATTGGACCACACTTATTACCTCCACTGCCAAAATGCTGGTTAAACCCGGAAGTGTCCCTTGTCTCAGGTACTGTCATGTCTCACATGTCTCCTAGCCCCCATTCACATCCATCCTTATTCAAACCCTGACATTACCACAACTGCAGAGGATGCTGGGCTCCCACTGCAGGGCTCCCACACCACAACCCTCCAGTGACTTCACACAGCCCTGCATGCTCTCCAAAGTCAGCTCAGCCAACAAGGCATGCCCTGGTTTGTTCCTGTGTCTCCTTCTCCAGTATCTGATCACAACACTCTCCATCCTTTTCTCTACTGGAGATGCACTGTTCTTTCTGCCTCTTAAACAAGTCTGACCATGTCTCACAGACTTTCCCTTGTGTATCTCTACCTGGGGCATTCCGTTTGTGGGGTTCCCCTGGTTGTGTCCCACCATCCTTTAGGTCTCAACTGAAATGTCACCTTTTCAACTGGCCACCTAAATAAGATATCTTACAAACTTCTCCATTGCTCTCTGGCCCACTGTCCTGCAATATTGCTGACAGGGTCCTTATCAGGATGGGATTATATAATTTATCACCACTTGACTCTACTCTCACTCACCCTGCCTTCTGGATGATATACCAAAAAGGGTAGGTCTATATCTGTTCAATTTCTCCGCTGTGGTCCAATGCCAGCAGGGTTTGGCACATAGTAGGCACTCAATTAATACTTGCCAAATAAATGACTGAAAATTCTAATAGAAAGACTGATGACTAAAATAGGTTTTAAATGAATAATTCCTCACTGGATACTTTTTTTAAGTATTGGAAACTGAATCCAGGGCCTTGGGCATCCTAGGCAAATACTCTGTCGGTGAGACATATCTCCAGTCATAAGTGCTTATTCTTTTGTGCGTGGAGAAGTATAAGACAATGAAAAACTTTTCTTTTTTTATGTTTGTGCATGTTGCATTGTATGTATGTGCGTGTATGTGCTGCAAGCGTGTGTGTGTGTGTGTGTGTGTGTGTGTGTGTGTGTGTGTGTGTATGTGTGTGTGTGTGTTGTGGAATACACGCAGACCTTAGAGAGTAACTTCAGGTGTTTGTCTTCACCTTACCTTTTTGAGAGGGGGCCATCTTTAACCGCTGTGTATGCCAAAAGTAGTTGGCCCATGAGCTTTTGAGATTGCCTGTCTCTGTCTCTCACCTTTACATAGAATGCAGGGATTACCTACATGTGAGCTACTGCATCCAATGTACATGGAATCCAGGGATCTGGACTCTGGCCATTGGGATTATATGGCAATTGTTTTGCCTACTGAGCCTGGCCCTAAAATACTTAACATATAAATCCATAGACCTTACTTTGTGTGCGGTGTGTTGTCATCAACATCATCCCCATCATCATCATCACCATCATCAGCACCAGCATCACCATCTGTGCCATCCCCATCACATCACTACCATCATCACCACCATCATCATCGCATCACTATCATCGTCACCATCATCTCTATTTGCAACCCCATCATAACCACCATTATGATCAACCTCATCACCATCTTCATCATCATCATCATCACCACAACTGCCAAATGCAGTAATCTCCAAGGAGTCTACAGTGTTTTGCACTGAACAACACATGTTTTTCTACATTTATTTCTCTGAATTCTAAGAATATCCAGGTGATAGAGGTTTGTCACTGATCTTTATGTGCATTTTATAAGTAAGGAAACAGGAAAGGCCCTGGCCTGACATCATCTAGCTCCCAGCTTAAGTTCAAGAAGTGCTTCAGATTCAGCACTTTCCCTGTGACTGAACCTTTCCCTTCACGCCAGCCTCCTGTGCTGGAGACAGGGTGGCAAGCAGAGCCCAGCACTCATTCCTGCCTGAGCACTTCGACAGGAGCTGCTCCCAAACCTGTCTATTTCAATGCTGGCAAAGTAGAAGAGGGGACAGCATTTCAACCGTCATCGTGGTCACGTTTCACCACTGCTAAGGTGGTAGGGGAAATAAAAACTTAAGGTGAGTTTAGGAGGGCTTTTTGGTTGGTTAAAGAAAAAAAGTACAAAATTAAAAGGTTGGAAAAAAAATAAATTACTAGTGACTGTTTTTACTGCCTGAGCTTACAAGCTGGAGTAGAGAATTAAAAAGTTATACGGCTGAGGTCCCTGTCCGTGACTTATCGCAGATGAATCCTCCATATTTATAGCTTTTTCCTTTCTTTGCCATCTTGAGACAGTAAGCAACCCCCTAATATAGGGTTGCTGCTCTCTGTCCGGGAGCCCCAGGGGCCCTGTGAACTCAGCAAAGCTGTCACTGCAGAGAGCACACAAGGACAGGATGAGAGGGCGTATTTATTGTATCTCTGCCTGGGGGGGCTCTCCCTTAGTTGCTCAACACCCACTGCAGGAGGTGAGGGTGGTGGCGGGGAGCACTCCTTACGCCGGCACTCAGCAAGGACAAAGAGTACCCTACAAAGAATAGCAACTGAGGATCCATGCTGGGGACTGCCCTCAGTGTCATTAGCACCCCCACTTCACAGATGGAGAAGTAGAGGCACAGCTGTAACTTCCGGCTGAAGGTCACTGACAGAGAGAAAACAGCTTTTCCGAGAATGGTTTTTCATGATTCCTGTTCTTAAAGCATTTGAAAGCTCTTGTGGGGTGGGGATGAAGGAAGAGGGGAGAGAGGGGTGATCATGGGAGGAAGGACGGGCATGTTCACTCCAGGTTTCACGGAGAGCTGTGCTGGTCCCCTTCCCTCCTTCTTCAGGTCCACCCTGTGGAAATGGCGTGTTTCTGTCCATTGCACAGATAAGGAAACAGAGGTGCAGAATGATTCATAAACTACTCTAGGTGAGTATGGAAGTAGTCTCGCTGGGACTTGAACTGGGCTCATTCAGGGTGTCACTGGCTGGATGGCAGATTATCTGCAACCTCATCTGTGCTGGTCTTGCTTGTGTTAGCTCCGTGGAAATGAGGACGACGCTTTGGGATCTAGACATGAAAGAACATGCTGGAGCTGCTTTGCCTGCAGACAGACAGACAGACAGAGATCACGTTGTCTACTTTCGGGGGCTGGCTGGGAAACATTTTCCATACTAGACAATGGTGAGCAGACCCTTCTTCTCCCTGTCCTTGTCCTCTCCCCCTGTTTGTAGGTGGGTGGGCCGCAGCAATGTCCTGGATGTGCAGCGATGAGGAGATGCAGGAGCCCAAGGTGACAGACATAAAGCACAGAGAACCGGCCAGCATTCAAGGAGAGCTGACCTCACCAGGTGGGGCGAAGACCCGGCAGAACAGAAAACCTGGACATGAATGGCTGTGGATCTCAAGGTCGCCCACTTGTCTCTTCTAACTGTGCTCACTCCTCGAAAGTCCATCCAAGAAAGACTATAGAGACCAGTGAACCCCGTGAATTCCGGCTACAAAAGATACATCTGGGCTCCACTCCAAGCCAATGAAATCAGGACCTTTGGGGGGATTGAACTTTGGGCTTCAGTATTTTTTTAATATCCTAAGTGATTCTTATATGTACACATAGTTGAGAAATGTTGGTATGTGGACTCTTTCTTTTCCATGTGGACACCAGAGGCCCAGAAAGGGCATTGGTCAGCAACACAATGTACCTCTCTGGTTCCCAACTTTGGATTTTTCCTCCACTTCTTTTCCTTGGCTATATAACTGTGGTCCCAGGAACATGGTCCTGGTATTTGAGAGACCTTCCCCTCACTTCCCTGAATGACCCCTCATGGCCCCAGGGAGCCCTGGTCACCGAGGAGACTCAGAGAGAAGCATACCCTGCAAGCCTGTGCCGGGAGGTGGTCTATACACTGCGAGAGCAAGTAGAGAACTAAGGCAATTACCTAATGTATTAGCAAGCTTGTCCCTGCGGCACTCCTGCGAGCCAAAGTCATAAATACAAAATGGTAATTTCTCTCTGGAAGCCTGCCTCTCGCCTCCCACATCATCCCCTCCCACCCAGAAGTCACCCACCACTGCCTGTTTGTCCTGTCCCGGCTGGGGTGGCAATAACTCTGAGTTATTTAAACATCTCAGGCAAAACCTGCGTCTTGAGATCTGAATCATCACACAGTAACCTCAGCTCTCCTCTGCAGCCTACTGCCCAGGCCAGACCAGATTCCTCTAGCCTTCAAGAGGGAAGTAATAAAAATGACCTGCGAGTATTAATTAACAGCTCCCAGCCGCTAGCTTCTTCATGTATATGGTAGACTAGCACCAGCCCTGGAAGGGGCAGGCGGGGGGGGGGGGTTGAGCTAAGTTTCACTGAGACTTGGCCTCCACTGACTGCACTTCCTGGGACTTGAGACTCCGCGTCATGGACTTGGCACAGTCCAGAGTCTCTTGGGGCTTCAGTGACCACCTATGACACAGGGACAATGTGGTTGCCCTGGTTTCCAGATGGAGAGAACAGCTCACGCAAAGACTCGGGACCCCTGTGGCTCCTTGTGAGGGAAGGCATGGTGTGTGGAAGTCAGAGCTTAGAGATGACCGGGTGCTTAATCTCATCTCCTAGGATGTGGGAAATTACGTGATACTTCTAAGCAGGACACAATCTCAGACTAAAGGTAACAACAAATGGCTCCCTGGTCTTGGTTTCTTTTTTTTTTTTTTTCCATCACAAAACCAGAGAGGCCATGGAGGGGTCTAGTCTGTTGCCTGGCTACAGGATCCAGCAGGGATGAAGAGACTGAGCTGATGCAATGGAGTGGATTTGCTTTGATATCCTAAGAGCCCGGCGCAGTGCCTGATCTATAGAAGGCACCGGGCAAATGTGTGAATGAGTACGTGAATCCGTGACTCAGTGAGGGGACAAAAGAATGAGCAAATGAATGAAGTACTAAAACATCCAATGAGGGTTCCAATGTGTGAATGGAACGTATCGACTGAAGAAAGGTTTTTCAGGCTACTTTAGTCATTCCAACGAATGTTTTTCAGACTTCTGGCTGCATTACCTAGGAATGGCAGGTGACTTGTCAGGATCCCTCAACAGAAGGCTTTCTTCTGCTCACCACACTCCTCAAAGACAAAAACCTAGGACTATTATGGTGCCAGAGGGTCTCTCAATTCCCTCTTCATTCAAACTGGTACACACACACACACACACACACACACACACACACACACACACACACTCGAGAAGGAGGAGGAGGAGGAAGAAGCAGAGATGCATGACAGTTCATCTCTGCAGGGACTCAGAGATGTGACTCTGTTGCCATCGCTAGTCATTTCGGCATCACAGAAAGACAAAGGAAAGAGCTATTCTTAAACGGAGATGTGTAGCGCTCATTCCCGAGCAGCACCCGAGCTCCAGCCTGCCAGAGCCAGCTGTGCTTCTGAGAACAAGACTCAGCACGAGCAGGACCTGCCTTGAACCCCATCTAAAAGGGGTGTGTCAGGGTGAAATGCAGCCAGGGTTGCCAGGGTCAGAACCCCACGTCCACTCTTATCCCCAGTTGCCTTTCCCGCTGGCCTTGGAGCTCCTTGCTACATAAGATGCAGTCTACACACTTATCTTGATGCCAGGTGGCACTGGCATCTCTTGTGACACTCATAGGGCCTTAAGCACCACGTATGGAAACAGAATCTAAGCTTTTGCAAACATTCCTGAGTGTTTCTCAGGGACGTTCAAGTTCCCGAAGTCTGAGTGAGGAAGCTCTGTTTGGATGACCAGGGCACTGTAGTGACCCCACCCCTCACCTCTGGCCGAAGATTTGACTCCTTGACTAGGTGTCACAGTGCCCTGTGCTGGGACGAGAGAGACCCTCCCCTAAGCGGTAAGCCCGACATTGAGACCGATAGGGAGACATACAGCCAGAATCCAGCAAGCAAACGAGCACCGCGAGCCCGACAAGTGGTGAAGCAGGAACCAGCATTGTCCTGGCTCTGGGGACAGTTGGACAATCCCAGCCATGTCCACTTTTCTCCCTTGACCCTTCATGACCCCACCTGTAAAACAGGAACGTTGACACACTGCTTTTCTCTGCCACGTGGCTGTCATGAAAATGAGCAGAAGTGAAAGATTGGTGCACCAACTGTGAAACGTAAAGCTAGAGGGAGGTCAGTTTTCACATGGGCAGCTTGCCATCCTGCCCTGGCATTTGGCGGTTGAATGAGAAAATCCATCTGAATGCACTGAGACCTTGAAAGATCAACTCACAAAGGGGCTAGGTGCTAACTGACCAGGATGCCATATTCTGACAGGACCACCTGCCTATGTTAGCCCCACCCACAAAGTACCCCAGACAGGATTTGAGATTGTATTTTCTTTCGAGGCTGCAGTTTTTCCATTCAAAGGAAATTATTATTATTATTATTATTAATTATTATTTGCCTTGAAGAGTCACCCAAGGACCTGAGGCTCCATTGCATTGGCATTCAGGAGGGGGGGTCAGTGTTTCCAGAACTGCTAAAATCATGTTGTTCCCACACGCAGTGTGGGCGAGTGAGGCAGCTCCACTTTGGAAGGAGCCAGATGTACCCACAGCACAAAGAACAGGGGATGGAGCTGTGGAAGCTGAATTTTCTCCAGCGCTGGGAGGAAGGAGGGAGATGTACGCCACCTGCCAGGCTTTGGTTTGCGCTCCTCGTGTGCAATGCTTCCTCGGCCCTGTGTGGCTTTCCCATCTCCCAAGTCTCAGGGAAGATGTACCTTCCCCAGAGTCCAGCTCTTTCCTGCAAAATTTTCTCCAAGTAGCTGTGATCCATGCCTGACCTTAAACTTTTCTCTTCACAGCATTTATGCATATTAGACCATTCATGGTCACTTATTTGTTTGCCCCTGGCCCACCTAGTGTTTGTTTTGAATTCCCTGTTGCATGCATATTAAAAATACATTGCTGGGTTGGGCCTTGTAACACAAGCTTGTAATCTCAGCAACTTGAGAGGATGAGGCAGGAGAAACACAAGTTCAAGGCCTGCCTGAGCTACAAAGTGAGTTCAAGGGCAGTCTGGACAATGTAGTTTATAAGACTCTATCTCCAGATAAATAGTTTGAAAAAAAATGTCTGCATGAGACTCATGGTTCATTCCTTGTACAATCAATCAGTTGTCAGTTAATCAACACGCTGTGTCTTTCCCTAGTAAATTCTGATTGAGTAGCTATGAGCTGAAGCCAGGAATTATTTTCCCTCCCCTCTTCCTCTTGTTCTTCTTCCTCTTCCTACTTCCTTTTGAGACAGAGTCTCACTCTTTAGCCTTGACTGGTCTTAACTTGGCAGCAGTCCTCCTACCTAGCTTCCAGAGTGTGGAGATTAAAGGCATGAGCCAACACAAAGTTTTCATCAAGTCTTCCCACTAACCATCTTCAAGGAGATGGGAAAACCTGTCTCCAGAAATTAGCTCTGTAAGGGAGGGTCGAATTCATTCCCCTGGGTTGCAAAGCCACTCCAGGCCCACACAGGCTCCCCATAACTCTTCGTGAAGTGAATGAATAAATAAATAATGAATGAATGAAAAAAATGAATGAGTGAATATGTGTTGGTGGCACCAATTCCTTTTCCTGTTTCAACAATTCACTGGGTAGAGAGGGGACTTATGACCTCAAAGGCACTGTCCTCAGAGAGATGACAGCTGATGAAGGAAGGGATGACTGGCAGCAGTAAAAGACCAAGAAAGCCAAGGGTCCCATGAAGGGTCTGACAGTGAGTTCCCTGGGGTGGAAAGGATAACACTCGTCTCTTTGCTTACAGATGCTGTGAGGGTAAGCATGGTCTGGCATAACCATAGGAAAGAGGGCATGTTTTAAGTGGTGATTTTGCTTTTTTTCATGCATTAGCTTGCTGTAATATATTCATACATGGGGTCAAAATCAATCTAGATAAGGTTATAGATGGCCAGGATCTCACTCTCTCCTCCTAACCTGTCGACCTAACATACACCTGACCTTTTATCAGTCCAACACTATCAACACAATCCATTTTCCAGGCAAGGTAAGTACACACCAGAGTCCCAGCACACAGAGTAGACAGGGTGTGTGAGAAGCAGGGTGTCTAGGGAAGGCAGTAGCCTGAGTAGAGGCATGGACTCTGGAAAACTCCTTGGAAAGAGAGTAACTCATGAAAGATCTGGTGACATGAACCTTTGACTCCAGAAAGGCAGGAGGAGGCGGGACAGCCAAGATCATGGTGAACGTCTTTTTCATTGGCAGGTTAAGAGTTTCGGATGTGGTGCAGGGCTAGGAACAAAGCAGCCAGGGGTGAATGTATAAACTCAGTATTCCAGATGCAGACCACTAGCTGGTCATAGTGGTGCATGCCTGTGATCCCGTCAAGTAGAGGCAATAAGATCCAGAGTTCAAGGCTAGCACCAGCCACTTCATGAGTTCAAGGCCTACCTGCGCTTTCATAAATTCAAGGCCCACCTGTCTCAAAATAAAACAAATTTCTGTCTGTAAAGAACGTATAATACTCAGCACCACATCCACAATTAACCTGAGCCTTGATTTCCTCGCCTGAAAATTGAGCTTAAACACAGAGTGTCATTCTAAGGAAGAATGCAGACTCATGCTTTGAACACTATTGTCTTGCTGTAACGCTGTTTGGAGAAAGCTATGGAGCCTCTGGCCAATCTGGAAGAAGCAGATCCACAGGACGATAGCTTCGAAGGCTATAACCAATCCCTGCTCCTGGATTCCTTTCTACTTCCCCGTCGGTCTGCCACCTTGTGAACAGTTACAGCCACATTTTCCTGCTGCCACAAAGTCTGCCAGGCCTTCCTCACTGTGATGGGCTGAAGCTCTGAAACTGTGAGTCTAAATAAACCTCTCTTCTCTTCAGTTCCTTCTATCAGGTAGTGTGGTCACAGTGACGTAAAAATAGACAACAGAGCAGATGTGGACCCAGAGCGTGAAGTATGGTAAATCCTTCCCCTGTTCCTGCCTTCTCTCACTGTCCCTGCCTCACAGCATCAACTTGTATCACCTGAGTCACCAGAATAGGCTTCACAGATCCCTTAGCCAACCCCAGACAGGACATTTATCATTAACACTACGTAAAGGGTGCCCAATCAGTCCCACCCCGTTTTCTTCTTTCCCCCTGAGTCCTTAGGCTGTGGTGAATGGGATGTCGCTTTTTCTATCCGGTCTTGCCCAGAGAGTGAAAGATTAAATGCCAGAGACGCCATCATCCTCGGCTGGATCTTTCAAATGAAACTACTTGAATGTGAGAAATGCACTGTGTTTCCATGGTTGACTAAAATATCTGATGCGCAGAGAATATTCAGCAGCAGCAATGGGAAAAAAAAAAGGCTCGCACTCCATGTACCGTCAAAAATGTAATGTAATTATTGCGATGTTAAATACCCCCAGCTGTTCTGAGATATTTGAATCTTAAATCAAGCCCGCCTGCTCACATCTCGGGGTTGCAGCTGGGTGTGGATCGCACAAGCATAGCACAGAGAAAGTTCGGGTAAGAACTTTAGGTTCACATCTCCATCTTGTTAGTCACGGGCCAGGCATTACCCTAATATGGTGACGAGGATCCCTACCCCCCAGCTATCAGCAGCCTTGCCAAAGAGCACCATGCGCCTCGACAGGGCCATGCAATCTGGCAGACCATAAGCATCTATCCAAATAGTCTTTCAAATCCATGTGCAGGGAGCATAAAAAGATAGTGTAAAATAAATGGTAATAAAGTGAATAAACACGCGTCTCACTCCAGAGCTTTTGAGGTGCTTCTATAAATCAAATTCTTTCCATAATTTGCTCTGCGAGACAGTGCTGGGAAGCAGAACCAAGCCTCATCTGCTTGCCTAGGCGTTAGGCTCAGATTTATGGGCACGAGTTCACAGTGGATGCCCGTGCCATTTCAAAGTGGGAAAATAATTTTCTTTGGGAGGGGTTCCAAGAGAAGATTAAACCCTTCACTTCCAGAGATCAGAGTATCAACAACTTTCAGATCAGATATGCCATCAGAATCAGAAGGGGGCCTGCCAGAATATAGATGCAGGAAGGAGCGAGTTCACAGAAGGAGAGACCTACCATCACTTACGCTTACGTGAAAATACGCTGAGCCTCTATATTCAGTAACCTGAGACTTTGCAGTGTAACCCCTGGGCGGCTCAGTCTGCTTCTCTGATTTGATTTGATTTTGTGTATATGTCCATGTGTGTGTGCACGTGTGTGGACATAGGTGCAGAGGCCAGAGGGCAGCATTCAGTGTCTCCTTCAATCACTTTCTACCTTACTTTTTGAGATGGAGTCTCTCATTGTTCCTGAAACGCATTGATTGACTAGGCTGGTTGCCCAGCAAGCTCCAGGAATCCTCCTATCTCCACTTCCCCAGTGCTAGGATTACAGGTACTTGCCACAACTTAACTTTTGTGTGGCTCCTGGGGATCCAAGCTTAGGGCATTATGCTTACACGCAAGCATGTTACCTGCTGAGCTATTTCCCAAGCCCTTCCCTCTCTGTTTTAATTGTGAGCAGGGCACTAAAGGCTCTGATCTGTGCGTGCAAACAGATGTGAGTATAATTGTATAATGAGTTCTAGTTAGAAACGAGGCAGCATAGAAAAGGCGATCTGAAGGCTACTCCAGCCTGGAAATCTATCTTGGAAGGAGTGAGGATGTCGTCTACTGTAATGACAAGGTTGAGGATGATGTGGGCAGCTATGCAGCCATGCAGTGCTTTTATATACAAGTGAGCAGGGACACTTTCTGTATTTATACTCAGCTTTTATCTACCAAGACTAGCTCATGATTGACTCTCAATGAATCATGTTTGAATAGATTAGTATGTTGCATTCAGATTTTACAACCACCATTCAAGGAAATTATGATCTGAGTTTTACAAATGAGGGATACAGCTCCCACCACCTTAGCACCTGGAAGAACTAGAATTTGAACTTGAGTCTGTCTGACTCTTTTTCTTCTAACCCTGTCCCTGAAATGCTTTCTTTCTATGGGGTCTAAATTCACAAGTTTGTATGAATGTAAGCATGGCTAAATTATTCCATGCTATATTAGAAAGTGGATGATTAGAAAGTACAAATGATTTCGTTTCTTTTTTATTTGCGTGTGTGTGTGCCTCTGGAGGTCCAAAGGCTACTTTTGGCAATCATTCTGGATTGCTCTAACTCCTTTTTGCTTTGCTCTGGGACTTCCAGGCTCTGCCCACCAGGACCGGAAATACAGACCCTGACTTTCTGTCTGGCATTTCTAAGGCTCTGCCTTCCAGGACCAGAAGTGCAGGCCACCACTATTTTTATAGTATTTTTATGTGGGATCTGGGATCAGAACTCAAGTTCTTCTGCTTGCAAGGGCAGAGATTTAACCCCTGAGCTATCTCTCTAGTTCCTTGATTTTTTTTAAAGAAAGAACCTCGTTCTGAACTACCTAGCATGGCTCACCTTTGTGAATTCTGATTAAAATTAGGAAATACTCTACACATTCAAAGTCAATTTGGCCTGTATGCATTTCTTCTTGTTGCTACAACAAATCACTACAAATTTTAATAGCTTCGTACAACATGGATTTATTAGTGTCTATTGTGGTGTTCAGAATTCTGACAAGGGGTGGATGATATGGCTCAGCAGGTAAATGTGTTTGCAGCATAAATCTGGCAACTTGAGTTCTATCCCTGGAACCTATGAGGTGCAAGGAGACAACTGACTACTGAAAGTTGCCCTCTGGCCTCTGCATGGGTACATGCATGTACACACAGAGACATGCACACCATGACAAAAGACTTTTTTTTTTTTAAAAAAAAGAAGTGTGATAAGTCTTAGCAGGCATCAGGAGGCTGTGCCCCTCCTGGACCCAGGGCTCTCTGCTGATCCTGCTTTGCCGTAGCACAGGTTACCCTAAACCCCAATGTTGCACCTGCTGCTGGGGAACACATTGCTGCACTGGGACCCTCACATCCCCCTTACAGAGCCGGGAAATCGGTCATGGCTGAGAGCTGAGCAGCTTCCACCGTCTTGGCTTCTATGGCTTCAAGGAACCCACAGCCTGGTGAATTCTGACAAATTAAGGTCCTGGAGTTTGTCAGGAATGCACGTCAAACCCTGCCCTCACCTATTGAATCCTCATCTCTGTGTTGAGGGTCTAAGAATCTGAGAAGGCCAACATTTGGGAAGCACGTCCCTCCCTCCACTCCCTAGGGATGGCCAGACATCCTTAGACACTGTTCTGAGACAGACATGCTTAGGGAGGGTGGGAGATTGGTGGGTTTCTGGGGAGAGAATTGGGGAGATGCCCCAGCAGCCGCTTTAAGCGCCAGCTGTTTTCTTCCATGCATTTTCTTTCTTTTTTTTGTCATTCTCTCTTTCTCTCACTTTTTTCCCCAGGAAAACCTTCTAGGGCAGGCAGAATCCCCTAACCTACCCTGACTGAGAACAGGGCAGAGAGTTACCTAATGCCTTCAGCAAACTGAATAGAATTCTGCCTAGTCTCCTATTTCCCTGCAGCATGATCCTGGGATCCTTCTTTGGAGTTAATAAGAGAGCAACAAGCCCCTTCCATCACTACAAGATCACAGGGACCAGGATGTGTATGATGGCTTCCTCTCTAAGTCCTGTGGATAAAAAACTCAGGCTTGTTTGGCCAGAAGAGATGTTTGTAATATATTGCAAACCTATAAGTAAACTTCTCTCTGTGATCTTGGGTGAGGTTCTGACCCCATGCTATGCCTCAATTTCTTTATCTATACCAGAAAAACAGGAACACTTTGTTGGCTAGTCTATTGTCATGATTAAATAAAATAATGAATGGAAAAGTGCTGGGCACGGAGTAAGAACTCAATAAATGTGTGTGGGATCTGAAGAAACAATTTACTAAGCAAATTAATAGTATAAACAATAGTGTCAGGGGAAACATTGACATGCTCAGGAGAACAAACTTCCCTGGTATGCTCACAGCCTCTTATTTGTTTTTACCAACAATTCATGTTCCAATTACGAGTGAGTCATCTGTTTGTTAGCACAGGAACGAGCGGGATCTCAATTTGGCCACATCGCCTCCTCCAGGTCTTCAAGTGATTAGTGTCCTTGAAAGAGTGAAAAATGGTCTTTTAGATCAGACTGTAGGGGCTGGAGAGATGGCTCAGGGGTTAAGACTCTGCCTCACAGGCAGAAGGTTCTGAGTTCGGATCCCAGGTCCCATGAAAAAATGCCAAGCAGAAAATGGGCAGCAGTCTGCAGTTCTAGCTCTAGTGGGTGGAGCCTAGGAAATCCCAGAGCAAAGTAAAAAAGGAGGTAGAAGCAATCCAGGATGATTCCCTAAGTCACCCTTGGTCCTCCACAGGGACCCACAATACTCTCCCCACCCCCACAAAGTGAATAAATAAAACTTAAAAATATTTTAGGTCAGACTGTGGCATCGTGCAGCTTTCTCGCACCCTAGTAGGTTGCTGTCCATGCAGTGGCTGTTGGAACAGAATGGAAAATTCTGGTAAATCCATGCTGTTTGGAATCACTTTTTCCTAGGCTGTGAAATCCAGGGTGCTTCCCAGGATCCATGCAAACTAGAAGTAGAAGAACTTCAAACAGAAACATGGGGGACTGAGCCCTCCGTCCCATCAGAAGGGGGCTTCTAATCATCTGCATCTAGGAGCTAGCAGCCCTGGAGCTAGAATAATTTTTGCTTGAAACCTGATTGGCTGCCTTCTGACTGTGTGACTTGGCCCACAGTTTCCTGATTGGTGAAATGGGTTCCACAATGCTCATTCTGATAAAGGTAAATGTGACTATTTAGGAACACGTTTGTAACATGTTGATTGTCACACACCCATTCATAGTTGCTCTGAGAATGGGAGTGACCTGAAACATTACTCCTTATAGGACAGGCAGTTCCTTTTAGAGCCAGCCATCCTGATGAAGTACTTGACTTTGCAGGCCTACTTTTGGAAACAGATTAGGTTTATGGCCATCTTTCGTAGGTCAGCAACTGCCCCCAGTAGGCACTTAATGAGCACTGGTTGACTGAATCCAAAGAGCTGATTCAAGCAAGTCATCAGGAGGGTCAAAGCGACCAACTCAAGAAACAAATGGTCCAGTTATTGCTCCGTTCCTTCTTAACTGGGCAGGCAGTTGATTGATGACTTCATGACCAGCAACAGTGGCCCCCAAATAGCCACAATCAGAATTAGCCTGACGTTGGTCAATTCAGATATCTGCAGACCTGGACAGAGTTTACATTTGATTCCCTAAACTAATTTCCCTGAAGTCAAATAACTGGTAGAGGTCTTTTCATGTTCCTTGTGTAAATGTCTATTTAATCACCATTCTGTCTCCAGCACTTCAATAACGTGTACATTTCCCCCTTAATCACTGCTTCGGCTCTGCAGAGGAAAGAAGGGGTTGGCTGTGATGCTCCAGCCATCTGCAGCGTTTAAGCCTCCTCTTCTCCTGACTGCCCGCTTGAATGGAGAACTCTGCTGCTAAGTCCCACTGGACATTTGGCGCACACTGTATTATTGCAGAGGATGGTCCAGAGGCCAAAGGAGCACATCTGGCCAGGGCAAAGTTGAGGCTGGACCAGACGTCCCATGGGACATCCCCAACCTCTCCGTAACACTGCTCTTTCCACAACCAGCTGCAGATGAAAGCATGTGCTCCTGTCGTCATGGCAACTTGGGTTTGACTCCCAGTCTTGCTACCTGCTGGCTCTGGGACTTGAGGCACTCTGCATGCCCACCCAGAACAGCACCACCTCTGTTTGCAACACATGGATTGTCTCACAACCATTCAGGGTTGTTCTAAGGATGGGATGATCTGAAGCATGCCAGCCAGAGTCTGGCACATGGCAGCTGCCCGGTGCTATTTGCTTTTGTCTTTTACTCAAAGTGTCTGTGCACATCATAAAAGTGGAAGCAGCCCACATTTATTGAGTGTGTGCTTGGTGCCAGAAACTGGCCTAAGCACTTTACATATAGTAGCTCATTTAGTCCTTTGCTCTCAAGGCAAAAAAGTAGTTTTCTTGATTCCCTAAAGCTGTCCATTCTCACGGCCACTAAACTGTCTGGCCTAGCATCATTTCCACAGATTTTGCTGATTTTAAACAATATGTGACTGAAATCGTTTCTTGTTTTCTATTGCTGGCTCAAAGCAGGCAGCAAATGACAGAATGTTCTCAAAAACCAAAAGCTGTTTCTTTGGCTTTTAGTATGAGTGAATGGTCCAAAAACGAACTCAAGGTTAACTCCTGCAGAGACTGTTAGAAAAGTGGGGATGGGTGCAGATAGGAGTAGCCCCTGCTGGATTTAGGAATGGAGCCAGGTGGAGGCTAGGGGCTGGGACACAGATGGAGTCTCAAAGGAGGTCAAAGACATTGCTACATTGATCAAAACTTCGGTTAGGGCCTTAGATACCCATCATACCATTGCCTCCGGGCCCTTCAGCTCCCCCTCCCTCCAGCTACCTTGGAGGTTCCTACTCTGTTCTGGGTACTCCTGAGCCCACACAAGATGCTGCATGCCCCTGGTTCTGGTTCACATATCTCTTTGCACATTCCTGAAGGGCACACACCAATCCTTGTTCAATTTCATTGCCTTAACAGCTAGTACAGAGCTTGGCATAGAGTTGGCATGTAATAGAGCAGACACTGGTGGGCTCAATGACTGAACTAGGGATGAGTATATTTATTCCCCCTCCACTCAGGCAAGAGAGTAAGATATGGCAATTATATTCATAAGAATTAATAGTTGTTACCACCAGATACCAAGGTACTGTGCTGAGCCCCCTCCCTTCACATCGTAACAATGGGTCTTAATTATAGAGCATCCACTACCATCCAGAAAGGTACCAACCACCGCAACTGTGCTATCTACATTCTATCTCTCACAAGGACTTATTAGAGTTCCAGAGATCAAAGTGTCTACCTGGAACTCTCTACTAGGAATGGGGATGATCCAAAGTACAAGCCAAGGGCTACCAGACACTTCCTGCCGAAGCATTGTTGCCTTCCAGAGGGGACACGGCCCCTTGCTCTTGCAGTGGACCCTGGACTAGTCCCTATTCCCAGTTCCTTGCTTCCTCTTTCCGAGGCTCCGGGATCCTGATAGCTTAGCCTCGCAGCTGTGCTACCTGCCCAGCTACTGAAAAGACTGCTTCCCTCTGCCACCAGGAACTCCAGAAGGGCCAGGTGTGCAGAGCTGAGGGTCTCCTGGGAAACAACATGGGCTTTCAGAAGCTGCTTGACCTGATTGTCATGAGGAAGCCTGGCCCAGCTGTGATGGACCCAGAGCCGCTAATGAACACGTCCAACGGATGTGGGACATCATAAGCCCAGACTAACCTCAGTGACACTTCTCTTTGCTCCATGAGGATGAAGAGATTGTCTTGGAGACAGCAGGTAAATCCCCCAAAACCTTGTCTCTAAAACCTTGTCTTCACTCGTTGCTTTGTCTTCTTAGGATCCGAGAAACACGGTGCAAGTACTTAGCGCTCTGCTCCCCAGCCCAGGCTACCCGGTTCTCACTTGGCGTAAAGTACAGTTCTCTAGGAAAGTTAAGCCAAGGCTTGGTATGCATGACCCAGGATGACAGAAAGTCCTGGAGGTACTTGATGGAAGTGCTCAGCTCTGAGACCTCCCTTGAGTGCCTACTATGTGTCAGGTTCTGTTTGGGTGCTAGAGACAGCAAAGACATCAGAGGCAGTTCGTTTCCTGTTCTGAAGGAGGCAGGCACAGCCTCAACAGGCACACTGATGTGTATGGGGGAGTAAAGAGGCAAATTGAGGAAGACAATAGTTGCTTTTGGGTGGTAGAAGCAGAGGAGAGAGGTGGTCAAGGTTTCAAGGAAAACAAAAAGAGGCCTCAGATCTCTCTCTCTCTCTCTCTCTCTCTCTCTCTCTCTCTCTCACACACACACACACACACACACACACAGGGCACTAAGGAATAGTGCAATGAAGTCCCTTGCCCAAGGACACAAAGTGAAAGGAGAATTCAGGATTTGCGTGGCCAGTGTGGCCTGAGAGCACATGCAGCTCAGTCTCTATACTACAGGCCATTCTATCAGGGATGACAAAGGCTAAGACAGACCAGGGAAGTTAGGGAATGGCTTCCTGGTAGGTCTGTTCAGGGTCAGGGGCTCCCTGAAGTAGCATCCTAGTTCTATAGCTACAGAGTCCCTTCTTTAAAAAAAACAAACATTTAAGGATAGAGGACATACTTTGGTGTGGCTGGCAAATTCTTCAGAAACAGAGAAGCAGGGTGCAGGGAGCACAGAGAAGGGTGCGCTCCAGTGGGAAGGATCCCACTGTCCCTGGCTCCTTAATTCCTGACCCATGCATCATCATGGCCATGTTTGCCAGGGGCTCTGAAGCTAGGTGGATCTCCAAAGTGCTCTATCCTCAGCATGCAGAATTGTGTTAGGCCCTGGCAATGTGTGGCCAAAGGTTTACTCTAACTGGACCTCCTGTGGGGGATCCAGTCTCCTCACTTCTATATTGCATGGGGCTTGGAGGAAGGAAGGGACAAGAGCCTCAATCAGGATTCCTCTGATAGAAGTGAGACCCAGGGTCAGAAAGGAAGGGTTACCCGTTGACTTCTGAGCAATGCATCTGATTGTATACAAAGTCAAACTTTGAACTTGCTGACTTGATGTTTGAGATAGTGCTTTACAACTCAGTTCCCTCACTTAAAAAAAAAAAAGATTAAAGCTCATCACTAACTCAGAGTGGTAGTAATATTGAAAGTGAATCCTAACCATCAGAAGGCAATTCTACACGCTCTGTAAAGCGATCATTCATGAAGAATTCCACTGGATAGGCTGTCTCATGAAACCTAGAGCTCATACTTGGATGTAACCTTGAACTTCACTCTAGCAGTAGATGAGGCTGTGCATCAGCAGTCAACTAAATAGCAACTGACAAGGGGGATTGCACCCACATTCCTTTGCCTTCTTGGATTCAGAGTTATCTCTGAGCTTCTGCAAGAAGCCTCTTAGAAGCATACATGAAACAGCATGCTGCACTTGCCAAGGCGGGGAGACCTAGGGAGAGAGACACTAGGAAGGCCGGTTTGAAGAGTCCAGAAAACAAGGAATGTGTTAGGAAGGGATAACTCGGGGTTACTCTATATACAGTCCTAAAGCAAAGTCAGTAGGGTAAGACTGAAGACAGGGGTATCCCAGACAAGGAACAACTCCATCAGCCAATCAGAGACTTGGCCTGACCAGCATCATGCCAACACCTGTTGGAACCGTGGCAACTCTGCCATCTCAGGAAAAGCCTGCAAGACCAACAGGAGTGACGAATCACTGTGAAATCATTACAAGCACTACCTGTGAAATGCACGCTGGCCTTCCTGGTATTGGCAGAAAAGCCGGAGCCCACCCGAGGGGCATCTACACACAAACGACTGCACAAGCTCGCCCCATGCTGGGACCTGGCACCGGAACGTCTCCAAGACAGACTGCACAAGGCAGATAGATACCTTCTGCCCGACAGCTGCCTTCTCCAGACCCACAGCGAGGGGGAAGCAGCACAGCAAATGGCTTACAAACCGTGAGCACAGCTTCTCCTGGCCGGGGCTGCCTCCACCTCCCCCTCAGCACCGCTTTCCCAAGTGCAGGGCGCTCCAGCAGCCAAGAAGACCTACACTCACACCTCTTAGGAAGAGGAAGGCAAGGGAAGAGCCTTCTGCTAAATTAGCAGAAGAGGCGCTACTACCTGCCTGATCATTCTATGCTTTCAGTGTTGGTTAATATCCTGGGAGTTTCCTTCTAGATTCTGTTTTGGGACTCTGAAGCTGCTAGCACTCTACATAAGTCTCCTGATGGATGGCACATTTCTGAAGGGCTTTTCCCCAAAGACAATAAGCCCCATTGAAGACATCCCTACACAGTGTCACAGAGCAGTGGGTTGGAGTCCCATGAACTTGGGGCGAGTTCAGGAGGGAAAAGGAACCAGTATTCAGAGACAGGACCATCGTAACTAGTAGAAAGAGAAGTTTGGGAGCTGACACCAGAAGCGGCGCATGCCAAGTGGTCTGACTAGTACTGAGACCACTTTCTCTATAGTTCCTTCACTCTGGAGAAGATGGAGGGGTTCGACCTTGGCATTAGGAAGTGGTGACTCTTGGAGTGGTGACACCAACGGGGACTTGGCATCCAGTCCCTAGGGGATCGAACAGAGCGTCTTGGGACCCAGGGGAAGTGTGGGCGGATGAGGTGCGGGAAAGGGGGGGTCGGGTTCGCGCGGAAGGCAACTCACGGAGGAGAAGTTGTGCGGCCCACAGAGTTCGCCCCGGTACTTGCAGGAGAGCAGCATATCCTCCAGCTGGTGGCCCAGGCGGTCCATGAAGGCGGCACTGATGCCCTCGAAGTGGCGCGGCGGCAGGAAGAGGCGGAAGTCAGCTAGCTTGCGGAACCACTGGCGGCGCGGCTCGTCGCCCCGCAGCAGCTCGCTGACCAGCGGGCGCGCTGTGCGGTTGGGCAGCAGCAGCCCCAGCCAGTGGCCGGCGTAGTAGAGGTCTCCCTTGGAGAGGCGCGGGAAACGCAGCGGGTTGTTGTTGCACAAGGTGACGGCGGGGAACGGCAGCTGGCGGCTCCACTCGCGGTGTACCCGCGTGTGCGACGGGAAGCTGAGCCAGTAGAGCAGGCGATTCGAGGACCAGGACAGCAACAAGCCCAGAGACGTACAGAAGGCCAGCACCCACAGAGCCCGCCGCTGGAAGGAGCCCCCAGCCGCGGTGCGCCCCGCGCACATGTGCCGCAGCCCGTGCAGTTTAGCGCGGCTCAGCGACGGCCGCCCCCTGCGGGCGACCCCTGGCCCTTGCAGCGCCCGCTCTCCACTCCTGTCGCCTCCGGGCTGCCCGGCCGCCGCCACCGCCACGGGCGCCGGCTGCTCGCGGGCCATGCGGAAACGTCCCGGGCCGATGAGCGCGGCCGCGGGCAGCCGGGCTCCGCCGCTCCGGCTCATTCATTCAGCCCGCGGCTGGCGACAGCGGCGGCGGCCCCGGCCGGGCGGAGCCGCCATGGGAGTCCGCAGCAGCAGCAGCAGCAACCGCGCGCAGCCCGCGCCAGGGAAGCGTGCGCCCGATAGGACCTCCGGTGGCGCGGCATGCCCGCCCGGCGCCGCCACCGCCGCCTCCGCGGGCGCCCGCCCGGGACTGAGCGCAGCCTCGGTCCGCCGCCCTGACTCTGGCCTCTCCCGAGCGCCTTCCAGGCTCTGCTGGCCCCAGTCTCCCTAGAGGATGCCGGTCACCGGGCACTACCTCTTCAGGGGCCCAACTGGAAGCCTCCTCTCCAATCTCTGGGCGCTGTGCCCGCCTCTCTTCGTCCTGGACCTCGGGGGACCCTGTGCTGAGTCCCCCCCCGTGTCTTGCCTAACCCCAGCTTTTAAGCTGATTCTGGGAGAGGGACCATCGGGCCACCATGCCTGGTTTGGACATCCCCAGGGAGCCCACCAGTCTGGCCGGTCGCCCGGCGGTGCTGGGACACGGGAGAGAAGGCGCCAAGGAACGAGCGCCCCCAGAGGCGCTCCGCGACGCCTGGCTTGGCGGGTGGGGTGGGTGTGTACTGGGGTGAGTGGTCGCCCGGTGGCAGCTCCCTTCTTTTCCCTGCGGGACCCTTCGTTCTCACGGCTGCGCTTAGCCGAGATGCTCCGAGGCTTCCGCAAGTCTTGAGCCTGAGCCCCTCCCGGGGGCTCCGCTTCGCTTGGGGCTGGGGGTTTCTTCTCCGAGTGTCCTGCGGGAAGCTGCGCGCTGCCGGGCCCCTTTGAGGCGGCTGATCCCCGAGAACAGTCGCGTCTCCCCTCAGCCAGCCTCCGGAAAAAACCCAGCTTCACTGTTTTTTGCCTCTTCCCTGTGCCCTGGCGGCGGCTCCGGGAGCTGGAACTGCGGAGCTACACCTCCCCGGGGCTGATCCGGACTCGCCGCTCCGTGCGCCCTTCTCCTCTCACTCCAAGTCCGCGATGGCGGTGGCCGTGGCGGCGTCGCGGGGCTCCGCTCCTCTTCCGGTGGCCCGGCCCTCTTCGGGCCCCGGGCGAACTTGGGCAGCGGCCGCGCAACGCTGCCGCGCCTGGGTTCGGAGCACCTGCTCCTCGGCTCGCTGGCCCCGCGGCTCGCGGCGGGCGGGGCGGCGGCGGCCGCGGAGAGCGCTGTGCGCTCCTGGAGACGCGGTGCTGACGCGCCCCGGCTCCTCCTCGCTGCATTTTAATTCCTGGCCACTGTGGCCGCTGCACACCGAGCGGGAAGCCTCTTGCTGGAGTTGACCCGGGTGGGGAGGAAGGGGTGCTCCTCACAGTTGTAGGAGGGGGAGAGAGAAAAAAAGAGGGGAGAAAGAGAAAGAGAGAGAGAGAGAGAGAGAGAGAGAGAGAGAGAGAGAGAGAGAGAGAGAGAGAGAGAGAGAGATGGAAACGTGCGTATGTGCAGCCTGATGTGGGGACGTGCGAGAGAGCGCCCGCGATTGTGAGGTGTCAGCCGGGCTGGGTGGTGTGGGCATGTGAGCAAGTGCGAGTGTGGAGTCACGCAGCGAATGTGGAGGATGCCAACTGTGTACATGTGCTTGGGCACTTCTCTGCAAGTCTTGAATGTGAATCAGCCTGTGGGTGGTGTACTGTGGCCGTGAGTGGGTGCATCACGTGTGGGACAGGGTCCGTACTTGTGGGACAGTACATGATGGATGGATGCTGTGTATGTGCGCCTTTAGTGTGTGGTGGGTGTGAATGGGTGTGATTTCTGATTTGGTGTGGAGCTGGTGTGTGGTAGTGGTGGTAGTGGTGTGTGTGTGTGTGTGTGTTAAAGGACTGGGAGCAGTCAATAGGCCTCTGGCAGAATGGGTTCAATGGGCAGCCCTCACCTCTCTTAGAAACTTAAGTGACCAAACACTCTGGAAGTTTTAACTTAGCCAAGCACAGTTTGGAGGGGGAGGGAAAGGTGTGGTTGCCATGGACTGGAGCACCTTTATTTTGGCCCAGACCAAGGACTGGAATTTTATAGCTCATTCATTGGCTAAGTGTATCTCCCCACTCCAGGATAGGAGGGGGTGTGCCTTCCACTAATCCTAGGATTTGGCCTTTCTTATGTCCTGACTTCACTTGCTTGGGACTCTTGAGGTGTGTAGGTACAGCTGGCTCCATTTTAAAGGCGAGATTAAGGAGGCTGGGCTAGTTACGTATAATTGTCAACTTGAATATTGACAGCTGAGCTTTGGACACAATTGATGGTTAAGCCCTAAGCAAGCCTGAAGGAGAGTATCTAGTCAATGGGGGAAAACCCAGCACACGGTGGGTGGAGGCATTTCTGGAGAGGTGAATAAGCTGACTCAGTACTTTGGCAATCTCAGCCTATGTTGGTGGACTTGCAGTCAGCAAGCAAAGTTTGCCCCTCTCTCTGCAATTCCTGTGAATATGATGTGGCCACTTCCTTCCAAGGTGGATTTTGAATTGTAATGTAATAGAGACTCATAAGCAAAAATAAAACTCCCTCATTTCCCTAAGTTGTTTGGTTGGGAATTTATTAGAATCATGCAGAGTAGCTGTAACAGCCCAAAGGCTCCCCCAAAGTCTCATAGCTGGGACTTGGTTAGCTGGATTCAGCACCCAGATCTCCAAAGTACTGTTTTTTTCTATGCATCCTCAGTTTTTAATCTCTGGGCCAAGGCTTGAGAGTAGAGCTGGGCTTTTGCTCCTGTGGCTTTGCGGGCACACAGGAGGACTCTTCCCATATATGCTTCACTGCTATGGGGAGTTGATTCCCCTTATGTTTCCCACAGAATAAATAGAGGCTGGAGAAGGACCGTGAGCACGAGACGACACCCAGAGGATGGGGACCAGAGTTCCAGGACAGGAGATAAGAGAGAATTGAGTGTGGAGATGAATGAGGGGTGGTTTAGTCAGATCTGTGAAATGAACAGTGAGTTTTAGAGCCAGAAGGAAGTGGTGCTGGGGAGGGAGGTTGCCGTCCCACTGTCCCAGAATGCATCCCTCCTACAGGACAACTCCTTGCACCTGGCTTCTACCTTTGCCTCCCATATCCACAGTCAGACACACATTCACCACATAAGTCCCCAGCACACATACATAGACATATGCTATACACATACCACATGTCACATGTGATCCACACCTCCTACATTCACACAGATACATGCACACATATCACATAGGTACCCAGTATACATATATAGACACATGTACATTCCATGTGTCATAATTCATGCATCACACACAGAATGCACATAATAGAAATATATATACATGCATACAGTGTACAAATATACATTACACATGACTCTTGTTTTCACAAACATGTACACACCACACACATACACTGCATGTACACATGCCCCCACTTACATTTGGGTACCCTACTACACACAGGGGTACCTCTTCTGGACAACATAGGTGGCCCTGTGGTCTGGATGCAGCCACTGTTAGCCAGAACTCACATGTGACATCCCAGCATTCTCGCTAAGGAGCAGCATAAAGCTTTGTCTTATAAAAAGCCTTTAAATCATTTTGTGTTTCTGATGTGTCTGGCTCTCATGAGTGTCTCCTTTCCTGGCGGTCTCCTCCTTTGAAGTCACGCATGCTACTGTGGGTTGACCCTGTGTCTCTTTTACCACCATGTTTTTGTGCATTCTCCAACTGACCGCCCATTCAGAGGGGTGGGGATATCCTGCTTAGACCTCCTGAGGTCTTGGCATAGAAAGCAGAGAAAGAGAGGTTTGTGACCCCCGGCACTTTGAAGACAAGACCTACCTGTCATTGAAGTCTGGGGCCCTGCCTCTTAGCTCAGTCCAGATACATTGGCAGAAATACTGAAACAGACGAGGGAAAAGAAATATTTCTAGAACAAGGGCTATCTGCCTGGTGCAAAACAAAACACATTTTACCTTATCTTTCACTTCAAACCTAGGAGGGAAGAAAATTTAGCTTTTTTTTTGCTGTTATTGAAACAAAAGCTTAAAGGACAGAGTTAAACCCAGTTCTAAGTCTTTCTAAAGCCAAAGTTTTCCCCTTTTCATCATTCCTCTTTCAAAAGTAGCTTGATGGATTGATGATGGTGATAATGATGATGAGGGTGATATAAGCCTTTACAATTACTAGGGGTGTTCTAAATGTTTCACATTAAAAAAGTGTCAGAAACATTCTAAGTGCTTAATCCTCAAAATAGCCTCAACTAGAAAAATACGGTTATTTTCTTTAGTTCAAAGAGAAAGAAACTTTACTGCAGGGATGTTAAGCTCCTCCCTTAAAGCTACACAGTGTCACAGCTGTAAAACAGGAGAGCAATCTCTGGAATCATATAACTGGGCTTCATCCCTGTGCCTTCCAACCCAGCTAATGTGACTTTTTTTTTTAAGGGGAGAGCGCGAACGCAGTCCCCCACTACCACAAATTATGCAGTCGAGTTTCCCACATTTGGGGAAATCGCAGGGGTCAGCACATCTGGAGTGCAATGGAAAAGCCTCGCCCTGGGAAAACCACCTTCGTGATCATGGTATCTCCCCTGCCAGGTAAGTATTCAGCTAATGTGACTTAACCATCACTTCCTCACATGGAAACTCCAGCTATTTTGCAGAATTGGAATCCTTCAATGCTAAAGGGGATCTTGCAGTGCCCCCTGCCCAAGTCCTCAAGTCAGTCTTGCTGTCCCCAGACTCAGTGTTTCTTCGGCTGTTCATACTATAGGTTCTGGTAGCCCAGGTACCGACATCCTTCCTACAGAGTCCTCCAGCCTTGCGCAGTGTGAGCTCACCCATCCTGTACTGGATCTTACCCTCCTAGCCCCTGCTTTTTCATCTGACCATCTTGTGGTTTTATTTGCTCTCTTACCTCTGGGATTTGTGGAACCAAGATGGATCAATGATGGTGGTTTATCTTTGGAATTTAGCTAGCATACGTGCAGGATTAGAGCTCAGTGGGATATGAGGACCTCCTGGATCTCTCCATGAACGCAAATCTTATTTTCCTTGCTTCTCCACCCATGGTCTGTGTGACTGCCTCCCTCTCTCCTCTTTCTCTTCTTTGTCTCTTCTTTGCTCTCTCTAATCTCAGCATGAAGCCTCCAAGTGTTCTCTGATCTTCCTGTAGCTCCTGTTGCAGGTAATCTTATGGGCTCTAAAGGTGGCTGCGTGGTATTTGAGGACCTGGACAAATGTCCAGTGATCACAGCAGAGGCACCTCCCCTGGGTGGAAGGGAATGAGGGAATGAGCAGGACTTCTCTGTGGCTTAGCTCACCGCACACTCATTCTGACACCTTCTCCCCCATGTGCCTGACATTTTCTATCCATGTGTATCAGCGTCTTCACGACTTCCCGCACCTCCGTGGCTGTCTCATGCAAGCTTGGCTTCTGGATTTCTCTCTTCTGTTCTCTTCCTCCTTGGAGGTTCTTACGTCAGTTACTCTTCCTGTCCTTTAGTTCAAGTGTTTGGCCACCTCTCCTCTGTCACCAGACACTTCCAGGCTGAAAATGTCTTGTAAAGAGTCGTGGCATCTAAAGGAAAGGTCACATGTCTGTGGAGGAGCCTTGCGGGGTTCACCCTACACACAACTGGAAGTCACCATGCCTCAGCATTGAGATCCCTGAAGGGAGAGCATGGAGCATAGCTGCTTTGTGACCTAGTTCTTTCCTTTCACTTCAGGGGTGTGGTCTAGACTCAGAAAGGTGGGCAACTTGCTGTAAATTCAGATTCCAACTTCTGATCTGATCCATTCTCTGCTCGCTCATATGAGACAACTTTTAAAAGTCCATTTTGAGGGGCTGGGCCATAGCTCCATGGCAGAGTGTTTACTTAGCATATGGGAGGACTGGGCTCAGTCCTCAGCAACACACACACACATGCACACACACACACACACACACACACACACACACACACACACACACACCAAAACAAAATAGATAAAACTATCCATTTTACAATGATAATGTCTCCTATAGTTCAATAAAAAGAGCTTCCACAATAAGCCCCCTTCATATCCTGAGCCACTCATCTTTCTTCCTGAAGGCAATGAGGCCATTAATTTCTAGTGCGATCTTTCAGAGAGATTTTATGAATGCACATATGCATATACAGTCTTCATCTGACCCTCGATTTTACCTGAAGGGTTGTATTCAATGGCTGCCATTGGCTAGAGTGATTATATTTCATGTTTTCACACATCCCCCCTCTGCATTTTCAATGAATCCCTGCTTGCGTTCCTCTGGCGCCTCATTCCAACTTCTGTTATTTTCCTCAACTTCTCATTTCACAGTATCCTACTCTCCCATCCACAAAGGACAGGAGGTTCTATGACAAGGTGAGGTGCAGAGCTTGCCATTTCATTATCAGATGTTTCCTTTGCTCTTTGCTACATATGCTGATGGATCAAAGCTCTCGTGTGGATAATCTCCCACAGCAGAATAGACAGATTTGTTTTCCTCTGAAGTGTACTAGATGACATCGTTGCCTAGGACTTTATTTTCTGGCCACATCTTCCTCTGGCTAATTGTGGCACACGCACACGCACACACACACACACACGCACGCACATGCACACGAGCATGGGCGCATGGGCGCACGCACACGTGCGTGCCATGAACATTTGTAGGCAAAGAAAGCTAGTTTAGGTTTTAAACTTTCTGCAATCAGGGATGGAGATATGGTGGCTCAGGGGTTAAAGCAGGACCTGAGTTCAGATCCTAGATCCCATTTAAAAATACTGGGTGGAAATGGGGATGACTTATACTTCCAGCCCTGGAAGATGGAATCTGAGAAACCTCAGAGCAAAGTAATTAGGAGGTAGAGCAATCCAGGATGAAGTCATCTTGGGCTTCCACAGGTAACTCACAATGCCCTCAACACACACACACACACACACACACACACATACACAAAGGCACACAAAAATTAAAGTTTCTGCAACCAATACAAACAGAAAATAAAACAGAATGTAGAGAGAACCAGGAAATGTCAAAGCCAAGTGTGATGAGGTCTTCCTGTCTTGTGAGGAGTTAATCTGATGATGATGGTGGTGATGATGCTGGCTGACACTGATGAAGCAATGTGTGTCCATCTCTGTTTCCAGTAAACATAAATCAACTCACTTAATTTTCACAAAACCAGCACTCTACCACTCTTGTACTTGGGGGAAACAGAGGCACAGACTGGTTCTGGAGTACATGGTCCTAATTAAGTTGATGATAATGGCTGCAGTGGATATTAATTGAACACCTAAAGGCCCTGGGGTATGTCATCCTTGGCACGGGGAACACAGCATCTGTTCAGACGTTGTTCCTGTCTTAGCTTTCAAGTTACCGTGGGCCATGAGCAGGAGAACAGTAAGCACTAACGTTAAATAAATATTCATGGAATACTAATGAATGTTTTTAATACAGTTTGTTCTACAAGACATGAGCACAGTTTGTTGAGAGGGTCCAGCGGAAGGGGTCTCCCTTGATTGGGTTGAGAGTTATCACTGCAGACTTTCTGTGCTTTTCACTGAAATCTTCCATTCATTTTTTTTTTAATCTTATCATCCCAACACGTGGAGAAAACAGGTGACTTCTACCGGTCAGAGTTGCAGTTTGAGCCAGGATGAGAGTCAGGCAGCGGCAACACCAGAGCGAGGCTGAGGATGTCTGGCTCCTCTGGGTCCAGAACATTCACATTTGCCCAGCCCAGATCCTCTTTCTGTCATTGTTTTTGTTTTTGTTTTTTAAAAAATAAATTCATTAAATTTACATTTTTATATACATGCTCCTTGCCTTCCTCATTCCCCCTTCTTTCTTCCCTCCCTTCACTCCCACGCCCATCCTATCCCTCCCTCCCTCCCATCCCTACATTGGCCTAGTCTACTTCCTTCTATTTTCCTGTCCTTTGGTTCTATGGGTCCTGGGGTTCCTTCTGTATCATCTGTTCTGATGGGGGTTCAGGCCTCTGTGGCAGACAGAGAGGCCATTCTTTGGGCAGCCCACTAATAGGGGCCCACTCCCCTACTCTGTCTGACCTCTTGCCCCTAAGGATCCTACTGGCTGAAACTTTTTCTCTTGAGATTTGTGCCAGTCCATGGGGGCACATTGACATGTCCACCACCGTGCAGGTCTGATGAGATCAAGTCTCATTGTTGTGAGTTCCTGGCTGTGGCTGTCCTATCTTGAGTGGAGTGACCTGTCTAGCAATGACATTCTCCATCTTTCGATTCTTACAATCTTACCAATCCCCTCTTCTGAAAAATTCCCTGAGCCTCTGGATGGGGAGAGATTTGGCTGGCCTGGTTCTGTCACTGGGTTGTGAGTCCCCTTGGGATGTCTTGTTGACCTGTGACATCTAATTTCTAAGTTCAGACCATCTCAGTAATCACCCCCACCCCATGTCAGTTAGATACAAGTGTCAAGTTGACAGTTGAAGGCTAAGCTATGGGTTATTTAGGGCAAGTCTTGAGCAAGCCTGGGGGAAATTGTCTGATGTGAGAAGAACTAGCCCATGGTACGTACATACTTTGTCATACTGGACAGACTTGCAGTCTGGCAAGTGAAGTTTGCCCCGCTCTCAGAAATCCCTAAGGATGGTGTGGCTGTTTTCCTTGGCCCCTGATGATGTTATGAACTCTCCTGCCAAGCCACAGTATCCACTGTAACGGAGAATCATGAGCCAGAATAAAACCCCTTTGTGCTCCTTAACTGTTTGGTTGTGACTTATTGGCAACATGCAGACACACCACAGCACCCCCCCCCCCAAAAAAAACACGCTTTCTTCTGTACTGAGACTTCCATATGAGAGCCTTTGTTGTAATCTTGGTCATGATTTTAAAATTAGCAGAGAAACAGAGCCTTGCACACTTTTCTACCTGCTCTGCTCGCCCATACACATAACCAAACTCGTTAACATAGTTAAGCATAATAACCCTCTCCAGCAGTAGCCACCCACTCAGGATGAAAAGACACGCAGTGAAAATAGGATTTAATGAAACAGAAAACCCCAGGTCCAATTAGGCATTTTAGTCACAGCTCCTTGGCTGTCCTCTTATTCTTTCCAATCACAAAGAAATCTCACCCTGGCCTCTCCCCTCTACTTTGCGGAGCACCGACTCACCAGTCCTGAATCTGTCTTGTAGACAGATCCTCTACCAGGGCTCTGAGATGTAAGGCTGGGTTGGTTTGTCAAAAGCTCCATTCAGACCATTTTCCCTGGTGGCTGCAGCTTTCCTGTGTTCCAGCCACAACCATTTGTTTATTTTCTTTACCTTTATAAAAGGCCTGGCTGAGCTGCTGCCTCCTCCGGGGTCTCTATACCTAATTTGTCTCCCTGTCTACCCCCAGGGGGAGAGCTGGGTGGGAGAGATTTAGTACGTCCTTCTGCAGTGGTGTGGACTAGTGTGATTATGCAAACAGGAAGAAAGCAGGAGGTAGAGAGTGCCAGGTCTCAGCTGCACGCTGTACGCGTACACACCCCTCAGGGACACCCCCTGACAGTTTCCTCAGGTGGGTCATATGTGCCTCATTCACAGAAGAAGATATCAGTGAAGTTTTAGCATTCTCACATTTCATTCTCTCTGTCGCTGGCTTCAGCATAGGTCAGACCACACCTGTCCTAAGCATATGACACAACCAGTCACTGAGTTCCTATTAGTGTCAGTGCAGAGTTGGGCTCCTAAGAGACGTAAGTGGGGCCCAGAGAGGGTGTGTCTCTTGCCAAGGGCCAAGCAGGTATCACAGGCAGGATTCCAACTCGATTCTGACCCCAGTTGATGTTGGGTGTGTTGATATTGACTAGAAAAGCAGAATCCTGGGGGTTTAGAGAATGAGAAGACCAAATAGGCTGCAGCGTAATGCGCTTTGGCAGTTTGGGGGTGAGGGGGTGGAGGAAGGGAAAGAGAACTCTCTGGGGCAAGAGTTGGTCTCCCAGGACCTGCAATAGCTGAGGGAGCTTTGCTCTTCCCAGCAAGTAGTGATGCCCCCAAGGCAGAGGTCAGAAGCCCATTGGTTAGGAAGAAGTTTAGGGTGATACCCATGGGTAACCAGGGCTGACTTGATCTCAGTAAGTTAGAGAAAGTCTCACAAAATGGCTTTCCTTTCAATGACCAGGCGATGTTACACAGAGACAGCTATCAAGTGGTCACTGGAGAGGGACTCACCTCTGCAGACCCCAGGCTTCAGCTTTGTTTCCTTTAACTTCCTTCTCTCCCTTTATTCTTTCATACTCATGTGCAAGTGTGTAGGTGTGGGTGTGAATGTGCACTTGTGTGTGGGTGCATGTGTGTGTGTGAAGGGGTATGGGTAGAGGTTAATGTTGGGGATCATTTTTGATCACACTTCCACCTTCATTCTTTGAAGCAGGGTCTCTCGATCAAACCAGAGCTCATGGATAGGGCTAGTCTCCTCAGCCAGTTTGTTGAGGGGATCCCCTCCCTATCTTTTCCTTTTGAGGTACAGATATCATGGCCACCTGGCACTTGGCGTTTTTCTGTGGGTTCTGGACATCTGAATTCTAGTTCTCTTGCAGTTCCATAGTGCTTTAAGCGACTGAGCCATTTCCACAACCTTCTTTCTGTTTTCTTATATCCTCTCCTTTCCTCCCCTCCCTTTCTTTTCCCCTCCCCTTCTCTTTCTTCTCTTTCTATCTTCTAAGTGTTTCCATAGCCCAACAGCACTCACACTTACTCATTCAATATTTCTCAGCAGCCTACAGCACTAACACATAACATCAGATTCAAAGCACTTTTCTGGAGATTCTTGGAGTGGTAAAGGCAGGCTCACGAGCTTGGTGAGTCACAGGAACCGTGAAGCAGTTTATACCCTTTGAACTGGCAATTCCAACACCCTAGAAGTTTCCTCAAGGAAACACCCCCCAAATAAGAAAAATTTATCAGAAAAAAATGTTTAAGTTCCCACACTCAATGATAGGGGAGTGATCAGACATGATGGTGATACAATGTCACGAGAAAATCACCTTTAAAAAAATAATATAGAAGAACCTTATGAAAGGCCTGACTGAGCCACTACATCTGGGGTCTCTATATTTAGTTTGTCTCCCTGTTCACCCAGTAGGGGGGAGCTGGATGGAAGAGATTTTTGCAGTAGACATGAAAATATGGAAAGAAAATGACCTAGGATCAAAGACCACCCCGCCCTGACTATAACTTCACAGAAACATATCTTTGAATGCCTGGGTCATGACTGGAGAGATGGATCAGGCTAAAGTGTGCAATGTGCAAGCCAAAGGTCTGGAGTTCATACGAAAATACCCCTTCCCGTATGAAAACGCCAGGTGACTGTGGCAGTGCACTTGTAATTTCAGCACTAGAAGGTAGAGCCGGGGACTCTCCAGAGCAAGCTGGCTAGTCGCACAGGAGAGCTCTGGACCTAACAAGAGACTGTTTCAAAATAATAAGGTGTAAGGGAAGATGAGGACAATTCCTGTTATCACCTTTGAGTCTCAACACGCACATGGTCTCACATGTATCTGCATACACATGTGTGTCTACCTATGTGTGAAACATGCTTACACACATTCATCCCACCCACACGTATAAATGAAAATGAAAAAAAATCAAAATAAAAAATGTCATAAAAGGTACATGGGATAAAGTTCTTCAGATTTGGGGCAAAGAAGAGCCCTCCAAAAAACCTACCAGAGTCAAACTTGGGGGAAGACACATTGTGTTCAGAAAGGTTTCCGTCCTGATAAAGTGGAATCATGGACATTTTAAGTCCTGGGTACCTGGCTACAGAGGCTAGAAGTGATCAGAGATGCTAGAAATGACCACAATGCTGCCTTGATGTGGTTGACTATGCCCATCCTAACCTATACACCTACGTATATTCTAGAATATCCCCTCTTGGACTGTAGCTCAGTGGCCACTTCTACACACATGTGCATTTCTCTCTCTCTCTCTCACACACACACCAATGAAAGCTCTCTGTGTTAATTACTTTTGTGTCACTGTGACAGAATGCCTAACAGAAGCAACTTGGGGAAGAAAGATTTACTGTTTATAGGGTTTTGCTCCCATCATGCCAAGGAAAGCATGGCAGAGCAGCTCAGAGATAGTGACAGCAAGAATGAGTGTCCCATGAGTGAGGCAGGAGTACACACAGATAAATAGATCCTTAATTCTTCGAAACAATAGCTACTTAGAAAAAAATGACACTTTTTTATGCAGTAGGGTCCAAATAGCAAAGGTTTCACTCTTTCATTGCTCTATTAGTTCGGCCACCATCACTGGCCAAAGTTGCTTCCTGACCTATTTCTGATGGCTAACCTGTTATTTAGTGCATAATTCAACATTCAGAATTGGCTTCCTGGCTGTCAGTTGAGCTTCGCTGTGGGTGTTTAGTCATTTTACAATAGCGAGTTTCATGGTATTTAAATGTTTCTATCTCACTTCTGTCTGTTAAATGAAAAACAATGACATACCAATTCTACCTCCTTTTTCCCCTGCAGGAAGAAACAATAAAGGAGAAATAGAATTCTATTTGAGAAAACACTTCTACTGTTCCTGTCTCCATCAGAAGCATTTTAAGGGTTGCTCTGCAGGATAGAGAGATTTCGTGCAGTCAGCAAGAGTGGAATTCTGACCTACAGAGTGTCAGAAATCAGAAGATCTCAATAAATACAGTTTGTCTGTTAGCTTTCTGCATGTAAACGTTCCCATGCAGAGTGATTTTTTCCTCTCTAAATTCCTCCCTTCCCTTCTTTTTTCCCTCCCTCCCTCCCTTCCCTCCCTCCCTCCCTTCCCTCCCTCCCTCCCTCCCTCCCTCCCTTCCTTCCTTCCTTCCCTCCTTCCTTCCTTCCTTCCTTCTTTCCTTCCTTCCTTCCTTTTTGTCATTTTGGTCTGCTTTCATTTCACAAACCTACCCACTGATTGATGCTAAGACTTATGAAATGTTTACCCTGTGTTGTGAAGTATTGACAAGACAGTCTATTAAATTTGGAATTGGAATTTTACCCATAGGAAGAGGTAATTTGGTCATAAATTCAAAGCCTCCTTTTTACCTTAGAAACCTTGGAATGATCCTCAGCTAAACTTTCACCTCCACCACATTCCAACCAGCACCAATGGTTGTTGATGCCACCTCCCAATTCCTTCAGCCCACGCTGCCTGTGACCTGTGTTCCCAGCCACCCCCTAGGCCCCATTTTTCCTACTCTTTTGTTTTCTTTTGTGTGTGTGCGTGCACGTTTGCATGTCTAATGTTTGCATGCCTATGTGTATGAGTGGACATGTGCATGCCACGGTGCACAAGTGGAGGTCAGAGAACAATTTCAGGTGTAGGTTCTTTCCTTTTACCTTGCTTGAGAAAGAATCTCTTGTTTGCTGATGCATAGACCAGGCTAGCTGACCCATGAGTCTCAGGGGATTCTCCTGTTTCTACTTCTGATCTCCCTATAGGAGCATTTGGATGACAGATGTGCATTACTGCACCTAGCCTTACATGAGTCTGAAGATCTGAACTCAAGTTCTCAGGCTTGCATAGCAAGCATTTTACTCACTGAGCCCTCTTCCACCTCTTTTTATTCTTTCTTTTAATCCCCATTTTCATACGTTCATGTGTATGGGCTATATGCATATATGTGTGTATGCATTATCCTTGATTGCTCTTGCACCTTAATGCTTTGAGACTGGGTCTCTAATGAAACCCAGAGCATCCTAATCAAGCTGGTCTGCCTATCTAGCTTGCTCTGGGGATTCCCACAAGGCTCTTCTGAGGCTGGAATCACAGGTCAGCTGCTGCTCTACCTGGCACTTTACGCGGGATCTGGGGATCTGAACTCTGGACCTTTAGTTTACATGGTGAATGCCTTAACCACTGAGCTATCTCCCCAGCCCTCGTCAAGCAATTAACAGGACTCTTTGGTTCTGGCTTCTTCCCTCTCCATCCTTTCTTTTGTAATTATGTCATCTCTGCTTGAAATGCTCTATGACTCCTCATCACTTATTATCGAGTTAAAAAACCTATATATTTTGATGCATCACAATGAGTTGCAAGTAGTGTAGATGTTCGTCACAGCTCTGGGGATAGCACACAGGAGCTTCAGGGCTGCTCATCACTACAGCAGCCTGGTCCACTTGCTCCAGTATGCAATGTATATATCATCTACTTTCTATTTGGAAACATCCACCTGATAGAACTCTTTTGTTGCCCTGGCCCCACCTATCTTAGCAATCTCTCATGCAATGTCTCATCCTTCCAGCCTCTTGTCCAACTATTTAAATTTCTTGCTTTCTCAGAAGTAATCTCAATCACATTTTTGCAACATTATGACATTGAGCTTGAGTCCAGGGGAGACCCTCCTCTTTCTCTGCTAGATGGGTGTCTGCTAAGTGTTTGGGACCCTATTAAACTTCTAATTAAGGCTTTTCCCCCACCCTAACAGGACAAAGCACACTCCTCTCTGCTCGGTTGACAACAGCAGGGAGGAACTTGAGCAAGTTGCTGAAACTCTCTGGGTCTTAATTTCCACATTTGAAAAATGGAGATAATAATACCTGCCTTACAGGGTTAGCACAGAGATTAAATGAAATAAGATATGTAAAACACTGAGCCCAGAGCTTGGCATACGGTAATCACTTGGTACTTATTTGTGGAGTAATAAATGGGTGGCTGTCATGATTAACTAGCATACTTTGCCTATGTGTTTGTCCCGTAATTGTGCAATGGTTGTAAACTTCCCTTTCTGAGACTTGTTTGCCTCAGCACAGCAGAACCTGCTTAGCTAAGATGTCAGCAAAAATGGTGTCTAGTCTGTGCCCTAGTGTATCCTAGAGTTTTGCCTGGCACTGAGAAGATGCCTTAAGGTGTTGCTTGCTTTTCTCTTTTGGCTCGTGTGAGGGTCAAATGTGATGATGCATGTGAAATATTTTGAGAGTAGAAGCGCTGCACAAGTATCTCCTGGATTCCTTTCTGCCTATGTTTCCAGTCTCAAGGTATGAAGAATAGTGTATGAACCTGTTTGCAGACCCAGGCGCCTTAGTGCAACTCTCAAGTGCTAGGGAAATGTGAGACCCGTGTAGGAGGCTAGCACTTTTATTACTTTTGTAATTATGTCATCTCTCTGCTTGAAATGCTCTATGACTCCTCATCACTTATTATCGAGTTAAAAAACCTATATATTTTGATGCATCACAATGAGTTGCAGGTTTTCTAGTTGACACGATCATCTTCTGAAATAGATGCTGGAGCAGAGGAGTGGGTTGCATCCTTTAAAAAACGATTTATTTATTTGTTTGTTTGTTCGTTTGTTTGTTTATAGGTGTTGGGGAGGGGCATGTACATTCCACAGTGCACATTTTGAAAGTTCATTTCTCTCCTTCCAGGTCACCTGGTTTGAGAGTAAGGCACCTTACCTACTGAGCCATCTTGCAGGCCCTAGCCTTATGCATCTTACATTGCCGATACAGACTGGGTTTTGGGCACTAAAACACTAAGCCCAGTCACCCAAGTTATCTTTCTTTAAATTAACTTTATTTGGGGTGTGTGTGTGTGTGTGTGTGTGTGTGTGTGTGTGTGTGTGTGTGTCAGAAGACACTGTATGTCCCTGTGGAGGACCAAGGATGACTTCAGGAATCATTGTGGATTGTTTCTATTTCCTTTTTGCTTCACTCTGGGATTTTTCCAGGTTTTGCCACTATTGCCACTGATTCCACCTGGATTTTTTTGGCATAGGACCTAGGACCTGAACTCAAGACTTTTTGCTTTGGGGCAGAATCTTACCCCTGAGCCATATTCCCAAGTCACCACCTTTTCTATACTAGGGTGTGAGCATCCTCATCAAAGAAGTCACACAGGGATGGCAGGTCGGGAGGTTTGAGGAGGATTTTCCGAGGGAAAACTAGATTTCCTTAAGGATTGGCTGGTTCTTTATCTAGATGAGAACATTGACATCTAGAACCAGCATGGGTCGTTCCAAGGTCGTTTTTCTGACTTTGAGACTCTTCCTCCCACTGAACTACAGCATCTGTATTAAAGAGGAACAAAAGACCTTTCAGCAAAGGAATGGAAACTACTGTCGGGTGAGCTCTGTTTAGGCTGCCCCAGTGCGTGTGTGCGTGCGTGTGTGCGTGCGTGTGTGCGTGCGTGCGTGCGTGATGCGCGCATGGCGCGCGGCTTATTTGGGGGCTTATTTTTGTATGTTGTTTCACCTGTGGGAAATTTGGCTGGAAAAATAGAACTGATGAGAAACTTTGAGAAAATTAATTCTCAACAGGTAGCAGAACGGATTGGAGGAGGTGAGAGGAAGAGGAGGCTGGGCACAATGGTAGTTTATTCGGCTCGACTGGGCCAGAGCCCAGGCATATTAGGGACCATAGACAAGGGAAGAAAGGGAGGGGACTTGTGAAGGATGTCGGTGGCAGAAAGTCCTTAATGAATAAGCGGAAACAACTAATCAGGTGCTAAGGTGATGAAATGAAGGTCGGCCAGGCAAATAAGGCCTGTGCTCCCATCCTTTTAAATGCTAAGAAGGCCCTGAAGATAAGGGATCTTATTGAAATAAACACAGTTTAGCTCCAATAAGAGGGATTTCTTGCTTGGGATAAACAACCAAGCTAATTAAGGAAAATGACTCATTGGCCCACAGCTTATTGTTTAGGAAATTTCTAAATGTGTGTGTTCTTTCATTGTGATGTTTACTCAAATCTTAACAAGCATGCAGGATTCCTCTGCACCACTATATCTGCCTCCTTCCCTGTCTCCCGGAGAAGCGGATCTTTCCTGAAGCTCAAGGCCCAGGTTTGCCCCAGTGGGCTTCAGGATTTCTGCTCTATGCCCCTTGCCTTTTCTTCTATCCCTTCTCTCACCTCCAGCAGTTTGCCTGAACTTGAATGTGGAACCATCTTCCTTCCTGATTCCTTAACCCTTGGGTCATCTTATTTCTCTTTCACATATGTATATATGGGGCGGAGTGTGTGCATGTGCTCATGTGTATGTTTTGCATGTGAGTGGAAACACATGGATGTAGGATGTATGGATATACATGAGTGCAACTGAGTGTGTGGGTCTGTGAAGGCTTAAAGGTGATATCAGGAATCATCTTCAATCGTGCCCCATCTTATTGTAAGCCAGGGTTTCTAACTAAACCCAGGGCACGCCGTTGAGGTAGTCTGACCCGCTTTCTCTGGTCGTTCTCAGGCTCTGCCTTGCAAGGCTAGAATTATACGTGGATCACCACATCCACAGGGCATTTTTAGCATGGGCTCCGAGGATCTGAATTCTGATCCTTTACTTTCAAGATAAGGAGTTTAACCACTGAGTTATCTCCCCAGCTTATCATGATCATGCTCACAATCATCATCATCATCACCATCATCATCATCATCATCCAGTGTTCCTAGTATCCATAGTAGCCAGTTCAGCCAGAAATCAAACTCAAATCATAGAAACTGCCCAAGTGACTGGCATGCTCTTCAAATTTAGAAACTGTGCTGTTGAATGAATGAATAAATGAATGAGCAATGAGAAGAGGGGAAAGAGGTAGGAGGATAGAAGAAATAAAAGGAACAGTTTCCTTTCTGTAAATGAATTTAACCTAGATGACACCAAAAAATGGATTGAGTTGGTTTATTTCTGGTGCCACCTTCATATCAACACTGTGAATCATTTTCATACAACAGCTACAGATCATGTTTCAGTGGGAGAAAGACTGACTAGACAGCAATCCTGAACTAGTCCAACCATCAGAGATAACTGTCACTCTCCTTTGTCAAGTAAGTAGTCAGGGGTCAGAGCTGGACCAGACAGGAGTCTGACACAGAAGGAGCTACAATATATCTCTGATGAAAAGCTTCTCTTGGTTTTGGACTGGTCAGTTCTCTCTGCACTGCTCACACGGATAAGGAAGTGGGAACTGATGGATTTCATTTGAAAGAGCTGGTTTCTTCCTTTCCCAGAGCATCAGATTTGGCTACTACATCTTAGCTATTCCCTCAGTTCTTTTATCTGCTGTAGCTAGCATCTTCTCAACCTCCTCCTCTTCCTCCTCCTCCTCTTCCTTCTTCTCCTTTTCCTCCTCCTCTTCTTCCTCCTCCTCTTCCTCTTCCACCTCTTCCTTTCCCTCCTTTCCTTGCTGATGCTGAAGCTCATGATAGCTGTAGGTTATGGGAGCTGAGAAGCTGCAGGACTGTGGACATCCGAGGAGCTCAACCCCAGTCTCCAAGTCAGTGGCAAGGCACTCCAGGAGTGTCAAGAGATCTGTGCAGCCCTTTTGTGTCTTCATCCTATCCCAGCCTCTCTCGAGTGCCTGAGCTATAAGCACTGAGCAACACTCCTTGGGTGTTCACATAAGAGTCACTTGTTCTGAGATTATTGATGCCAACTTTGTAATTCGTGGTTACATGTGCGGGATGGTCTACAGATAGATCTTTCTTCTGTTTTTTTTTTTTTTTTTTTAGAAAACCTATGAACATGATAGGGAAAGAAGAAAGAGGAAGCTTCCTTGAAGGACAAAGAGGAGATATCAGTGGATTCCAAGTTTTAGTCGTGTCTGAAATGCAGAACACAAACAGCTGGGCATCAGGACTGTGAGCTGATGGGCCCAGCAGGGATTCCTACTGAAGTGTTTTGGGCTAGTTCACCCAGAAGATTCCTATGAAACTCACACTCTCAAATTGACTCTACCATCTTAATCCTCCATCACTACCACCTCTGTTCAACATATCTCCTCTTCTGTTCCCTCAATGTGTCATCTCTGCCTGTGATCCTTACCCCAAAGAATGGTGGTATCCCAAAGGATGTCCCCCTATGTGATGATGTACACCCCATAACTATCCCTGAAACCCACGGGATGTACTTCTGTGGTGGCTTACATCATTCCACAGGGTGCCATGTGTTCTTATATCTGTGTGTCCATCCTATCATGAGATCATAAAAACCATCTCACTCTTTTTTAGTTTTTTTAATTATTATTATTTATTCAATTGTGCGTGTGTGTGTGTGTGTGTGTGTGTGTGTGTGTGTGTGTGCACGCGCGTGTGTGTGTAGAACCATGGGTGAATTTGGGAACTACCATGGACCACCTCCACCTCCTCTTTGTTTACTCTGCCCCGGGATTCACAGGCTCCGCCCTATCAGGACCAGAAATGCAGGCCGCCCCGCTTCTGCCTGGCGTCTATAGGTGGGGTCTAGGATCTGAACTCAGGAACTTCTGCCTGCAAGGCAGAGGGTTAATCCCTGAGCCACCTCTCCAGCCCCCGAAACCATCTCACTCTTGACAGTGGCCATAACATCCAGCACCATGTGTAGCATTAAATAGAGATTGAGTAGAAAAGCTCTTACCTCCGAAGGATGATTTCTACCTACAGGACCATCCTCCTTCCCCTTACCTCACAGAGTCAAGCATGATATACTTTTTCCAGACATGGTTTCAAAATTGAGTAGTAGAGTGTGACAATAGTGTTTAACTATGTTATACAATGCAACACAACACATTAATACTCCATGTTACTGTAACATCAATATTAGGTGCCAGCTGAAGCCTGGGTGTTTTGATGTCTGTCATGGTTTGAATGTCAATTGTCCCCCCATGGGTGTTTGCATACTTGGTCTCAGACTGGTGGTGTTTGGAAAGGTAATGGAGCATTTAAGAGGCTGAGTTTTACTGGAGGAAGCGCGTCTTAAGGTTGGATAATCTGGTCCCTCTTTCTCTTTCTTGCAACCCAGCACTTCTCCTCTGACTTCTGATGCCCACTGTAGCATGAACTGGTCTCCTGCCTCAGTCACCATGCCTGACACCATGTATTCCCCGCCATAATGGACTACATATTCTCTGAAACCACAAGCCAAATAATAAACCCTTTCTCCCTTAAGTTGCTTGGGTTGGAGCATTTATCACAGCACCGGAAGTAACTGAAACACTATCCCCAATGACATTTCCTGATCCTTTTTGCTATCCTCTTGCATGCTCTATCTGTGTAGTGAGAGACCACTTCTGAGCTTCCTGGGGCTGTGGGCGGAGAATCGAGGGGTACTTAGAATCTTATAAGCCTGAGCATTGGGATCTCTGGATTTATGTTCGAACTCAGCTGCTAACCTTAGGGATGTTCCTCTCCTTCACCGGGAGTAGCCCTCTCATCATCAAGACGATGAGTTAGACTAGATAACGTCTAGAATGTGGCCTCCCTAAGATGTGTACATATCTGAGCCAAGTATTAACCTCAACCTAGTGCAGCTGTAGTCCTGTCTTCAGAGAGAGCTGAGAGCTAGCACTCCATCTGCAATGCAGCTGGTGAATGTGAACCAACAAGGACAGAGGTTAGGGATGGTGGGCCGATCTGAGGGAGCAGCCTGGGCTTTGATCCTCAGCCTCAGAACCTATGAAAAAAAAAAACACCTCTGAAGAAACTGGACACTAGCTGTGCGTGGGTTTGATCCTTATCTTGAGCTTTTTCTGTTCTGTTTTGTAAAAATGTTTTTCTGGAAGGAAAAATTACTCAAATGGAGCCCAGAGACAAGAGTTTTCTCTTGAAACATACCTGCTGATTTCAGTTGGGTTTGTTTGGAGATGAATTGCATGGAGCCTGGGAGGAAAACGTCTCTTAGCCCATTATATATAAAAAAAAGAAGGCTACATTTCAGACATGGCGTTCATTAGTCATATGGGTCCATAGTACCAAGGCTTCTTTGGCAGACTGGTTTTTCAGCCTCCAGTTGGAAAGAATGATTTAGTAAAGCCCAGACTTACTGAAGAACCCGCTGAGTTCAACTTGTGGATGAGTGGCTCACAGCTCAGTCTTTCCATTCAGCTGGGTCTATCCCTTCCTGGGCATGTGGGGTGCCACTCTGGCTCCTTTGGACCTAACCCACAGTTTTGTGCTTCTAGGTCAATAGCCTGATTCACAGATGGCAGGACTGACTTATGAAGAGCTGAAATAACTAGCTTTAGATTCATTCAAGCTGGGACTTGAATTCACCTCTGTGAGTAATTCCAAAGAGTGTGTTCTTCCTACTGGACAATATATTACCTCATATACATGCAGACATTCCTAGTTTTTGTGTATATGTATATGTATATGTGAGCATGTGTGTGTATGTCTGTGCATGCATATGTGTATGTGTATGCATGTGTGCATGCTTTTATACATGTGTGCATGTGTGTATGTGTGTATGTCTGTGTGTACATGCATGTGTGTGTGCATGTGTGTACATAGGATGTGTGCATGTGCATTTGCCTGTGTACATGTTTGTGTGTGTGTGTGTGTGTGTGCATGTGTAGGGGTGGTAGTGGTCACAATCATGATGGAGAAATGCAGGGATGCCCGTCTTTCTGAGCATGTATTTATCTCATAGACAGAAGCTTGACTCCGTTCATACCTGTGGGCCTTGCTAAGAGCAAAGCATTTAGAAATTCTAGAGACAAGGAGAGATTTTTTTTCTCTTCATGCTTTGAGAACTCCAGTCTGCTAGCACCCAAGAGGCAGTAGGAGTGGGGTGGCAGGTAGCCCAGAGCTCAGGGGACAGAGGGAGGTTTTCATTTGGACTGGAGCAAGATGCTTTCCTGTCATCAGCTACATCTCCATCCCACTTCTTCTTCTGTATACTTTCTGAGAGAATCATCTGTCTCCTTGGTTTTAAGACTCAAAGACACAGTGATGAGTCCTAAACTCACAACTTCTGCCAAATTTTTCTTCCCAGTCTGATGTCTGGATTTTCAGCTCCTGCAGTGCATGCCATTGACTGTCCCCAAGGCACCTGAACTTCATCATAACCAAGGCTGTTTTCCCCCTTCCTCTCTCTGAAAGACCCTGCTCTCAAGTCTCCTACCTTTGCAAGCGCCTCCACCACTCATCAGCCTGCCGCACGAGAACCCCAGGCACCATGGTGGACATCTTTCTCTGTCTATCCCTGGGTAGCATTTACTTAAACACTTTGTGTGTCTCCAGCCATCCTGCTTTCTCTCACCATCTCCATCCTTGGTAGCTTGTGAAGACTCCATCACATGCAGCATTGCTGTGTTCTCTGCCTCTATCTACCCAAACCCCACCCAAGCTCCATGCTACAGCCGAATTGAAACACTTCTATAGATCCTTTGGCCTTCTCTTGGCCTTTGGATTAAAATTCATACTCAGCAGTGGTCTTTGGGATTCATGTCAAGCACAAGAAGACCTCAGTTGGAATACCAACCCTGTAACTTATTACAAATGTAACCTTGAATGGGCCATGAAAAGTCCCCAGTTCTGTCTCTTTATCTTTAATGTGGAGCTAATAGTACTGACATTGCAGATCTTTGTGAGTGCTGAATCAAATGAGAGTAGTAAATGCAGACCGCGAAACCAGTGCCTGGTGTGCAGTAAACAAGCTTGGAATGGTGGCCATTCTTAAACGGCAACATCCTAAACTGTTATTAGGATGCTTAATGGTGTGACACAAGAAGTCTCACGGTGACCAGATTTCTCTTTAATGGGGAAAACTCCATTTTATCATGAACTCCAAATTAGGAGGTGGGGTTTTTTTTGGCAAATAATCTTATGTTGTGCTTTTCTCCCCCAATGCATGATATTGAAAACTCATGGAACTAACGTGGAAGACACGAGAGAATGTCCTAAGGTGGTGATCTTAAGGTGAGCAGGACTGAGTACTGCCCCGCCATCCAGTCATCTTATGAGCAAAGCAGCGAGCAGCAAGGGTTACTCCTTCTTAGTGTTTTGAAGAGAAGTAAAGATGTACATGGAAGGGGCTGGAGAGGTGGCTCAGGGGTTAAGCCTTTGCCTTGCCGGTGGAAGGTCCTGAGTTCGGATCCTAGACCCCACGTATAGACTCTGGGCCGAAGCAGGGGCAGCCTGCATTTCTGGTCCTGGTAGGATGGAGCCTGTGAATCCCCAGGCAGACAAGGAGGAGGTGGAGGCGGTCCATGGTGGTTCCCGAATTCACCTGTGGTTCTACACACACACACACACACACACACACACACACACACACACACACACACACACACAATTGAATTAAAAATACAATAAAAAAAAAGATGTGAATGGAGGTCAGTGAGGATCAGTCAGTGATAAGGGGCATATTGGGCAAGACTGTGGAGTTTTCCAATGTCAGCATACCTAGACCTAAGCAGGATGGGCAGCCCTCAGCATGGGCAGTTTGAAGCAAGAGGTAGAATTCTGAAAGTGCTCATAATGTTTCCTTGGTCCTGACAACTGAGAGTTATTTTTAGTGCAATCCCTTTTCTATCGTTTGGTATCATAATCTTCTATGAGGTCGGCTGTATGTAATTACATCCAATAGAATCATGTCATCTCCATTATAGGAGCACGGATGTCCCTATTCTCTACAAATCTCTGTATTTTCTTTACAAAATGCAGAGCTAAAAGCCCTTGTAGCTACAGGAACACATGGATACCTGGAGCGGGGGAGATGTTGCGTGACATTGGTTAAGAATTCCCTCCTCTGCAAAGTTGATTGACTCTCAACTCTCGTCCTTTCTGTCTTGTGCTTGCCTGTTACCTATGCTGTTTGAAGTATTTTCAACTGTTTCCTGGCTGAAGTCTAGGAAGAAAGAGATTTTTTAAAAATCTGGGCCCCAGTAGCAAAGCCAGGGAAGGACACCCTGAGAAGCCACAGGTGGTGATGGTGGCAAGGATGTCTGTGGCCCAGGAGTCTCCACTGGTTGGTGGGACTTGGGCTGACAGACCAAGCATCTCCTGCAAACATCAAGGCTTGCAGGAGACAGGGACTCTGCCAACGATGAATCCTTCCTCTGTGAAATTCTTTCCTAGAAGATTGATGTCCTTTGTGGACCCCAAGGTTTTGTTTCCTCTGCAGATATGTTAGAGTGGGTTTGGAGCCAGAGAGATGGGAACTCGCCTTCGCTACCATTAGGTCTTTGCACCAGAAATGTTCCTGCTCAATGGAGCCATGGTGAAAGGCTTCTGGGGAGGATTAGGAGCACTGGTGCATGAAGCTTTTAGCAGTACCACAACAGTGCCAATTGCCTCGATGCCTTTATACTCACTTCCTGTCTCTTCCCTGACAGCCCAGACCATAAGGAGAGGGCTCTGAATGCCATTATCTAAGCCTGCTGGGTTGATTTAGAGATGCGAGTCCTTCTATACTGGGCATGCGTGGTTCCAGGAATGTAGGCAACCAGAGCTGTGAATTCCACTGTGTGTGTCTCGGGGTGGACAAGAAGAAGAGAGAGAGGGAATAAAGAAGGGAGAGAGACTTCCATCACCGTGCAGAAGAATCTGCAGTCCTTCCATTCTGCAGCATTCTCCCTGATGTCTGCCTTTCTGGAAAGGCTGGGCAGGCAGGTTATTATGTAATGTTGGATTGCATTTGTGGATTTGCACATTGAGATTTCATTACCGGGCTTTGTAAGAAAGCAGAAGAGTTTGGTGAAAAAGGTTGACTTTATTTAATTTTTTTATAAAGACAGGTAAGTCTGGCACTTTCTTCACTGTTTCTAGCGAACGAGAATAAATGGAAAAGAAAGTTTCTATTTTTATGCTTTGAAAGCACTTGCTTCAGGTCAGGAAAATAGCCAGTCAGGATGCTTAGTCTTGTCAATATAGCTTGGACCAAGCCTTTCTTCTTTTTTTTTGCTTTGCTTTAAATATATTAATTGAGAAGCTGAGTGGAGGGAGAAAGAAGGTTGCAAGAGACATGGGAGCTTGCCAGATCACAAAGGGATTGAGAAAACGGGATCCCTCCTGTGGAAAAGCAGAAGGCGAATGGGCTTTGGGATTGGAGAAAACTCACTTCAAATCTTCCTTCTGAGTCTCACTGTCTGTATGACCCTGGATAGTTCAGGCTGCTCTGAGATTTGGTTTAGTCCATCTCTATGGGGGGGGGGTCAAAGCTACCTTGCGAGTTAGAGCAATTAAATGAAGTCCAGCACATAACACAGTAACAAGGTGTCTGGTACAGACTTACTAAACTTTTTTCCTATCTGCAAAATGGGTCTCTTAATATCAGCTCTCCCCACCTGGTGGGATGTCTGTGTATTACCTCAAGTGAGCAAATAGGACATAGACATCCAGCTTGGAGTTTGGTGCAGAGCAAACACATCTCCCTTCTCTTAATGGAATGCATGTAGAGGTAAACCCATGTGAATGAGCGAATTCATTTATAGGTCTCTTGGTATTTGGAAACATACTTTTTAATCTTTCAAGGGCCCCAGAGAGATAGTGCTAGACTATAGACCCAAAATGTCTGCCCACATGTCTCAGTTATGGTTGAAATGGAGTGAGACTCCTTGTCAGAAATGTAGGACTCTTCTGCCATCTTTACCCACTGCTACCTGACATACCCTCTGAATTCTTGGCATCTTAAACTACCAGTCTGTCCCTCCATACATGGTGTGCTCCCCCAAACTTCTCCTCGACTTGGAGAGCACTTTTCCTCCTCCTCCTGCTCAGCTCAGTTCTCAAACCCATTCATTCTTCAGGATCATTCAAAAAGCGCCTTCCTTTCATGCCTTTTTGCATGTGTGGCCCTCTGAGTGTCACCTGAGTTGCCTGTACTGGCAAGTGCTTGAACACTTGCTGGAACACGGGTGATGTATCAGTGGGTATGCCACTGAGGAAAGCAGCTTCCCTTTCCGCAGCCGGCATTAATCCCCCACGGTCTCCCAGGGAAGAGTTAGAAATTCCTCTTGAAATTCCATGATGGTATATTGAAAAGCCAAATTCATGCACGTCTTGTGGAAGTAGACACAGCTGCAGGGAGTTCATCTGCATCCCTGCAGAAGGCATTGTCTGGCAGCACCCCTTCCCTGTGAGCTCTTACATTCTTACTGCTCCTTCTCCTACGACTGATTGGGGAAGAAAAAGGTTTTCAATGGAAGAAGGAGGAGAGACTGGATTACATAATATGGGGCAAAAATGATATGGATTCATTGTATACATGCACGAAACTGTTAAAGAATAAGCAATATTAAAAGACAAACAAAGAAAGCAATTTCCCTGTTAGCGATCTCTAGCTACCCAGGCGGTCTCCCCTCTCTGGATACAATTCTCTCTCTCTCTCTCTCTCTCTCTCTCTCTCTCTCTCTCTCACACACACACACACACACACACACATTCTGTGTGGTCTTTCTGAGCACAGTTGGTACCTGGTCATACCAGCCTTTCCTTTAGCGTCTTGCCTGGCACCAGCAAATGTCTCCACTGAACTTGGTAACTTCTCTCTTGACCCTGCTCTGTAGCCAACCCCTGCACTGCTCCTGTGGTGCTCTGTCTAGATGCACCTGGTATTCTTGACAGCCAAGGATACAGAGACCTTGTCTTGTTTCACCTTGACATGTGTTGACTTACCTGCCCATAATGGGGAAAGCAGTTGTTACTAAGGAGCGAGTCCGTTTGTTCTGAGTGGATACATGGTTGATACTCCCTGACTCCACCATCACCTTCTTTTCAAGAACAGGGCAGAGAATGGGGTTCAGTTGCAAATTCAACACATTTTGATTATGGGTGTCAAATTCACTCCATTTAATTCTCTGGAATTACATTTTAGTGGGGTTGGGACCTATGATTGAGGTAAGCAGTAAAAATTAAGCAAATGAAAACCACCCCAAGAATCTCCTAGAAAGATTCTCCCATCAGAAATACGATTTCTCAGCAAGACCCTTTTACTGAATTTCTTTCCTGAACAAAAACTTGATGTCATTTTTTTCTTCCTATTATTTTTATTGAACTGAAATCCACATAACAAAATTAACCATCTTAAAGTAACTAATTCAGTGGCTCGCTGTACATTCATCATGTTGTGCAAACTCCGTCTCTTCCTAGTTCTGCTTCGATGTGTCTTTAGTGGACCCTGGAAACAAGCATCTGGCTTCAAGCTGAACACAAGTACACATGATTAAACAGCAGGCCAGATTGGGAGCCCCGGAGGGAGAACCCCAGGGGAGGGGTGTGTGGCGACAGCACAGGCTGGGTGGAAAATAGGCAGGTGAGGAATGGTTAGTTAAGCCAGCTGCCAAGATGGAATCGAAAGGAAGGCAGGGATGGGCTGCAGTCAAGGCAGGAAAGGAGGAGATATCATAAGCAAAAACGACGTGAGAAAGCAAGAAGAGCTTCCACGCACAGTGGCAGTTTCCACCAGTAGAATCCAGGGAGGCAACAGACGGGCCCGGCTTCCCCAAGATGCTTCTGCGAAGATAAGTTGATGCCTGAAGATTAGGGGCTTGCAGAGCTATGGCCAATCTGCTTGCAGCCTTCCGCTCACTCAAAGAGTAGTGGGTTTCAGAAATAAAAGGACAAGTTTAACTGCAAATGTCATGTGCCTGTAATAGGACTGAAACATTAATAGACGCATACAGAACAGAAAGAGGCTCTCCCTTAACCTCCCCCAATCCTGCTTTCTGTGGGCATCTGTTTTATGCAAAAGTTTGTTATGTATCCTTCCATATATCTTCAGCATACATCCAGACACACACCGACATTTACATGGTGGCTTTTAAGAAATTATTTATAAAAGATGCTACTGTCACGTACATTCTGTTATGCCTCATTTTATCCCACTCAGTAATATATCATGACAACCTTTACAATCTCAGCTTTTCTCCTGCATATTTCTCAAAGAGAAAAGGACCCATTAAGGAATAGATGATGGGTGATGGGTGGGTATTAAGAAATCGTCACATTTGGAGGAAGCTCTCCCTCTCTGTGACTCGGGACTGTTAGCCCCAGTGAACCAGAAATTAAAGATTTATGATACTAATTATTATTTTTTAAATAAAATTTTAAGGGCAAAGCTTTGCTGGGAATACCATCCACGCTAATTGTGTTTACTGATCGTCACCACTCTTGAACAGGAATTCACGGTATAAAACGCAAGTGATTAGAACAATAAGCCCAGGTTAATTAAAATACTGGGTAACATTTGGGCAAGAATAAAATCCACTTCGGAGATTTCCCAAACGCACATTCATTTTGGTAGGCACTTAATTCACCCAGAGTGGTACTGACAAAGAAGGATGCTGCAGTGGCTGTCCACCCTTCATCGCGTCCCGCACACTCCTCCACCGCACGGCAGGACTGTCTTCAGACACCTGGGTCCCGTCTCCAGAAGAATGGAGCTGTGGTGGTTGAAGCCTAATCTTGGGCACCATCCTTTTGCTATTATTGTCCTTGCTACTCGCCTTAATGGCTACAGGCTGGGTAATTAAAGCAATGAATCAGGCTCCGGAGAAGTTCGGATGCTGCTTGAAGTTCTTTCTTCCTTTGCCCTCCGTTTGGTGCAAAAGGCTTACTTTTCTCAGAGAGCTGCGTCTCCACATGTGACCAACGTATTGTGACATGCAGTGAATAATCCTTCCTGCTCATGTGGGCTCTGAGGGTGGCATGAAGATCACCCCACACTGCCCCCCGCTTGGGTGAACACCTCTGTTATTATGCAAATTGTCCATATTCTAGACAGTCGTTCCTTGATGTCTACAAGGAAGGTTCCAGATGCTCAAGTCTCTTATATAAAAGCTCATATTTGAATGTAACCTCATACCTCCTCTCACAGACTTTAAATAATTTCTGGAGTGCCTGTAATACCTAATACAAGTTAAATGCTAGGTAATAACCGTTGTGCTCTATTTCTTAGGGAATTGTGACAAGAAAAAGACTGTACATGTTCAGCATGGGTACAATTTTTCCCCCAAATATTTTCTATCAGTGGTTAGTTGAATTCACAGGCAAAGTCAACTCTCTTCAGCTGTATAGAACAGACCATGTGCTTTCATACTTTGCATTTCCAGAGCTTTTTCCAAGATCATCAAATGGGGCATCTGAGAGGTGGCTCAGGGGTTCAATCTTTGCCTCACAAACACAAGGTCGTGAGTTCAGATCCATGTAAAACTGCTGGATGGAAAAGGTGGTGACCTGTGCTTCTGGCCCTGGAAGGTGGAGCCTGGAAAATCCCAGAGCACAGAAGAGGTAGATAGGAGGTAGCGCAATCTAGGATGATTCCCAAAGTCACCTTTGGGCCTCCACAGGGACACATAGTGCCATATTCTACACACACACACACACACACACACACACACACACACAGCTCCTTTCCTCCTCTACCAGGAACTCTGATTGGCACTGTGAAGGATCAGACGTGTCCAAGGCTGGGCTCTTGCCTGCAAGGAGTTTACAGTCCAGCAGGTAGACAGAATATATTCATGGACAGCTGTAGGATATGAATCTCATTAAGGAAGATCAAAGAAGGGCCACGGTTTTCAAAGCACAAGTTTCATTCTGGCTAGGGGGATCTGACTGAGCTGTATGGAGGAGGAGGAGGAAGAGGAGGAGGAGGAGAAGGAAGAGGAGGAGGAGGAAAAGGAGGAGAAGGAGGAAGAGGAGAAGGAGAAAGAGGAGGAGGACAAGGAGGAGGAGGAGGAAGAGGAGGAGGAGAAAGAAGGAAGAGGAGGAGGAAGAAGAGTAGGTCTTTTGACATTTACCTTTTATGAAACAGATTAGAGCATGGTGTGTGTGTGTGTGTGTGTGTGTGTGTGTGTGTGTGTGTGTGTGTTGCTGCGTCTATATAGGTAAGGGGCAAAAGGAAGAGATGCTTCCAGGGAATGAAACCTCTTCCTGCTGAAGCAATAGCACCTCAGCAGCAAAGACCCAGGGCTGCACTTTTCTGGAGTCCCACATTCATGAGTTTCCGAGGAGGCGGCTGGCGTCCTCTAGCAACACCATCGAGTGGGGAATGGGGAATTCAGTTTCCCTCCTTTCTCTCTGGGGCCTGCTCTCCTTCATTTCTAGGCAGGCTTTTCAGGTTCCCAGGGCCTCCCGCTATCTCCTCCCTTCTTCCACACTCATATTCACAGGAAGAAACGGAAACCTCTATGCACGCGAGGCTGGGCTCCCAGCCGCCTGCTGACTCTTTAATCTGCCTGACCAGGATGATTTTCCTTCTTAGGGAGCCGAGAAGGGGAACGGAAGCCCAAATAAGGTCCTATTCTGCTTCTGGCCTGCTCTGGATTCTAGCAATTAATGGCAGAAAGTGGGCCCGTCCACGGCTGCCTCCTTTGGGCTTCACACCACACTCACACAGCTGGTCAGCGCCATGGACGTGAAGCCCTCAGTCTTGTCCCTGAAGCAATAATTTTGTTCCTCATTACTTTAATTAACGGAATAAGTGAATCTAGATGGGTGCCTAAGTTGCTTTGATTTCCTTTCTTTGCTCTCGCAAAATTCTTGTTGATCATCCTCGGGAAGGCAAATGACCTCTGAGACCCTGGGAAGCCCATATGCAGACATGCTGGAGGGACACAGGGGGACATCCCGTCTCTTCAGAGTCTGAGAGGACAGCTGCACTCTGTGGATATGCTGAGGACCGACAGAATGCTTTTTCTTGCTTCAAAGGCCCACCGTGTCCCCCTCATGGGGAAGTGGACAAGCGGCCTGCCCAGAATCTACTGGGCTGTGAAGGGCCACCTGGCCGCAGACACTACAAGACCGCCAGAAGTGGGCAGGAGGCATCCAAGCTGTTACTGCACTCACCTAGGATCCAGACCATCCCTTTTCTGCATCTATGGAGTCCCTTGGATTTGTCTTATGGAAGAGAAACTGAGAACCAAGCACGCTTGGAATCTCCAAGCAACACAACTGCTCTCTGATGTTGGAGGAGTTCTCAGGCCCTCATAGGCAGCTTGGGGGAGAGTAGGGACTAACGGACATGAAGGTGGGCTCCACTCCATCATGCTTCCTTTCCCAGATGTTAACCAGATGTCGAGTATCTTCCAAACAGACTTGTCACAGGCATTCCAAATAAAGCTCTCCCTTAGCCTTCAGGTCTGTTTGGTTGAAGGAGGAACTCTGGGCTGTATTTGGAGTGTCACTCTCAGTTTAGTTGGAGGGGGATAAATGAACAGTCCTGTCTTTCAGGCAACTCTATTTTTTTATTGTGATAGCTTTTGATATGTGTCACTGTAGGTCTGATACGTGTGATTGCAAAGCTCTTAGTGTGTGATTGCTATAGACCCACTGTGTGTGTAGTCTATGACTAAATTCTATATGTTGACCCCTACCTTGAAAGTAGATTTCTTATGGAATCCAATCTACTCTCAAGCAAAATCAATATTCTCGTCTCTTTTTTTTCTGGCAATGCGTCCTTCATATGTCTCAAGCTTCTACCTCATGGACTTTATGCATACAAGGCAACTGCTTTATCACTGAGCTGCATCCTCAATCCCCTCTAAATTCTTAATAGCAGGTTTGTGCTATAGAAAGCACATAGTAGGCATAAGGTAAATATCTGTTAGATGAACACGTCCATGGTATTTATATACATAGTATTTTGCATTTACTAAGTGCATTGTTCATTTCTGTGACAGTTACAAGAACTAAGTCTTGAACAATTCCCAGAATATCCAGAGATGGAAAGGCTACTTAAATCCTCGTATGGGGACTGGGGAAATTCAGTGCAAGCAAAAGATCAGAGTCCAGATTCCCAGATCCCATATGAGGCATTCATTTTGTGACTGCCCACCTATAATCCTGGCTCTGGAAGGCAGAGTCTGTAGATCCTTATAGCAAGCTAGCTAGTCAGCTTTCCTCATGGGTAAACTCCGGGTTTAATTATAGATCCATCTTCAAAGAATAGGATGGAAGAGTAATGGATAGTGATTACCAATATCACACACACACACACACACACACACACACACACACACACACACACAAAATCCCTTTATTCATTTTATAAATTTGAAATCTACAGGGAAGATGCACAACATTTTTGTGTCAGAATGAAAACTTAAACTACGCCCCTGTAAACAAAACAAAACAAAAAATCTGCTTACTACTCTTGCACTTTAGTTTAAAATATTTATCATTTAACTTCATGAAAAAACATATTCCTGGAGAAGTTCTTTGGGCACATACAGAAAAAGATTAATATGTCTCTTGGTGTATTTTCTATTGTTATAACAAAATACCTGGGGCTGGGTCATTTATAAAGAAAACAGGTGTGTTTGGTTCTCAGTTTTGGAAATCAAAGATCATGGTGCCACCACTTCTACTTAGCTTCTAATGGGAATCTACATGATGTTTCAACCTGTGGCAGAAAGTGGCAGGGCAGTGGGATTGGACAAAAGAGCCATGTGTAAGAGAAAGATGAACAAGGGAGACTTACTTCACAGCAGCTGATCTTATGGAAACTGACCTGGTTCTGGCATGCATGAAAATGAAAGTTCACTTCTGTGGGAAAGATATTAATTATTCACAACAATCAAATCACCCTTTTTAAAAAAGTGTATACATTCTAGCCATCTCTTAAAGACCCTATCACCTTCCACTTGGCTACCTGTGGAATGGGAAGCAAGGAAATAAGGAAGGAGGGAAAGAGGGAAGGAAGGAACTGTTTTCATATGTGAAGCCCTTGAGTCATGCTGTATGTTTATTTTTTAATCTATAAATGTCTACATTCTCTTCCCTTTTTCTTCCTGACAATGCATCCTTTATGCAACTCAAGATTCTCTTGAGTTGCATAAATTCTGTGAAAATCCTTCACTAGGGATCAAGCCCATTATGAGGCAAACATTTTACCACTGAGTCGCATCTTCCAGCAGGTTTGTGCTTGGCCGCCATGTCAACACCAGCACATAGTAAACACAAGGTATTGCAATGGTTTGGGTAAACTTATCCCAAAGGCCCATGTGTTAAAGTCTGGGTCCTTAGTCTTTAGCATAATTAGGGAGTGGTAGAACCTTTAAGATTTGGGGCTTAGAGGGAGGTCTTCCAGTCACTGGAGAGGGATATGTTCTCAATAGGAGGTGAGATAGGGACTCAGCCCTTCATCTCTGTCTTTTTCAGTCGCAGCCATAAGGTGAATGACTTTCCTCTGTTATACGTTTCCATAGTGATGTGCTGTCTCATGACAGTCTCATAGGCCAAGGGTAACTGGATACCACCTGAAACCTCCAAAACTGTAAGCCAAAACAAATGTTTGTCTTTTATAAACTGACTATCTTAAGTATGCGTCATAGTAGCAGAAAACATACTCTGGAATGCAGCTTCTACATGAGTCTTGGTGAGGATAAACCATACCTAAACCATAACATCACATCCCCAGCATTTATTATTATCACTGTTAGTATTTTCACTGCTTTATTCCTTCCTAAAGGGAGTTCTTTTGCTTCTTGTAGGAGGTAGGATCAGAAACAACCACATCTCAATATTCAGGAGAAGCAGTGTCATGGTTGAATGTGAGTTGTCCCTTTAGCTGGTGTTAATGTTTGGGAAGGTTGTGGCAGCTGTGGGAGGTAGAGCTTACTGGAGAAAAGCATGCCAGAGAGGGGGAACTTGAAGTTTGGTAGTGCAGCCTTGCTTCTTCTCGGTTTGCCTTTATGCTCTCTGCATTCCTGATGGCCGTGGTGACCTGAGACAGCCTCTTGCTTCTGCCTCCGACCTTGCCTTCCAATCCACAATTCCTACCATAACAGACTCTATCCCCTCTGGAATAAGCCAAATAAATCTCCCTTTGTTCCTTAAGTTGTCTACGACCATGGTCTCACAGCAATAAAAGAAAAACAACTATAACAGGTAGGTTATAAATACTCACAACTAACTTGTGAGTAGAAATGAGTTCTTCATAAACAGGGAGAATGATACGTACAAAGCCTTTGCTACATATTCCCCTTCTGCTGAACTGACATCTCTCCAGGAGAAGGTGAAGTCAGTCTAACCAAAGTGCCAGAAGTGTCTGTTCTCTACCCTCCAGCTAGGTAGGCATTCCACTGCCCTGGACTTTAGGCACAAGCAAGTGGTAACCCTGGGTCTCAGTCTACCTGAGACATTGTGACTTCTCTGTCACCTGACTGAAGCCCAGAAGAGACTCTGAAAGACCCAGAGCTTTGACTTTCTCTGCTGGATGACACATACCAGAGGAGCAATAGCTCAGCTGCAGCCAATAGCAATCATAACCAACTCTTTCCTGTAACTCTGTTATCAGGGACCTAGGATGGAGAAGGTAGGTTCATTTCCATCCCCAGCACCCCAGTTCTGAACTTCAGCTCTTGGGAGATCTGATCCTGTGGCAGGATGAAAGTGGGGGCAAAGACAGCTCCAAGAGTGAGTGAGAAATATGTCTGATTCACCCCTACTTTACCTCCCAAGCGACATTGGAATGTGCCGTGTGAAGTAAGATGCAAATATTACCGGTATCTAGCCAAGAGGACAGACTTGCAACAAGAACTTTCCCGTAAGTAGCCAGAGGAGTTCATTTGTGACTCATATCAATTTGTTGCATTGAGTCTCTATTAAATGCCTGCTGAGTGATTAGTGTATACAGTGGGGGTGATCCAAGGGAATCAGAAGTTTTGATTTCTGCCTTCAATAAACTCACCAACTAACAGCAATCAATCCATCCATTTTCATTTTCTGAGAGCCCGGTGTGGGTCTCAGTATACTCTGGATATCATGTTCTCTGTACCGTGTTAAGTACTAAGGGTGAGATGTAACACCTCCATTCAATTTTCTCTGAGAGACTGATGGAGAATGGGGGTGAGCAAGAGGGGCTGGGAGAAGAAAGAAAAGAGCAAAGAGTGCATTGGAGGAGTCTCCTTGAAGGAGGAGGTGGTGGTCCAGCAGTAGTGAGGCAGTGGTGCATGCAAACAATGTACTTTTGGGGGTCACAACTATAGCAACTAGAGTTGCTGAGCTACTATTGAGGAAGGGCTGGCTTGATGACTCACGAGAACAAAGATGTAAATTGTTTCCTATGCTTCCTGAACAGACTCAGGGATAACTGGAGAATAATTTAACAAGAAAGAGCTCCTGCATGCCACAGCTGGGTGCACAAATGAGGGCAACTGTTTTTGTAAAACTAGTAGCATTTCCTGAAAACCATGTGTCTATGCCATGAGGTAGCCCCCTGCCTCCCAGGCATATGCCCAATGGAAATGACTCCTATTATCTCTAAGAACATCCCATCAGAACTTCAGGCTTTTTCCTTGCCTCACCCAGCCTCATTCCCAGCATCACCCCGGGCTGCATCCCCTTTCTCCCATAGGATCCATCACTGTGACCTTTAACTTCTCTCTGGTCTCCCATGTGCTTGCCCAGTCTTATGTGTAGTTCCTTGTGCCTTTTTGCCTCTACACAGCAAAACCAAGACCTTGTGATCAACAAGTCGGGCATCCCAGCATCCTCTGTCACCTCTTTCAAAGTCACCTCCCAGTGCTATCCAGTGAAGAGCCTTCCCTCTAACCGAAAGAACTAATTGACCATCTCTCCACAGTCCTTCCACCACACTGCTAATCAGACGGTTCTTTACCCCCTCACACTCGCTCCCTATGGAACCATCTTTTCGTTTCTTCAAGGTCCAACTGATGCCACTCACAGTTGTGAAGTCTCAGCTGACTCTTTAAAACTAAAGAAGTCTCTTTCCTCCTCTGCTGATTCTTGGAGTACTTAGTATAACTCCTCAGCCTAGAAGGATTGATTCTACTTGGCTTCTAATTCACCATTACAGCCAGAGTGCCCTGCCCAGCACCACATACACAATATGATTATGGACTTTGGACAATCTTAAGTATATAGCAATTATCTGGTATATGTTGCAAGTCCACAAAAACCCAAGACATGCATTAATTTACTCTTTATTTGCTTGTTTAACCACAGAAAAATGATGTCAGTGCTCTGCACTCTTCAGGATATGTTAGGAGGAATTGGTCCAATGTTATGCCACTAGAATTCAGTGAAGGAGAGGGCATGGAAAGAAAATGAACAATTCACCCCTAATATGGTCAATACCATTCTAGAAGTACATGAACCAGAAGATCACTGGAAAAGATTCCTATTTCCACCTGAGTCAATGAGGCGAACATCATTTTTTGGTTGAATTGTGTTTCCTAGAAACTATCTCTCCCTTTATCTGAAATATTACCACCTGTAGTTTATATTACCTATGGTGAGCTATGATCTGAAAATGTTAAGAGGAGAATTCTAGAAATAAGTAATTCATAAGCATTGATTGTTTATTTTCCTGACTGGCATGATAAAAATCTCATGTCTCCCTGCTTCATCCTCCCTAGGATGTGAATCATTTCTTTGTCCAGGTGTAGATGCTGCTTACCTTACCTGCCCACTACTCTGAATCTATCTTGGTCATCAGATTGACTACCAATGGGTCCATTCTTTTACTTAATGATGTCACAAACTGCAAGGGTAGAGGTGTTGTCAACTTGAATAAGACAAAGAAAAACCTAAAGTCCCTCTGTTATGTGAAAAGGTAAAAGTTCTTGACTTCATAAGGAAAGAAGAAAAATTGTGTATTGAGGTTGCTAAGTTCAGTAGTAAGAACAAATCTTCTAACCATGAAATTGCAAGCAAGGAAAAGGAAATTCATTTCAGCAATATACAGCCCAGAAGTTACAAAAGGAAACAGTCATTTAACTCATATTTCATTATTGTAATTGTTTAGTTATTGTTGTTTATATCTCACAGTACCTAATTAATAAAGTAAATTTTATTATAGATATGTCTTTATAGGAAAATACCACCATATGTGTAGAATTCAGTGCTGTCTACAGTTTCAGGTACCTACTGGGAGTCTTGAAAATATATTTCCTGTGGAGAACAGGTTCTGTAGCATATTGAAGTCCTAACTTTATATGCCTATGACCATGACTCTTGGGAAATAGTCTCTTTGCGGATATAACCAAGTTAAGATGGAGTCCTAAGATGAAGGTGGGATCTAGGGCCAATGACCAATGTCCTTTCAAGGGGAGAGAGCTTTGAAGATGCACAGGGAAAATAGAGAAGAAAACTATGTCACAAAGGACCAAAGACTGGCGTGGTGCAGCCATAAGCCAAGTAGCATCGAAGATGGCAACTTGAAAAGATGAGCCCCAAGTTGAGAGAAAGACCCCTAAAGTGGCACTCGCCATGCTGTAACGCGAACCTGAGTGTTGTGGCTTGGAAAGGAGGGAAGTGAGCTCCAGTCAAGAACAAGCTAAGGGACGGACGCTGACCATGGTGCTGACAGAGGCTCTGTTGGTGAAGAAGGTTGCTGCTCCGAGGACCATGAGCTTGGAAGGAGGATTCCCGGCATCCTGAGTATAGGCTTCCTGCTCCTTTTCCTCCTGTTTCCCCTTCCTATTGCATCTGCTCTTCTCATCCCTCTTCTGGGGTTACCAGGAGGATGCTCTAAGTCTTGCTTTCATCCCCTACCACCTGGGCATAACTATTGTCAGTGATCACATCCCCACACTGAGACACAAGCTCTCAGGAGCCAAAGCCTACTCTCATTTCCTCCCTCTGCCTACCCCTCTCTCAGGACTCCTTCTCACCCCTTTCTGTGCTTACTTTCCATCTTCCTTTTCTCATGATGTAAGAAGAGTCAGGCCAACCTGTGAAAGAAGAGAACCTTTGTCCTTTTCATCTTTTCTTTCCAACAGTTGTTGTTTAAGACATTTTTAAAACAGAAATTCAGCGAACCCTATGATTCTCTCTGATGGCTACCTATATGTGTTTATAAATCAAATTAGTCCCCCTGGGGATACCCTGCTAAAGATAGTCGCCATGTGACTCTGAGTATTTTCAAACAGCTTTCTCCTCTTGTTAGAGTCCCCCTTTTCTTAGAGCTAGAGGGGGTAATGCTGCTTTCCTAGCTTGGAGCCTCAGATGAATAGCTTTGTTCCTTAAGGAATAAACTTCTGAAGAGGCAGGAGAAATCCTTGGAGATCAGAAAAGTAATGACTGGATGTCTAGGTGAGGAGGTTGAAGGAAGGAGAGACACTTTCTTCTTCTCTTAGGGTCTTTTCTTCTCCTCTGGAAACTGAGGTATTAAGGCTCATTGCTCATGATGCTTCAGGATCTGGGGCACAGGAGACTGTAGGGCTTGTCTAACCATGGCCTTTAGGCTATTAGGTTAATGGTGACAGCTACTTCCAGTGACAAAGGAGACCTAAACTAACAGGTATGGAACCCAAGACTCAAGATTACATCCAACCAGATCTGGAAGTGTTCTCAGGAGTCATTTGTGAAAAATTCTTATTTTTATGCATGTGAAAATTAAGGCCCAAACTTCAGAAGTAGCTTGGTCAAAAAGCTCAGCACATAGCCAAGATATTCCTAGTTGTACTCTAAGTTGTGACCTTTCTTCTTTCTTCTTAGTATTTGATTTCCAGTAAGCAAACTTTTTCACAAGAGAACTGAATCCAAACCTTGGCTGAAGTGTTTAATTGACTTTTGATCTCAGACAAGTCATTTGGGCTCTTTTAGTCCCAGGTGTTTCCACATTCGCATTGGGGAGCTTCAACATGGTGGCCTTGCAGCTTGTGAGGACTAGAGGTGCTAAATATGTGGAAATATCTAGAAATGTAGTCATAGTCACATGATTGGACTGTTTTTTTTTCCCCCAGGAAGGCACTATCCTCAGTAATGAGGGGAAACAGGATCTGGGAGGAGTAGAAGGTACCTCTCTCACCTCAACTGTCCAGTAGGTAGGGGTTCTCACCCCATTTCTGTCCTGGGTTGCTATGTAGCCTAAGGTCAGACACTTTGTGTGTGTGTGTGTATCTGTGTGTGTACTTTCACCTAGAGAAGAACTTTACTTCCCCAGAACTGAGGGCTCCTCACCCACCTCCTCAGTGAATCTGCTAGAAAGGATACCTGAGGCTCTATCCCTCCTCTGTCCTGGGTTTACTGCTGCATTCACAAGGTTCTGGACATCTGGCTTCTGGCAGAGTTGAGGATGGATTTGGAGGCCAGACACAACGAAAAGCCAGGCTCTTAAAATCAAAAGCTTCGTTCATGGAGCCAGATCCTGTACCCAGGCATTCGCTGCAACAAGTCCTTACTGCACCCCAGGGCATAGTTGTATTTGCTGAGGAAATGGAGCTGGGCAATCTCATCATCTGTCCATGCACAAGGTGCCTGAGTGGGCCTGCAGAACGTCCTCATGGCTTTGAGCCCACTCTCTCCCTCCCGGCACCCTTCCTACCCAACTTCCTTGTTGCCCTTCCTCATGTCACACATCCTTGCTGGTTTTTCCCTGTTTTGACACCTCATTCTTTATCTTGTAAATGTTGACTCATCAGGTCAACCCATGGGATCAACAGCTGCATTTTATCACTAAGGATTGTGGGATCTATGGGTCATCCATGTACTTACTCAGCATTCAGAAACAGAAACCCGAACTTAATGGGGTAAGACCTTAACATTAATATGTCCTATTCAGTCAGGTATTAACTGTGCATGCTCGCTCTGTTTGACTGTATTATTAAAGCAGATACTATGTCCAGATAGGGATTCCAAAGCTCAGAGAGGTTAAGCCTTTCATGCAAGGATGCAGTACAGATAGAGTCAGAATCTTTAGTCTGTTTGACTTAACTTTTTTATAATTAGAGATACTTTATGCCTTGAAATTCCCAGCTATTTCATGTTTACCCAGGTGAATGCTACCTGAGAGGCTTCTGAACAATTAATTTCTGAGGCAACAAAGACACCGAAGTGAATGAAAGATATGGATGAAAAAGACACATTTACTTTGCTGCCCTTTGTGACTGGAGTTCCTGCACAAGTTGTATTGACTAGAGTCAAAAGGAGCCCTTTGTCATGTCAGGTAGCAGCAATGCATAACCCACAGGTTAGAAAGAACACCTATCTTTACTGCGCATTCTCTGTATGCTAGACAATGTGCTCGACACTGCTACATGGCTAGCATCATGTAGTCCTTGTATTTGTGAATCGATGGGAACACAGAAATCATCACATGGGGTCATTCTATGAACAGACAGGCTAAAAAACAGACACCTCCTTTGGAAAGCGGCTCATGACTTTACCAACATTAAAATCACACAAATGGTTTCTGGAAAATAGACAGGGACACCTGGATGAGGTCCTAGGGTCAAGAGCAGAGGGCATTAACATCTTTCAAAATCTATCAGGTAAAGCAAGAGAGGATAACACAGTTGGTAAAGTGCTTGCTTGCAAGCATGAGGACCTGAGTTCAAGCCTCAGAATCCGATAAGTTTTTGTTTTTTAATTTGAGCTGGGACTGGAAGTGGGGACCTGTACTCCCAGAGTTGGGGAGGCAGAGACAGGTGGATTCTTGTGGACTTGCTGTTCAGCCAGTCTAGTTGAACCTGTGAACTTCAAGTCAACAAGTGACCCTGTCTCAAAAAGTCAAAAAAGTAAATTTAAAAGGCAGGTAGAAGACACTGGGGGTGACCTCTGGTATACATGTACAAGCACACATATTGTGGGCACCTGCATGCATTTGCATTCATTTTACACACACACACACACACACACACACACACACACACACACACACACACACACGTGCGCGTGAAGCTCATTGGGGAATTCTGGTGCACAGAGAGGGTTAAAAGTTTACAAGTACAGGGCAGTTTTCCCACTGCCATGGTGTCCATGATTAAGTGCTACCCACTTTGCCTAAATCCTTAACCTCCTGAGGGTCAATTTGCCACTGACTCCCTTCTTTGTGCCTGGGAGACAAATGCTATCAAAACCACAGAAGACTCATCTCTCAGAGGACACTTAAGTGTATCTGTCACTGAAGGCTCAAAGGTGTATCAGGATCAACCTGATTGGCTCCCCCTCTTTGTTGCTTGGCTCTGGGTTTTCCAGCTTCTGCTTTCCAAGGCTGGAATGACAGACCAGGCTGCTACCATTTCCACGAACATTTTTACGTGCTATCTGGGGATCAGAACTCAAGTCCTTTTGCTGATGAGGCAAAGGTTTAAGCCCTGAGTCATTTCCCCCTCAGCCTGCCTTACTCTTACAAAAAGCTAAAAGAAACAAGCAAAATGAATTCTCAGGATAAGTTTTTATCAAAGTCAATATAGACAAAATATCATCTTCAGGTGCAATAACCATAATGTAACATGTGAGACATTTCTGACGTTTTTCTTTATTCATCTGGGTGCTATGTCTTGGAGGTCCACGTGGCATTTGTCCTCACAGAACATTTCAGCTTGGGTCAGTCTCATGTCCAGGGAAGACCTGTGGTCTATGGTTTTGTGGCTCTTTTTTATGTCACATCCTCTGGCCATTTCTTCTTGCAAGATTTCAGATTTAGACAAGAATTATAGCAGGATGCGCAGGAGAGATCTTCTTTCATTGAATTTTTGTGGCCTTCCAGCTACCAATCTATCTTTTTGTCTATACCTCCCTGTTCAATCTTCAGTAATCGATTGTTGATCTCCAAATGTCCTTTGCCTGCTTGAGAAAGAACAGACCCCAAGGAAGGTTGCAAAGACCTTGACTTACTATCTTCATCCTTTTGTTTGTTTGTTGGTTGGTTTCTTTAAGTATGAAATGTCTTGAAGAAGCAATTTGATGATAGGCATCGGGAGAAATATGAAAATATCCATTTCCTTTCACCAGGTAATTTCGAAGGAAATATTCTCAAATGTGGAGAAGGTTTGGTGCCCAGATATGCTGATCAAAGCTTTATTTATACCACGAAATAATTGGACACAACCCAGATGTTCTGTGCTTGTGAGGCAATTACAAGGGCTGAACCCAGTCTTAAAAGTGAGGGAATTATGCAGCCATTTAGAGGAACATCAGAAAGTTACTCTGCAGGTGCCCAATGTTAAAATGGGAAGGGAAAATGGGGAGACTCACAACTTCTTATGCAGAGTTATAACTACAGAAAAATATCTTTGCACAACAAAAGACACAAAGAAAATGTACAGAGGAGTTTGAAAAGTCAGTTATCTTTTGATGGTGCGATGCTGGGCAATTTTCCCCTTCTGTCTTTCCTTTTTTTCTCCCCCTCCTTTTCCGTGTTTTCTTGGAATACCTTGAGCTTCTATTCTTTTGCTAATAAAATAAACTTTATTAATTTAAATAAATAATGTTAAGGACCAAAGAAAAAATCTTTAAAACGCAATTTAAAAGTTTTTGCTCTTGTATGTTGTTGGAAAATCATTTGGCAATGCCTATAGGCTCTTGGTAGAGGAGGAGAAGAGGAGGATTGTGGGAAAGAAATCTCCTCTCCTGCCAGGGGCCGATTTGCATTTTGCACGCTGATGCTTGGCTTCTGACAATTTGGAAAGTCTTTTCCTACAGCCTGGGGCTGGGGCTGCTCCTTAAACAAAAAGCGGGTTTGTGAGGAAGACCCTTCTTCAGTGGTGCCGGCACAACAAACCCTTTCTTCAGCCCAGAGCTGCAAAATGGCCGCATTCAACACCCTCAGGAAGGGGCTGGACAAGGGCGCTGCTCACTTGTCCTAAGTCTAAAATTAAGTGTCTGACAAGCACCACTATTTTCTGATCCCTTTGGTCCCAGAATCTAATTGCTTCAGGGCATCAGGTTTGAAACTCTGAAGACTTCCAGAGCCTGAAGATTCCAAAAAGAGGGTAATTTTGCTTGTTTCAAAATAAACTTGGGGAGGATGGGAAGGAGCCTTAGCTAAGGCACAGAGAGAGACAGACAGAGAGAGAGAGAGAGAGAGAGAGAGAGAGAGAGAGAGAGAGAGAGAGAGAAATATACCCATTTTTTAGATAACGAAACTGAGGTTCAAAGAGCTGAGGAAAGGCAGCATAAGAGTGAAGGGAGCCTATGGGGTTCAAATTTGGGGTAACCCAGCTCCAAAGGTCATGCTCTTCTGAACTTTTGTGATGGTTTCCCTCTCCTCCTGCTTCCCTGATGCATGAGAATGAGCTAGAAGACAGAATTAGGCCACTAAGACCACTCCAGTTCTGACCTAGGGGCACAACCTTGTAAGCTGTCCCAAATAGATCCTAGTGTTGCGACTGTTGTGCAGTCCCAAAGAGGAAGTTAAACTAAAGGAGATGCTCACAGAGAGAAGGTGCTTAGCCTTGGTTAGCAGAGGAGAGACCGGGCAGCATAATGGGCCGGGTTGTTTAGAATGCAAGCGACTGCTTCTCCTTCCAGGACGAGCAACCCAACCCAAGCTCACGGTGGCTCATGAGTCATCCTCTCCTGTCAGGCGTCCACAAAGGGTCCTGTGTATTCAGCAGGTGACGAGGTCTGTCTCCCCATGGGCAAATGCAAGACTAATGGCGCTTTCAGTGGAAGATGGAGGAAGAGCTCAGGCTGAGCTGCAAGCATGTGGCTGTCAGTGTGACTCGCGGAGTAATTACAGAATAATACAGTGATCTTATTAGCAGATAATAACAATAAGTCAAGGCTGACTCATCGCTTTGAGAACTTGGGGCTGATGAGCCTGCCAGTTGTGTGCTAGTCCCCAAAGTCTGTAAACCAGTGTAACACGAGCCAGACTTGGCAGCTGGATTCAAAGGAGAGAGATCTATTATCCTTTTTTTTCCCACATTAAACCGTGAGAACCCAGTGATGGAAAAAGATATAAATGCAAGCAGTTAGTCTAATATCAGCACTAACACCCAGTTAAAATGATAATTGCCAGACACCTGAAATCCACAGCAATGAGATTTAATCCACTGAAAGCTGAAAACAGCCAGGGCACGATGACAATCATATCCTGCTAACGAAAGGACGCAAAGGTGATCATGAGAAATGGGGACCATGAGGGTCGGAGCACTTCCTATGGATCAGGTAACTTATACACAGTCTGTCCAAGTTAACTCTTGCACAATGGTGGCGGGGAAGGCTTGGTTTGCAGTTGGATGAAAGAAACTATGGCTCATATGATCTAAGGACTACGGGTAATGCCCCAGAGAGTGGATGTGGAGTTTCAAAGTGTGTGATGGGACTTAGAGTCTGGGCATTTTCTAGCTCTCCAGGTTAAATCTTAAACTTAAGAGTGGTCAGTGAATCCTTAAGATTCAAGACAGACTGAAGGTCTGAGGGGCTGTGAGAGAAATATGGTGTTTGGTGGTGGCTGCCACTGTGGCAGCCAAGGAGGTGGCAGTTCCAAGCAGACAAAGCACCATGGTTGACATGTCACTGGTACTTGCTCACCCGTGTGAGGATGCCCAAGGCTAGAGTCAGCCACGGGAGTCTTAGGAAATACTTGTTCAGGGTTAGGACTCAGGGCCACAAGATGAATGAGACTCAATTCCTATGCACCCAGGACAGCTCAGCCTCTGGCTCCCAAACCTCATACCCAAGAATAGGCGATGGGGCGGGAGTCAGGGACAGCAGAGGCTGAGGGAAGATGGTGATAACCCATGTAGGCTGTGGGTATGTCGTGGACAGTGGCATCAGGTGTCCTGGTCATGATAGTGTGAAAAGGCACTTAGGGACCCAAAGATTGTAAGCAAGGAGAGAAGAATCAGAAAAAAAGAGGGAGGCTCCCTGGGAAAACCAGAGGGGGGAATTGGAACTGAGTCCAGCTGTGTGCAATGGGGCAGTGGTGGAGGGTCTTTGGCTGGATCAGAGCTGAGCCTGGGGTTTCCACGGGATATTGGGTAGGGTGAAGTTGCAAGCCACGATTTCCTTTCCCAGGACCACCCGGAGCTCCTTTAGTGTGAATGCATCAGGGCCAGCCTTCCTGCTAAATCCTCTCCCCACATCCCCCTTTCCCTCGCTGCTTATCACTCACCACCTCACTCTAGGGATTCCATTTTGCATGGCAGAGTGTGTGCTGGGAGAATAGCCTGGTGAGCCCCAGACACCACCGCCCCCCTCCGCCACCACCCCTGTCAGCTTCTTGGAGCTGCTATAGGCTCTTTATGGGGTCCCCCAAACCAGATCACTTTGAAATGTGAAATTGGTCTGCGTTGGTTTGAATCAGGGATTGTCACACACCGAGCCTGTTTGGGTAAATATGGTGCTCACTTGTTTACCAACTGCCTGTGGCTGCTTGTAGATTCTAATGCCACAGCTAAGCAATTATAATGGAGACCTATGGTCGGCAAAGCATAAAGTATTTACTGCGAAGTTCTTTCTGGGGTTATTCAGCCTCTGGATGATGGTGGAATGTAACAAGCTACAGAATCACTCTGTCTCCAGCAAGTCACTGATTCTGTGGAGTCTGCGTCTGAGTAGTGGGAGGGTTTTGGCCGCTCTGTATGAGAACCTGAAGAGAAAGGGAATGTTGCTAACTTGGATGGACACTACCTTTGTCTTTAGCTCTTCAAGGATTTTTTCTTTTTACCTTTTACTTTTTTTTTTTATTCAATTGTGCGTGTGTGTGCGTATGTATGTGCGCACGCGTGTATGTGGGTGTCTGTGTGTGTATAGAACCACGGACAAATTCGGGAACCACCATGGCCCACCTCCACCTCCTCCTTGTTTACTTTGCCCCGGGATTCACAGGCTCCGCCCCACCAGGACCAGAAGCGCAGACCGCCCCCGCTTCCGCCTGGCGTCTGTACGTGGGATCTGGGATCCGAACTCAGGACCTTCCACCTGCAAGGCAGAGGCTTAACCCCTGAGCCACCTCTCCAGCCCTACCCTTTTACTTTTTAAATTTTAATTTATTTTTAGAGTTCTTCATTGCTGATGGTACTGTATATATAAAGACATTTTCAGAAAATACATATTGTATACTGAGCAGTCCTCCCTGTGCCCCCCTTCCGTCTTCTCGTCCCCTTCCTATCAGTCCCCATTACCCCCTAGAAAGACACCTACTTTCATGTCATATATGCGAACATGATTTTATGTTTCTCTATGAAATCTCGGAACTGCAAATGAGAGAAAATATATGAGATGTGTCTTTCTTTGACTGGCTTAATTTGCTTAATATGAATGATCATGTCTATGTCACAGTTAGATACAGGTGTCAGTTCGACAGTTGAAGGCTAGGGCTCTGAGCACAGTTGTAAAGAATTCGTAGCTGAGTTGTTGAGCCCTGAGCAAGCCTGTAGGAGATTGTGTGATTGATGGGAAAGGCCCAGTCCATGGTAGGTAGGACCAGTCCCCGTGCAGGAACATAAAATAGAAAGAGCTGCTTAGGGAAGTTGGCATTCTTTAGTGTAATTGGCCAGACATGCTGGACTGACAAGTGAAGATTGTTCCTCTCTCAGTTACGTGGATACGGTATGGACAGTTCTCTTGACTCCTGGTGTTATTGGTGCGAGCTTCCCCGAGAAGCTGGATACAGAAGTGTAACCATTTTGAGACAGGGTCTCACATAGCCCACACTGGCCTCAGACATGATTGTACATGAGGATGAACTTGAACTTCTGATCCTCTTCCTTCTACCTTTCCAGTGCTGGAATTACAGGAATGTGCCCACCATGGTGAGTTTATCCAGTGCAGGGGATTGAACCTAAGACTTCATGCATGCTAGGCAGGCCCTGTTCCAAGGGAGATACATTCCCAGCCCCAATTTTGATTTTTTAAAAGTACCGCATCAAAATATTCTTCATCTTGATTACTTAAAAAGCTTGTTCTCCCCTTTTTACATTTTGCACTAGAGAAAAATGCCCCAACATTTCCTGGAGTTTGAGGCAAGTCAAAGCACCTCTTGTATGCAGGATAGTCACAGAGCCCTTTGTTAGCTAAGCAGGTGACTCTTCCAAAGCTGGGCAGAGTAAGCCATGAGTCCTACACATGGATAAGGAGAGAGAAGCTCAGGCGTATGGTGCTCTTGTATATGTCTGTGTCTGGGAGAGTGAATAGCATTTCCCAGACTGTGTGAGGGGATTCTCTCTCTCTCTCTCTCGATTTGCCAGCCAGGCCCACTTGATGGGAAGAAGTTAACCAGTTTCAGCTGGCTGATGCAGACAGGACCTGGGTGGCACACAGGCACTGAGCAGCAGGGAAGGTTCTCAATCTACACAAATGGCCTTGGTCTTGAGACAGAAATATTCCTAGAGCAGAGGAGCGTGATTCATCAGGATGCCGGAGCAAGATGGATGCATCTCCCGAGAGTTCCCCGCTTCTTGCTTCTAATTCAGGCTCCTGGTGGTGTGCTCCTAAGAGCTCCTGCCCCTTCTCATGGAAAGATAGTAGCTACGGGGACTCTGGGTGCCTGACTCAGTTTCTTGTATATGTGTCCACACTGGTACTTAGTAAGATGGAACCAGAAAGTGCTTAGACTCTGTAGTCTGGGAGACCTAAGTTCAAACCCCAGTTCCACTGTTTAATATCGGCTGGGGAGACGGATCAGTTGGTAAAGCGCTTACCTTGCAAACAAGAGGACGTGAGTTCAGATCTCAGAACTCACATAGAAGTTCCAGGCATGGTGAAGTATGTCAGTAATCCTAAGCTGGGGAAGTAGAGAGAGGAGGGCTCACCAGTTAGCCAGTCTGGCCTAAACGGTGAGCTCCAGACCGACAAGAGACCCTGTCTCAGAGGAGATAGGCAGTGTTCTTAAGATTCATACTTGAGGTTGTCCTCAGGCCCACATATGCTGCATCCCCCCCACATGAATAGGCACACACACTACACACATTTAAAAAGATAGATCAGTAATGGCTTCCATCCTCTGGGTCCTTCCTGGATCCTTTCTATTAACCTGCTCACAGGCCCTTACTACGATTATGCTCTTCCAGGTATAGAAATTGATGCTGTTGCTAATGTCGGAATCCAGATCAAGTCTTGACTGGTTCTTCTCCATGCAGCCTCCAGGTCATGTGACCTGGGGCAGGCTGCAGTGAATTATACCCAAGAACCTCCCTTTCCTTACTTGGAATCGGGGCCAGTCATGCCTTCAGCATACCTGTGAGCAGCATACCTTTGAGTTGAGACAATTCATGTGGCAAGACTTTCTGAGTGACCACTGCTCCTGGGACTGTGCGAGACAAAGGAAACAAAAGATTTCCATGTGAGAGGATTTGGAAGGGTGAAGGGACTTTTCCATGAAGATCTTACAGGTTTTGGGTTTGCTATAAGTGTGCAGCACCTTGAGATAAGGTGTGGCAGAAGGAGAGCCAGGCAGGCGAGGAAGGAGAGTACAAACAGGAGAATCTGGATGGTTCCCAGAGGAGGTAATGCCCCGTGTGGAGGACATGAGGGGAAGGGAATTCTAGTGGAGAGATGGAGGAGCATGCACATCCCAGTGGTAGGAAGGGGCAAGGAGGGTGCGTGTGGACATGGGGCATAGATGCATGTCCTCAATTGCAGGCATAACTGCTGTGGAGGCAAAATTTGCCTCAGATGAGGGTGCAAAAGATCTGAAATATTTCAGTGGTTGATCAGGGGAGGTGGTTCGCTTTGGTGAAGAGCTTGCTTTGCAAGAACCCAAGCCCTGAGTTTGACCCCCAGAACCAGTATATAAAAGTCAGGGGTAGCATGCAGCTGTAGCCTCAGCAGCATGTGGGAGAGCTGGGGAGAGAGGCAGATTCTGGCTTGGGGCTATTGGCCAGCTAGTTTAGCCAAAATTGTGAGCTCTAGGTTCAGTGAGAAGAAATTCGATATCGAAAAGTAAGATGAACGGAGAGGAGAGCCCAGAGGAGAGACTGGCAGGCACATTAAAGGATTCTCCAGAGATTGGGGGGAGGCACTGGGGGATGGGGAGGGCAGGGTGAGGGGAGAGGGAGCAGGGAGGTTGGGGGGAGGAGGAGGGAGGGAGGGAACCGGTGTACCTACTAACTTTCTATGAGCGGAAATAATAATAAAAAATGTTTAATATAAAAAAATAAAAAAAGAAAAAGAAGAAAACTAAGATGGAGAGCAATTAAGAAAGATGTTGATCTCTAGCCTCTACATGCACATATACCAGTGAGTGTACCTGTATGTGCATGTATACACATATGCATCAAATACACACACACACACACACACACACACACACACACACACACACACACACACACACACACACACACCATGCTAGTAAAATAAGCCAGTCGCAAAAATAAAAGTCCTGTGTGAATCCATTATGTGTGCCCTGGGGTAGTCAGATCCATAGAAACGGAACATCAGATGGTAGTTGTTAGGGGCCAGAGGAAAAGAGAGCAATGGAGGACTATTGTTTAATAGATGCACATTGTTAGTTTAGGTCAGTGGAAATTTTCTGGAAATTGGCTATGTTACCATGCAAATGTATTGAACACTACTCAACTGTATACTAGTAATGGTCAAGATGCAAAATTTTGTATCAAGTTATTTGTTGTTACCCAAACCACTTTTAAAAATTGTAGCCATAAGGCCTATCTAGAGGGCAATAATGACAAAGAGGGTAAGAAAGTCTGGACTAGGATTTGGGGGAGGTGGGGTTCATCAAGAGAGGTAACTCCCAGGCAACTTGAGCCTGCAATTTTGGGTCTCATATACAGAGGGAGGGTGGAGCTTCACTCCAACAGGTTTGGAGTCAGGAAGGTTTTTCTGTGTTTTGTGGTTTGTGGTCTACATGGTTCATTCAGCTGTCTTAAAAAGTGAGGGAGTGGCGACTCCAGCTATAATCCTGGCACTCTGTGTGAGGCAGGATCGTTTGTGAGTTACAGGCCAGCTTGAGATACATAGTGATGACCAGTCTAGTCCTGGACCACAAGGTGAGACTCTATTTCAAAACACCAAAAGAGAGAGAGAGAGAAAAAAAAAACAACCTAAAAGCAGTCTTTGTCAATGTGCAAAATAAACAAGAATGGTTGAGTTCCAATAAAACTCTATTCACTATGACAAGCGGAACTATATTTGACCCTTGGGCCACACATTGCTGTGTGTTCTCCTATGTCCTTGGGAAAGCTACTCAGGGATGATATATATATATATATATATATATTTGTGTGTGTGTGTGTGCATGTTTCAGAGGGCCCTGTATGTCCCTGTGGAGGACCAAGGATGTTTTCAAAAATCATCCTGGATTAGTTGTACCTTCTTTTTGCTTCACTCTGGGGTTTCCCAGGCTCTGTCCATCAGGGCTGGAGGTACACAGGCTGCTGCTGTTTCCACCTGACGTTTTTATGTGGGACCTGGGATCTGAACTCAGGATCTTCTGCTTGTGAGGCAGAGTCTTGATCCCTGAGTAATCTCTCCAGCCTCATGACTTACATTTTAAATACCATCGTGGCATCTGTGCACACACTGTGCAGTGCTTAGAAAGGGCTCATCTCAGTGCTCCTCAGAAAATTGAGGGCCGACTCCTCATTTTCTAGCTCCTGACATCCCAGCAAGTTAGGCTGCCTCTCTGACATCTTCCTCGCTGCAGCAAGAAGAGCTAGAGTCAAACTTGCCAGTGGTGACACTTGGATGGGCATCTGATATTTTGCTGGAGGTCATTTGTTAGCACAGTTCTCCCCCACCCTGCCGCCTCCCACGCGTCTCTGCATTTCATAGCTTTGATTCATTAACTCCAACTGCTGGAATTGCAGGTAACATTCAGAGTTGCATTTTAAGCAGGCAAGGATGACTGCTTTAAAAGTGGCCCCTCTATAAAGGTTAATATTATAAATGCATCTTAAATGCCTAATACATAACCAAATGTCTCAAATATGGAAATGTCAGACGAGTTGAAAATCAGAGAGCAAAAGAAAAAAAAACAGGTCACCTTTGCTCTCCGGATGTTGTAGTTTATGAAAGTCTATGCTGATGTCAGACAACCGACGACTAGAGAACCCTGTTTGCTTCTCTGGGGACTAGTGGAAGCTGGAGAGGGCCTGAAGGGGAAAGACCCCCAGAAGACTTGGGTGGGGGCCATTGTCACAAGCTGGTCTCAATCGGTCAAAGTGACAGTTTCCCCCAATGCAAAGCAGAGGTGGTCACTATTCTTGCTCTTGCTCACTTCCTGTAGAATAACTTGAAAGTTCTTAATCAACTAGGAATCTACCATACATGTGGGATACTTAGGCTTGTGCTTAAAAAGCACTCACTGAATGACTGCACCTCTTATCTTTCCTTTTCTTTTTTTCTTTCCTTGGACCTTGAGGTTGGCTAACATTTGATTAAATAAATGCTTGGATTTTGGGGGAGGGAAGCTTATGTTAGACTTGAAGGAAGAAATGTGGAAGGAAAGTCAGAGTTGTCATTGGTCTTGTAGAGGGAGGCATTCCTGACTGCAGAAGAGGCTCCTTCTCGCCGGCCAGCTCTGTAGACCGTGTAGTGTGTGTGCTGGGGTATGAACAACTGCCTGTGTCTAAATGACCATGAACATGTATGTGCGTGTGAATGGATGTAGCCCAGTATCATAGTTAGGCAACAGATGTCAACCTGATTGTTGAGGGTTTGAGCTCTGGGAACATTTGTGGAGAATTAGTAGTTGAGTTGAGCCCAGAGCAAACCTGCAGGAGATTGTCTAGCTGCTGGGGAAAGCCCTAAGGGAGAGTCCGTTAGGCTTTTAGAGTCTATTACTCTGTTTCTAGAGCTGGTTGAGAGAGTTCGCATCCTTCTGTTCACTTGGCCAGTCATGCTGGTCTGGCAAGTAAGAATTGTCCATCTCTCAGCCATTATGCAGTGATGGTGTGGCCAGTTCCCTCTACCTTGGTGTTGGTGCATGCTTTCCCGTAAAGCTGGACTAAGAACCGTAACCAGACTGTCGTAAGAAAGTTTCTTTAAGCTGTGTGATGATCATTTATCGACAACCATACAGGTGAACTGCAACACCCAGGTCCAGGCTAGGCTTACAATGTGTCCAGAGAGCATTATTTAATGAAAAGCTCACTATCAGGTATCAATCTGTCCGGTGACATGATGCTACAACTTAGTGCTCTCCTAAGAGGTGTGGCTTATGTTCTACACCATCCACCATCCTCATGTAGACATGTGTTGTATGTGTAGTGGAGGAGAAGGAATGAGGCTGGAAATACAGGTCAAAGGAAGAAATTTATGAAATGAATGTGGATTTCCTTAAGTTTGGGGTTTTCAGCCATCTTCAAGGTGATCTATCCAGGGACAGCCAAACATCGGTGGCATCTAATCTCCCCCCCCACACCCTAAGGGAGAGTCCGTTAGGCTTTTAGAGTCTATTACTCTGTTTCTAGACTCAGACTTGGCGCATTGGCACTGAGGGACTCCAGAATGGCATGTATAAAATGTTTATGCCCACTCCAGATAATTTTGCTGAGGCTTGTCCAGAGCTACCCGTGGAGAAACTCTTTTTCTGCTGTGTTTTTTTTTTATTTAATCAGTTGTACATGTGTACGTGTGTGTGTGTGTGTGTGTGTATGTATGTGTATGTAGAACCATGGGCAAATTTGGGAACCACCATGGACCACCTCCACCTCCTCCTTGTTTACTCTGCCCCGGGATTCACAGGCTCCGCCCTACCAGGACCAGAAGCGCAGGCCGCCCCTGCTTCCACCCGGCGTCTATACGTGGGGTCTAGGATCCGAAGTCAGGACCTTCCACCTGCAAGGCAGAGGCTTAACCCCTGAGCCACCTCTCCAGCCCGTGGAGAAACTCTTGTAAAGATCACATAACCCACCATCCAAAGCAGGTCACTTTGGAAACTAAAATGAATTTGTGGTGGTTTGAATCAGGGATTGGCACACAGAGCCTGCTTTGTTTACCAAATGTCTATGGTTGCTTGCAGATTTTAACACCAGAGCTGAGTAATTATGACAGAGAGCTGTGGTCTGCACAGCATAAGGTATTTATTATGAGGTTATTTGTTGAAACAATTTGCTGACTCCGGGTTGAGTAATTGTTTAGCAAATATTTGTCCCTTACTCGTTCCTGCTGTTAACAGAGTATACCTCTCCGTGTCATTGATATTGGGATTAGCTGTGACTCTCACCTGGAGCGATAGGGTGTTAAGGGAAGGACATGAGCTTGCTCTGTAAGGCATGTTTTCTTGATATGCTCTCATTTCAATGATAAAAACCATGTCTAACCAACCTGCCAGTTCAAGGAGAATAAAAAACACATAGAGGAGCCCCAGACTCAGCCTGCTGGGTTCAGCCAAGCCCAGCAGAGCCCACTGTAGATCCCAAACTAGCTACAGACTTAGGAGCAAGTGCAACTGTTTCTGGTGTGAGGATGCTATTGATAATTAGTTGTTTGCAGGCATAACCTGGGAATAATTGTCTTAACTATAGTCTAACCATCCTCTTTCAGTTGGAAGATGAAGCCCCAGAGGGGTTGGAATTTGACCAAGTACTCATTGAAGCATACCTGGGTGTTTCAGGGTATTATATTATCCTAGATTGGATGATGGGTACACAGCTGAGCAACTTTGAAAAAGAGATGCTTAGTGGTCCTTGAGATGAACTGGAGAGGACCCATGGGAGGTGAGGATTAAGCTAAGCATTGCCCTGGTTACCGATGCCCCTTTGTAGACAGACATCTTTTGAGATGGATGTTCCTCCATCCAAGAAATAAATAGCAAGACAAATGCGAGCAAAGAGAAATAGCACCAAGAATAATTACATAGTCGCTGCATATTTTGATTCAAACTTAATGTGGCTTAGCAAAAGAAAATGTGCCGTGAATAAACAAAGATCAATTCATGCCACTATCAAGTGGCAGGTGACATTAGTGGAAGATGGCCTTAAATCTTTCGAGAGCCTAAACAATACCCCTAGCACAGCAGGGGAGAGAGCCCTCCCCAGAGGCCTGGGAGGACGCTAGTAAAACAAAGGAGCCACCTGTGAACCTGTGTATTGTGCTGGGAATTTAGATTGCTTTTTATAGCAAGGCGTGTGTTTGTATATGCTCCTGTTGTTGGACACACTTGTATGTTCGTTCTATTTTGTAAGTGTGAGGCTTTGTGTGACTGTTGTGCCTTCGTGTGTTCACATGTGCTTATGTGTATTTTGCATGTTTCCTGATGATGATAGGACCTCCTCTCCCTGCTGCCTTCCTGAGAGACAGGAAGAAAGCATTCGTCCCCCTCTGCCACTTTCAACTGGCCAATTAGGTCTGCATTATATCTTAATCTTTCTGTGGTCTCTCCTCCCACCAAAGCTTCTTCACACAGCTTCAATTTTCCTTTTGATTTTGCTTAATTTTGTGTGCACATGTATGTGGGGACAGGTGAAGACCAGAGGACAACTAGAGCAAGTCTCTGTGGGTTCCAGAAACTGACCTTGGGTTATCAGGGATATGCAGCCAGAGCTTTTATCTGTTAAATTATCTCTCTAGCCCCAGTTTATACAGTTTATATAGTATTCTTTGGAAATGGAGACACCACGCCACAATTCCATATTTACCTTAGTATTCACACATAGGTACCAATACGCTCTTGTTGAATGAATGAATGAATATGAATTGTTAGTTGAGGGCATTCATGGCACTCTATATATCAGAATCCTCATTTATTTTGGAATGGACATAGCAGCTTGAAAATCAAAAGAACATTTAAAAACAAAATTTAAAGAAACTTTAAAAGAACTTCCCAATTTATAAACCACTGGATTCCTGGTGACCAAAGCGTTCCTTGTTGGAGGTCTTGCTGGGGAGGCTGCCTCATACAGATAAGGCTAACTTGTAATTAGCAAGTGGACATTTGCATCTAAATATAGCAAGATGCTTGGGTTCTTAAAATGAATCTGCTCTCCAGAGTGGACTATGTTACACTTGCAATGTTGGAGACTAAGCAGGGTTTCTTCTTTCCTGGTAACATTCTTTCATGTATTCTTTCCACAAATATTCACTGATGAGTTCTCCTGGATCATCAGGTAATAGTCTAAACATAGCTGTGATGAGATGTGAGGGGTCATGGTCAGTAAATAAGTGGATAAGAAAAATCATAGATGGAAATTACAGATTGGAACCAGGAGAATATGCTCACGTGCTGTCCACTGGACTATTTTACTAGGTGGTCAGATCACAAAGCGAGTAAATCCAAAGCAAAGGAAGAGTTGGTTCAGAAGTCACAAGAGAGAAAGAGGTGGACAGAAGCCGTTAGTGAACATGAAAGAAGAGTGACATAGGGAAGCCAGAGAAAAGACAGGGTTGAGGGGGGACTAAGCTGTGCTGGTTGTCCCAAGTCCTGGGTTTAGATAGTCTTCTCCGTGAAACAGGGTTTAAGCAGGGACATGACATGATCTTAATCTCTCTAGCTCTTATGTGAGGACTGGGGGTGAAAGGATGCAAAAATGGAAGCCAGGGACTAACTAGGAGTTTATTTCCACTATGATGAGAATGAAGGCAGCTTTGAGCGTGACACCAACGGCAGGATTGGAAACACGGAGACCTCAGTGCATTCTTCCTGACTCGTCTCAGAAGTAGCATCAGTGGCTTTTCTTGATTGATTGATTGATTGGTCTGTGAGAGACTACAGAGACTCAAAAAAGGACGGAAGAGGAACTTCAAGGTATTTGGTCTGTGTTAAGGTGAGCAGTGTGGGCATTTTCTGAGATAAGGGGGAGCCATTTGGGATTTTTCTCAATGAGAATGTGTGTGCACATGTATGCTTGTGTGTATGTACATACATGCTTATGTGTGTATGTGCACACCCATGTCTTAGTGTATGTATATGCACAGATGCATGCTTGTGTGCATGTGTGTGTTCAGGCATATGCTCTTGTGTAAACATGTGCACATGAATATCTATGTGTTCTGCAGTGTGCTCATGCATGCTTTTGTATGTGCTTCTGCGCACATCCATGCTTGTGTGTATGTGCATATACATGTATATAGTAGGAACAAATGTGTTTTGGGATCAAAGGTTTTGCCTTGACCGTGTCAAGTTAGATACCTGTGAGAATCCAGGCAGAGATGTCTGGAGGACTAATGCATACTTGCCACTTAAACTCTGAGGAGTGATTAAAGCTGGGAATACAGACCCCGGAGTCATTTGCATATAGATTAGCAAGGGTGAGAAATGTAGATAAAGAAGAAGTCCAGACAGAGCCCAGAGGCCCTGCAACAGTTAGAGTTTCAGCAAGCAAGGAACTTGTTGGATGAGGGGCCAATGTAGTGGGAGTGGTCCCTGAAAGGAAGCAGTTCCCCAAGCCAAGAGACGGGAGTGTTCCAGGAAAGCAGGGTGAGCAGTGTCGACTTCTGCTGGGAAGTCAGCAGTGGGAGAATGGCAAAGTGGCTGTTGAGTTAGGACCACCAGAGACCTTGGCAGGAGGCCCGCATAGCATTCCACAGGCGTGGGTTGGGAGATGATGCGGTACAGAAACATCCACAGGTAGTCAGATAGCGACGCCTTTTGTTTAAAGAAGGTTTGGCTGTGAAGGGAACAGAAGAGATGGTATCACAGCTGAAGAGGCCTGCAGATAGAAGGTTCTGGAGCAAAATGTCTTTCAGAGGACACTACACTAGAGAAAGGGAGAAATGGAGAGGGCATAGGTCATTATCATAGTTAGATACGGGTTTCAACTCCATGGTTGAGGGTTCGAGCTTTGGGCACATTTGTAGATAATTGGTAGTTGAGTTAAGCCCAGAACAAATCTGCAGCACTAACTAGTTGACAGAACAGATCCAGCCCATGGTGGGTGGGACCGGCCCTGGACAGGTGAATAAAATACAGAAATCTGGTTGCGGAAGTTGGCGTCCTTGTGTACGCTTGGCCAGACATGCTGGTCTGGCGAGTAAGGATCGTCCCTCTCTCAGCTGTTATGTGGATATGGTGTGGCCAGTTCCCTCGACTCTTCGGTGTTGTTGTGGCTCTCTTGCCAAGCCGGACTGATAACTGTAACTGGACAATCGTAAGAGAATAAATCTGTTTCCTTAAGCCACTTGACGGTGATTTTATCAGCAACCACATAGGCTAGCTGCAGACAGTGTTGGAGCAGCAGAGGTGGGTTCACTGGGTTGGCAAGATGAATGGGATCCAGGGCACAAAAGGAAAGGCGCGTGGGTTCTCCATCCTCAGACACAGAGAGAAGGAAGAGGAGATGATTTCTAACACGCAGCATCTCCTTGTGGAAATCTCCGAGTGTCTGTCTGGTTGCATTCAGGACGATGACAAGGGCTGTGGTGGTTGTGTATGAAAATGTGAGTATTTTGGGGGAAGGATGTAGGAGTTTGAGTACACAGTAGAAGGTGTGAAGCAGTCATTTTGAAGAACAGGCAAGTGAACTTGCTGGAGACTATGCTAGGAATTGCCAGGCAACACTGAGCCCCAGTTTCAGATTCCTGGCTGCAAATGTAAATCTAAGCAAGTGGGAGATCAGCTCTGACTGAACTCAGGGTTTGCCCTGTGTGTCAAGAAGAGGGATTGAAGAGAGTGATTATAATGACGCCGTATGCCATTGAGACTAATCCAAAGAGTGCTGGGGGTAAGAAGTGGAGGGGTCACCAAGCTAAAAGGAACTACCAGAGTCTTTTCCACAGGAGTGGGTAGATTGGTGTTAACTTAGAAACTGAAGGCTTTGGCTCTGGGCACATTTCTAAAGAATTAGTAGTTAAGCCCTAAGCAAGTCTGCAGGAGATTGTTTAATTGATGAGGGTTAGGGGTAGGGACGCATCCCATAATGGGTGGGACCATCCTTGAGCAGCTGAATAAAATGGAGGGAGCTGGTTAAGAAAGTTTGGCATTCTCTCCAGCATACTTGGACAGACGTGCTGTCTAGCAAGGGAAATCAGCGCGCGCGCCTGTGGATATGTCGGGGCCAGTTCTCTTGGCCTCTGATATTGGCGCAAACTCTCCTGCTAAGCTGGATTAAGAACTGTAACGAGCCACTCGGCCAATCATAAACCAAGACTAAAACCCCTTGTTCCCCTAAGCCATTTAGTTGTGAATTTATCAGCAACAATGATGAAGAATGACTGTTACAACGAGTGAGGTAAATCAGAAACAGGCTGGGCTGAAACTGCAAGAGCCAGCTCACTGCCTCTAGAGCTCCAGTGTGCCAGCAAATAACCCAGGGAGCCTGTGCAAATGCAGATTCTGAGGCAGCAGCTTTAGGGTAGGCAAGATGCTTGCATTTCTAATGTGTTCCCCAGTGATATTCTTGCTGCTGGTCCACAGACCACGCTGTGTTTTGAGTAGTGAGGACTGCAGAGTCCATGGTCTGGCAAAAGGAGCACTTGAACCACAGGTATTTCACTGTCACGAGAAGGAAGGCTCGTTCTTGACTTCGCTTCTGAGGGCTAAAGGAATGCCAGAGATCAGAATATTATGGAATAGTACTTTGATTGAAGGTATGAATATCTTAAAATGGTATAAAAAACATATGGGCCAATTCCAAGATTAAAAAAAAAAACTATGTGGACCAAACCAAACGTGTGAGGGTTGAAGTCCACTCCAAGGCACATCAGCTATTGGTTTGTGATGGAGACAAGTCTTATGGGCAGATGGAGCACTGGATACAGAGTTAGCTGTCATGATGCGTCAAATGCCTCTGCCCTCTCACTAGAGATTAGCGTTTATACGGTGACTTCATGTGGTGACTTAGAATTTGAGAACATTTTTCCAAAGATCTGACCCAGTGCCTCTTCAAGGCTACACAATTCATACCTCTATAAGTAAGTTATTCTTTCTGCTTCCAGCATCTAGAGTGTATACCCCCTCCACACACATATGTCCCACCTACTCTCAAAGGTTGCCAAAGTGCCCAAAACCCTCTGTTTGCTTGGTAAAATGCCATGAAATATTGATCTCTTTAATTCCATGACTCATACCATAGAAGTTTTTTCCCCCTACCAGGAAATATAGCCATATTATATCTACACAGGTTGCTGCCTCTCAGATGGAAAATAATTGTGCATATGATATTCTGAAGAAAACACATCCCTGGGTTTCTGGTTACATTTGTTTCTACCTGTTTGCTTTCCATGTCACCCATGATTCTCACTCGTGGGCAAGTGGGGCAGGCACCCAGCATTTAAGAACAATTTATGAAAAAAAATATTCTTGATATAGGGAAAATTCTCTCCATTAAGCTAATGTGTTCTGGGAATTGGAACCTCTGTGATTGTATTTTCACTGTGGAAACGCTCCATCTGACTTTTGAAATGCTAGTGATCTATGAAAACTGGGCTGAAAATTTGTCCAAATACCAATCACTTCCCAGAGTCTGGGTGAAGACCCGTCGTCTATTGAGTCATTCATTATTTTTAAATTGCAAAAGCTTTTATATTTTTTATTTATTATTTGTGTTGTAGTTATCTTTTCTTTTTGCTGCTGTGACCATACTCATGCTCCGGAAGAAAGGAAGATTTATTTGGCTTTATTGTTCCAGAGGGGAGATATAGGGTATTGTGGTAAAGGCATGGTGGGTAGCAGAAGTTGGAGGTGGCGGGTTCAGGTCACTACAGTCATTATTGAGACAGAGAAAGCAAAGTGAAAACTGCAAGAAAAAAGTAGGGCGGAACTAACCAATCTCAAAGCCCACTTCCTGTGACATGCCATCCTCCAAGACTTAACCTTTTCAATCTTAACAACAGCTAAGGATGTAAATAAATGAGCCTTTGAGGGACGACTCACATTTAAACCATGAAAGTACGTCTGTTTCAAGACAAGGTCTGGCTATTAGCTAAAGCTGATCGCAAACTCATCGTCCCCTGGGAATCCAGGTCTGCACTGCCCACTGCATCTTCTGCGTCTTCTGGGAATGTCTTGTCTCCTGGCTGAAGCACTGGGTCCTCACCATCCATTTAATTCCTAACCATGTGCCATTTGAGATCCACAGTGGGGTGCCTGTCTGTTGCGCAGCGGTAAGCCCGTGCCATTTGAGACAAGGCCTTGCCTCTCTGGAGAGCCGGAGCAGAGAGAGGGAGGTGCTGGTGGAGAACTCCTCGGTCACTAACTTCTCTTGCATCCGAGGATCTCAGTTACTCCTGACCCCTGAGTCCCAGGAAAACTAAGACTCTGATTACATCACAGCTCCTCTCTCCCATCCTTTGGAGATTTCACCATAAACAGGGGTGGGGACAGTTCTTCAAGATGGGAAAACCCCCTTCCCCTCAGAGAGGTGCCCTGGAAATCGGATCTTTTGAGCCTAAAGCTCGCCTCCCGCAATCTTCTTTCGTTTTCTGTCCTGCTCACTCTTGAGACCAGAGAGGTGAGTTCTCAACTCTCCTAGTTTTTCCTGGCATAGGACTATTTCCCTCATAGTGTGGGGAAAATCGGAGGAGGGCAGGTCGTGGATTTGAATCTTGGTCCCTTTGCTTATTAACCTCGCAGACAAAGGGGACTCGATTCTTCACACCTCATATGCGTGCTGGGCTAATGAAGATCACACTAAGTCTACATCGTGAGCTGGCATAAGGGGCTCAGCTCTCCTCCCTTCCTGATTGCTCCTCCTACCTCCAGGATAGGCTGACTTTTTGGAGATGGATAGGTGTTTGGGAAAGGTTTCCGGTTTGAATGCCATGACCTCCCCTATCACAAACGGATCAGCAGGGAAGTCCCCAGACTGTCCTGAAGCCCGATCTCCATCTCTTCCTAGGACCACACTGAGCCCTTCTGCAAGCACAGGCTCCCAGGTAGAGATATTTTCCTCACAGATCTATTAACATACCCCAGGATGGAACTCACTGTGCACTTTACGCCACAGGAGCCTTTCTCAAAGGGAACCCCTGCCTCTTGGCAGCGTTCTTGCCTCTTACATGGACTGTACTCAGGCCTCATCTCCCTACCCCCCGCCCACTTTCCCCCAGTCCAGGTTGTTCCCATGACTATGAAGTGCTCAGCTGTTGAGATGCATTTGTAATGCAGCATTATTCTTCAGATAACATTTTCAAGGGACATTAAAGTCTCAGGAGGCCTGACACCCTGTATTTATGAAGAGCTTTCTGAAGGTTTTCTTTGTCCTTACACGCACAAACAGGGACAGAGGGTACATTCAGCAGTAGCATGGGGTTAGGGGAAAGATGATGATGGAGAAGTTAGAGCATCTGGTCTGGACCTGCCATTTACCAGTCGAGAGACCACAGGACCAGGGGCAAGCTAGGTGACAGGAAAGGGAGAAAGAGAACGAGAGATTTACACATGCAAATGTGGGCGTGTTTACATTGGGTGTGTGTGCCTGTAAAGGTTCAAGGGTGACATCAGGTTTATCAAGTGTCATAGTTGGGCACAGGTGTCAACTTGACAGTTGAGGGTTTGAGCTTTGGGCACATTTGTGGAGAATTAGTGGTTGAGTTAGGCCCAGAACAAACCTGCAGGGGATTGTCTAGCTGATGGGGAAGGCCCAGCCTGTGGTGGGTGGGACTAGGCCCTGGAATAAATCACGGAGAGCTGGTTGAGAGAATTGGCATGCTTCTGTATGCTTGGCCAGACATGCTAGTTTGGCAAGTAAGGACTGTCCCTCTCTTAGGTGTTATATGGTGATGGCGTAGCCAGTTCCCTTGGCCCTGATGTTGATGCATGCTCTCCCGTCAAGCTTAATTGTAACCAGGAATCATAAGAGAGAATAAACTCTTGTTCCCTTAAACCATTTGATGGTCATTTATCAGCAACTATGCAGGCGAACTGCAACATCAGGTATCATTCTGGATGCTCCACCTCATTGCTTTGCTCTGGGATTTCCCAGGGTCTACTCTCCAGGGCTGGAATCATAGGCCACTACGATATTTGCCCAGCATTTTTATATGGGGTCTGGAGATCCAAAGTCAGGTCCTTTGCTTCAAAGGCAAAAGCTTTAGCACACCAACTCTTTCGGCAGTCTGTTCTTCCTCCTTTTCTGTCTTCCTCAGCAGCCCCCATCTTTTTGCCAGATCAGCAGGCCAGAAAATTGCTCAAGGGAAATGAGCAATTAACCCCTGCTGCGGGCAACTGTTGGTATCTACCTCTCATCTTCTGAGGCCACTGTCCTGTCTCTAGAGAGGTTCTTCCTACCTCTCCCCCTCTATTCCATACTCCCTCTGGAATCCCACTTCCCACGGGGGGGGGGGATCACATTGCACCTCCCATACTCTTAACAAGACCTTTCTGCTTACCATACATCTCCCTGCTTCTAGAGAATAGGAAGGGGCTGGGGAAGACATCTCCTTGTGTTCTGGACACTGGCCTCAGCTCAGTAACCATCCTTCTGCTCCATTGCTCCAATCCTGCAACAGATTCCCGACTTTGGAAACCATCTGGTTCCCCAACTCCCCCTTCCAGATATTTCTAGAAAGAACTGACCAAGACTAGAAGAAACCTCATGGTGTCCTCCTTCACTGGCTCCTGCCACCTCCCTTCCTGGCTGGCATTGGACCTCCCCACCCAGTGCGCTGTGGGCTTCAGTGGGCCTTTGCTACCCTGCTGCTCCTCTGACCTCACCCTGTGCCTTCTCTCTTCCAGCTGTTTCAATTTCCCTCCCTTCCCTACTGTTGCCTGCTCCTTTCTGCTTTGGAACATCTTTCTCCTCCTTTAAGGTCTGAGTCATGATACTACCCCTGGCTAGGAGCTCAGTACCATGCCTCTCCGGGAACACCCCGGAGCCGCAGTGGAGGCACTCATACCAGTTCTGGGCTCTGAAAGGACCTGATTGGGTTCCCAGGGCCTGGCCAACACTTGCATCAAATTTAGACTCAGTAATTCTATTGTGATGAGATGGCTCCCCAAGCCCTCCTAATAGCATCCACTCTCCTTAGCTTGCCTTTTAAGACTCTTTCCACCAGAGACCCACAAAACTGTTATGTGGTTTTCTTGGAGCACACTTTGCTCCAATGGATCCCACTAGTCCTTCCTTATTCATGTTCAGACCATGCCTGTATCAACACAGGGAGACTTCTATCCCCCAGTGGCCACCCTGACCGTGAGTCTGTATTTTATATGTTCTTTGAAACATGGAACTTTTCACCCTTTCCTTTCCCAGTTCTGGAGCTGGGAGTTACCTCTTCTTGCTCGGAATCCCCCGGATCTCTGAACCACTGCTGTGGCTCTAAGCGCTGAGCTTTGTCATAGAGTGACATGATCAAAAGTTCATCTGTAAATACTAGCTCCTCAGAGCCACTCTGACCAGGTACAGCTTACATCCTGGTCTCTTCATGCTCTTTTCCAGTGATGTCCCATGAGCATCTTTGAATTCATCCGTCTTTGTCCTCTCTGTCCCCATCGGGTAGTGATGCTTCCCTGTCTCTTGCAAGACCATCTCTTCCGTGGGATATTTGATCTTGCAAACCTGACCAGGCCCACTCTGCTCAAAACCCTTCATCGCCTTCCTCGACAGGGTCTTCTGTACCCTGCTGTTCTGTCCCTCCAGCCCCATCCCCTTCGCTCTTCTGTGTCCTGTGGAAAAGCCCTTCTTGGTGCTCTGCTCTCTTTCCCACCCCGTGGCCAGACCTGTACTGGGAGCAGCTCCTTTCTTTAGCTTTCTCACGGACCCGACTCCTGCTGATCTGAACTTCAGACTTCCTTCTGCTTCCACTGCTCCACCTGCTCCTTTGATTCCATTGTCAGCATTCACCCTCATTCCAATCTCTAGGAAGGGAGGACAGGGGCCATGTCTTTTGATCTGCCACTGTGTTCCCCTCTGCTTCCCTCCACACGTGACCACTCAGCTCCATGTCCAGTAGCAATGAGGTACTCAGCACACCTCTGCTGAACAGATGCTGTGATACATGTGTTGCCCGTGCTAGCCTGGGAGCAGCCTGCGGGTGAGAAGCTGCATCTCCTTCATCCGTGTTGGGCACGTTACATCCTTCATCTTGGTTGGGTTAGGCATGCATCATTCATGAGTTTCCCTTGGCAGCAGATAAAACCAAAACCACCAAAGCTCACAGATGGACATATGAGGAACAGTTGAAAAACCAATGAGCTCTTCGGATATCTAAGTCCTTCTGAGCAAGAAAGACTTCTATGGTTTATTGTCCAAGAAATTTTCTGGGCCAGGATGGGTTAGGAGGGGGTTGGGGGAGGGTGATGGGGGATTTAAAGACCTAGGGCTCTTTCTTCCAAGAGAATGACTTTGCATTTCTAGAATGTATAGCTTTGGGGGCTGGAGAGATGGCTCAGTGGGCATAAGCACTTGCTCGGCAAGAATGAGGACCTGAGTTTGAATGTAAAAAGCTGGACTGTGTACATGCCTGTGGGCCGACTCCAGAAGCTGAGGGATCGCCTGCCTATTGGAAATGGCACATTCCTAGTTTAATGAGGGTCCCTATGTCAAAGCCAAAAGGTGAAAAGACATTGAGGAAGTGACCTGAAATATCTCTGCATGTCCACATGAGCATGCAACAGCTCATGCAGGCAAGGCACCGCACGTACATGTACACACATGCACACATATATACACACAGCACATATACATACAAACACACATATGTACACATGACACTCACATATACATACACACATATACATACACAACCACAACACACACCCCCATACCCCTACCCCACAACACATACTCACCCCCCTCCACACACAGCTTTTACGATTGTAAGTCATTTGAATGTAGAGTTTGTATTTTATCTATCTTGGTTTCCTTTGGCAAACAACAGAAGTTTTGTAAATGTTTGCTGAAGTGGATTGAATTTCTTCCAGCCACAGCCTCAGCCCTGGTAAAATTCATTTATTCACTCAGTGTTTACTGCAAAACCTACTATTCATTCATTGACTCTCCCATTTAACATCTCTTGCATTCCTGCTAATTACCAGGCAAAGGGGCTGCAATTGTGAAGAAGGCAGGCGGATTCCTGTTTGCTCAGAACTTCGTGCATCATTGAGAATTGAGGGAGAGAGGATCAGTGCTGAGTTAGGAAAGGTCAGGGGGAAGGGGATGCCAGAGAAGGAAGAGGGAACCTAAACCTGGTAATGGGGAGAGGGGGGAGATGGTCTAAGAAGGTTTCTTGTAAGAAAACACACACAGATAAGTAGGAATCAACCAGAAGTGAGAGACAAGCCCAAAGTGTATTTCCTACAGAGAAACAGGAGTGTATCCATCCAAGAGTCCTTAGGACTAGAGGTAGGGATTGAACCAACTCCTGCGGAATCCTATCTGGTCATAGGAGTGCTGGGTTGAGTATATCGACAATTCTCTCTACGGAGCCTTCAGGCCAGCCCTATGAGGCAAGGATAATCACTCTCTTTGCTTTGTTTTTCAGGAAAAAGTCCAGGAAAATTCAGTGATCCAAGAAAATTTGCTCAAGGAGGACAGCAGAGGTGCCAGGTTCGAGACCCATAGCTAGAGTCCAAGTTCAGATTCTGGGCTGCAGAGGAGGCAAGGCGCCTACGTTGGGCAGCGCATCTAGGACAATGCGAACATGCTTTGCAGCCCTGGGCTCTCTGGCTGGTCTCCATCACAATTAGGATCTGCTGCGGCTGCTCAGTTGGGGCAGGAAGGGGAGCCAGAAAGGTCACCTCTGCAGGCTGTGCTTTGTGCTGCAGAGTGGGTTAACCTCTTGCCTTGACAGCATTCAAATGAGACCTCCAACCTGTTCTTTTCAAGGCCGACACCTGGCTGCATGATTCAGAAGATGCGCCACAGGCCTGAGGAGCAGGAAGGCCTCATTATGTAATTAGGTCTTTAGAAAATGAGTCGTTATTCTTCAACACTGCAATCAGAGGGCTGGGTGCAGTTCAGGGACCCCAGGGGAGGCGCTCTTCTCTCTCTCTCTCTCTCTCTCTCTCTCTCTCTCTCTCTCTCTTTCTCTGTGTTTTGTTGTTGCTGTTGCTGCTCTTTGCTGCTGCTGCTGCTGCTGCTGCTGCTGCTGCTGCTGCTACTGCAGTATTAATATTGCCCCAACAAAGCATCCCGCAGGAAGGGAGGCCCGGTCTGCACTGGGGCGGCAGAGAGCCTTCCTTATCTTCTGATAAAGAATGGCTCAGGAGGCAAGGGGAAGTTGAGATCAATGCTTTTCAAACTTGAGTGGGCCTCAGGATCCCTTGAATGGAATGTTAACACACAGATTGCCTGACTCAACTTCAGAGTTTTGGGTTCAGTGGGTCTGGTGCTGGTCCTGAGCCCTTGTATTTCTAGCATGTTCTCTGCGGATGCTGGCGCTGCTCACGCAGGGGCTAACCGTTGAGAACCATACTCCAGAGTGAACCCGGGTACCCACCTCTAGCTTCCTCAGTGTGACCCCTCCTTAGATCCTGTGAGCACAGCAAAGCCCCTCACTCCTCACATGCACAACGTGTACAGCGAGCCACACGAATGAATCAGGAGCCATCAATTCATGTGTTGTTCTTTTTTTTTTTTTTACAGGGGAGCAAGCAGAGGCTCAGGTTCCAAGGACTGAGAGTGACAGAACTTCAAGGAAAGCCCAAGCCTTCTGTTGCCCCTTGTGACATCTCACTCAGCTTAAATGTACATGACCAGAGCGTGGCAGTTATTTCCTTCAGCTCAAAGGGGTGGGCGCCACTAGCGAGGCACCCTACGCTATATCCTCACTGTCTTCTTGCTCACCCAGGTGGTCCATGTCTCCAGATCCCCTCTGGTCAATGCTATGAACACCAGAGAGTGATGGGAATCTCTTCCAGGCCTGACTCAGCTAGGCGTTGCCCTGATGCTTCGCTTCCCTTCTGAACAGAAAATTTCACTTCCAGAGTGACCTGGTGCGGCCGTCAGTTGTAGGTGTCAACTTAGACAACCGAGAACTGGGCTCACAGATTTCTTCAGGTAAACCTGTGGGCAAGCCTGTAGGAGAGTGTGTAATTAATGCAGGGAGACCCCAGCCCATAGCGAGTCGGACCATTTCCTGGACAAGTGGATTAGATGTGAAGACAGCTGGTTGGTCTGGACAGAATGGCGAACTAGCAGGGAACGCTCTGGTACCTGCCCCTTTCTCAGCTCTTCTGTGGATCTGCTGGGGCCAATTCACTTGGCCTCTGCTGGTGACTCTTTTGCCGCAATGGACTGTAACCTGAAACTGCAGCTGGAATGCGAATCCCCCTGTGTCTTCTAAAGTGTTTGGGTCATGTATCCATTATAGCAATGAAATATAAAGTGAAGACACCTGGGGATTGATGGGAACTTGGACGGACTAGCACGCATGTGAAGGAATCACCTAGAAGCTGACCAGTGGCCTAAGACTTGATGTGGTACCCTCCCCACCCACTAACATTTTGGGGTGCATTTGTTACGGTGGTCTAGCCCACACTAACAACTACAGTTGACTCCTTAAAATGTAAGCATGGTGTGAGGACCCCATTTTCATCAGAATCACTGACTTCAGAAAAATGCAAATTTCTGTCCCTCACTCCATCCCTACCGGAAGGGATGCTGGCATCCTGTTCAAACCAGCATCCCAGACACCTGCTGTGCTCGCAGAAGCTCCGCAACCATACCTATTTCAGATCTCGGGTCAGTAATCTGTGTCCCACAGCCAAATGTGGCCCGCCACCTGTTTCTGTGCAGTCTGCAAGCCGAACGGATTTTACATTTTAAGACGGTTAGGAAGCTCAGAGTGGTTGTAGTGTTTTCTGACATGTGAGAAGTTTGCTGGAACAGGGCCACATCCATTTGCTTGTATTGTCTTCGGCTGCTTTCGCATCCTTGCGGAAGAGTCAAATGGTCACGCCACACCATATGGCCCATGTGGTGGAAAATATTTACTTACTGACCCTTTGAAGGAAAGGTGCGCAGACCCATTATCTACATCCTAACATCCCACATTAGCAGAGGTATCAGTTGAATGGCAGTATGTAACAATCTCCTTCTAAATTATGGGTTTAGAAACTTCAGTAATGTGGGAGAACAAATATTATCATTATATATATATATATATATACACACATATATATGTGTGTATATATAATGTTATATATAATGATTATATATATATATTACAAGATGCTCTCAAGCACTGGACACTGACTTACCAAAAAAACACAATATGTAAATAATGCACGAGCAGGCAATTATGTTTTTTCATTACAGTAGAACTCATTGTTAAATAAAAGGCCAAGTGGTAACTGATCTCTAATTATTATATAACAATGCCACATATGATTGCACAAGACATAGAGGAAATTAACAGAAAGAGTTCACACTGGAGAAAGCCCACCCACTGAAGATCCTTCATGTTATAGAAAAAGAGTGAAGACTGAATGGAGAGACCCTGCAGTCAGAAAGCCAGAGAACACTTCATATGTTTTCCTTCATCATGGAACCAGACAGCCAGGAGGAGAGAAAACATGTCTACCATTGATGATGGGAGGGGAAAAGGGTCTGGAACTCATTTGGTGGCTGCCTTATGTTGTTGGGGAATGAACTCAGAACCTTATGCAGGCTAAATGCTCTACCATGGAGCTATGTGCCCAGCCATTTCTAGAACCCATGTTGGACACAACTGACATAATATATTACAACAACCAAACCCTGACCATGTGGCAACCTTGATGCTCCAGGTGTAAGAATGGTCCAGGGAGACAACCAGAGAAGCTGAGTAGGTACAAGAGCCAACCCAGGGGATGTAGTAAATTCCAAAAGATGTGAACAGAAAAAGATTATTTCCAAAGGGTCCAATCAGGGTCGGAGTATATAGAGGCCTCTTGGAAAGAGTTTCTGAGGGGAGGGGTAATTGCTTCTTAGTATTAGATTCCAGTGTAAGGTCTAGCAGGCTCACCTAACTCTGACTGATGTGGGAAGACCCATCCGGTAGTCATGTAGGACCATTCCCTGGGCAGGTAGATAGGATGGAGGGAGCTAGCTTAATGGCTTGGGCATTCTTTGGTAGACTTTCTATCTGCCAAGTGAGGTTTATTCCTTGTAGATATGGTATAACCAGTTCCTTCAGCTTCTGGTGTTGGCCTGAGCTCTCCTGCCAAATTGAACTAAGAACTATCACCTAGTATCATAAGGAAGAATAAAATTCCCTGGGCTGGGGCGATGGCTCAGAGGTTAAGATTCTGCCTCACAAGCAGAAGATCCTGAGTTAGAATCCCAGGTCCCACATAAAAAACACCAGCCAGAATCGGCAGTGGGCTTGCACTTCTGGTCCTGGTGGGCAGAGCCTAGGAAATCCCAGGTGAAGCAAGAAAGGAGGTAGAAGCAATCCAGGATGATTCTCCAAGTTACCCCTGGTCCTCCACAGGGACACACAGTGCCCTCTGATACACACACACACACACACACACACACACACACACACACACACACACCCCAAAAGACTTCTCTTTATTTACCTAAACTCTTTGGTGAATTTATTGGCAGCATGCAGACAAACCGCATCAATAGGAATGGCAATAGTTACGGTAGCAAGTACTGCCTACTTTTTCTGGGATTCAGAGTTAAGTGCTAACTCTGCTGGAGTTTGCTAGGTCAGAATTAGATGAGATGGTAGCCAAGTAAGGGTGTTAGGGTTGAACCAGAGCCTGGAATTTGAATCTCATCCACGCACCAGAAACTGTTCCCTCCAAGCCAGGTTATAGTCAGCCTTCTGACAAAGTTTTAGCCAAGTAATGTGCAAGAAGTCATTCAGGGAACGTGTGGGGAAAAGTTTCTTAAGAAGTGCTGTCTCAATTGAACGTTTGGCCTCTCTTCCTTTCCTGCTGCCTCACAGAATACAGATGTGATAGGTGATGTCCCAGCAGTATCCTGAGCCATGAAATGACTTCGTGAGTGGAAACATGGGCTGAGATGATGAGACTGACTGAACAATAAGGGTCTGACCCCCCATTAACCTGAAAGCCACTGCATGAGGCTTTGGATTTGGCAATCTCTAGACTTTTCATCTGGTTCCATTCTCTGTCTGTCTCTCTCTCTCTGACACAAAGCTGTATTTTCTCCTAATTGACATATCTCCCCGTACTGGAGCACCTTCTAGCATGTGATGTGTGCATCACTGATGGCAGACAAGTCAACTTTCTCTCGCATGGACTCAGACAAACACAGGTCTATGATTATGTATTTATTTTAATATGCACTGGAGGAAATACAGCCGGCAGTGCCAAGCTGTGATTACATGGATAAAACTCAGGTTGGTATTTCTATTTAAAAGGCAAGTCAATTTAAAATAAATGGTTGGATGAATAATAGAACAACCATATTGCTGGAATGACAGGAGTGGTGATGGTCGTGTTTGAATGACTCTGTGTGTGTGTGTGTAAGCAGTGCCGCGGGGAACGATGGGGAAGCTGGACCAGTCTCATGTGGAAACAGTGCCTACATTACCGATAGCAGGTGCTCCACAAATGTCTGTGGAGTAAGTGACAGTTTGACAATGTACATAGTTGTCTCCTGTAGTCCACCTCCCAGCTACACACACACACACACACACACACACACACACACACACACACATACACACACAGCTCTTTCCTTGCATATTTCCCCCAAATTTTGATATGCAATTCCTCTTTACAAAGCAGCTGGCACCAGTGTGCTATAACTACTTTTATTTTCCAGATTTTATTAAACAGAGCCTTTAGCCTCTGTCAGTTTACAATCCTGCCTTGGTCTCTCTCACATACCAGCCCCGCTCTATGTGGCTAGAATAAAAGGAAACTGCCTCCCATATAGAAGATGCATGGCTGCTTGTGTCTCCTGAGCATAAATATATTTATCACATGTAGCCAGATGAAGCCCTCACAGGACTCATCTCCTTGGCATGGGAGGAGAAAGGAGCTTCCTTGCTTTTCGCTAGCATGGTGCATGTCTGGGACCTCCCATTCAGGCACCACCTTGGTCTCTGCTTTGCTCCAAGACAAAGAACCAACCAACCAAACAAAAAAAAGAAACAACCAAACGACCACAAGAACAATGACAGCAAAGCTATCTTGCTCATGCCCTGTGCATGACTCTGAGTGCTCTGAGATTCTAACTCAAGTCTTTACCACCTGAAGAGACCCTATGTAGTTATTAGGTCTCCTTCCTTTGTGCTTAGAAACGATGGCCTGGCTTTCCTTCTTACCAGCTATTGTGAAATCTGAGAAATGCTGGAGAAACGTGTAAATGGGGAGACTCTGCCTTGGCTGGAGGGGTCCAACAGCAGCATATCATGATCATATTGAATTGAAGGGTGTCACCATGGAAACTGAGCTGAGGACAAGTGGGAGAGCCATGTGGGAAGAAGGGAGGATGTGCAGAGAGGGATAGATGTCTTAAAGGACCAACCCACAAGTCTCAACATGAAGGGACATACCAAGTGGTACCGAAGATGGAAGATGGGGTCGAGGCTGGAGAAGAAATAGCCAAATAGCCTTTTGCACTTGCGACTTCAGTTTAGCTGGGTTGGCATCCATAGGTGGCAGCCATTAGCAACAACACACTCCTAGACGTCTGCTTTTTAAACAGCGAGGCCTGTCTCGGTCCCTGTCCCACTCATGATAATGCCAAGCATCGTACCTGAGACTTGTGACATCAATTGTGATACTAAAGAGACCAGGACAACACCCTCATTTTAGAGGAAAAGTTACTGAGAGACTTGGAGAGTCTTTCCCGAGGTTATACTGATGATAAATGATACAATAAATGGCCAGTCCTCTAGTTTTCAAGTCTAACACCCTTTCCACCACCCCAGTGTCTCTGCCACTTGTGATTGACACTGTAAGGTATCTGGGGTCCTTCTCACCTTGCTGAGACAGTGGCCTCCCTTCTCTTCTAAGTCCTGCCCTTCACTTTTCTTCATGAACCTGATAACCCCAGCAGCTCTATAAGTCCTAGAGTCTCTCTTCTCCTTGACCTTCCCTTGCTTTTGCTACCCCCCTCCAGTTGTTTCTTTATTTCTATTTTCTTTTAGATGAATTCTACTAAGTAGAGAGTATGGGGTTGGCACTAAGTCTGCATGTGTTATAAACCACGATGCAGAACAATTTGAGAGTTGATTGGCAGCTCCCACTTTCTGCCTACATATGTTGGCTGTGCATCTATGAAAGATACGAGGTGGAGCAGGAATACCTAAGGGTACTTAACCAATGGCATTCACCACCTTGCATAGACTCCAGACCTCATGGAGAATGTAATGAATGGTGGTCTAGCATCTTCCTCAAAATATTCTTGTTCTCATCAAAGTTTTGCATGCTATGTCTACTCCACAGGATTTGGCCACAGCATTTCAGCATGGAAGGGGGAAGATCTCATGAGGTTTCATTTCACATCATCCTGAGAGATCATCGAGGGTTGATGCTGCATGGGGGGAAATGTATACCCATTGATTTATCATTCACACTCTAGCAAGTGCTCAGGCACAAGCCATTAAAGGCACCCCAGATGAGGCTCAGTGTGTCATACATGCAGAAAGATGCAAAATTAGGAGGAAACTGGTCAGGAAGAATGGGAAAAGGAGGGGGTAAGATTGATTAAAAAGGGGTGGTAATAATGTAAGTTCACTATATTTGTGTGTGAAACTCTAAAAGAATAAAACAAAGCAAAGGTTTTGCATGAAATTGTGGGGATTTTGAACTCCCCTGAGGTCTGTCTGTAATGGCCACAGCACTCCCGGGCCTATGGCTAGGAAGTGGAAGAGGGCACGGAAATGGACGAGGAAGTACGGTCACATGTGAAGACAAGGCAGGAAGTAGACAGGCAACTGTATGCGGCTAGTCCGGAGCCCAGAAGACAAGACTGGATATGTCTGAGGAATCCAGCTCAGAACTTACCTGAGTCAAAACAGGGACTAGGGGTAAGAAGGCATGTCATTCCAGGATTGGCACTCTTCCCTTCTGAAATGGTCCTAGTAACACCTTCCCTACAGGGTGGGTCATGGGAACCTAGGAAGATGAAAGGAAGGAAGGATCCTGAACTCTGGCCACCTCTGCTTGGTGCCCAGAAGAATAGGTATATTCTGCTCAGAATAGAATGCTTCTGCTCAGAAATTCTCAGAGTCGGTTGAAGCCTGACTTTTCTGCTGAAGAAATGGACAGGGATGGAGGGGGGGGAAGAGAGAAGGAGAGGGAGAGGGAGAGGGAGAGGGAGAGGGAGAGGGAGAGGGAGAGGGAGAGGGAGAGGGAGGAAGCTTGATATCATGCTAAGGGGTGGATATCCAGCTTTGAAGCTCTCCATGTTTCTCAAATAGATGTCTTAAAAACTGTATCTGAGTGTAAATTGGAGACTGATAAGGAAAATTCTGTTCTCCTAATAACGTTGATAATACTTCAAGAGATACATAGTTTCCATTTTCTCCTGATTTAAAGTCAGCAGCTGCCTACTACATTGGAGCCTCAAGCATCTGCTTTTAGAAAGAAAGAGATGCCCAGAAAGCCAGCTCTTCAATGCCCTGATAGCAATGGGGAAATAAAATAAGATTACCAGTGAACCTTTATATTTAAAAAAAAAAACTCTGTTATTTCCAAAGCAGAGACTCTGTAAATGGCTCAATGGACTCACATAGAGAACTCGGAGGCAGGGAAGGCAGGAGGAGCCTGCAGGTTCTTGGGACCTAGTATTAGCCGTGTTTTATAGTTGGAAACCATGGTCTGGAGATGTTAGGTGACCTGTCCAAGGTCGAGAAACAAGTTCACTACAGAACAGGTTGCTGAGACACTCACATTGGAGTAAAACTGAGGTTCTGTAAAATCAGGCTGACTTGCAATATCAAGATCCTTCTCTCTGCCGGCCACCCCTTTCTGGGCTTTGCGATGAGGCAGTGTTTGTAGAGGATGACAGCAGCTGAACACATCTGGATCAAAACCCCATTACTGCATTCTGAGTCATGTGGTTGCATCCTTCTGCCCACTACCTTGGTCCTCCTTTGGAATTCACTTGTAGGTCAGTTGGTCTCTGCTCTGGGGGCTGAGTGTTGGGAAATGAGAGACATCCAGAGGAAAGTTGCCACGGCAACGGGGAAGCAGTGGCTGCTCAAAGGTGATCTATAGCTCCATGCACACGGCAGAGGGTTTACTTGTTTGCTTCCCATCTGGGCCCTGCCAGCCTCCGGGTGTGTGCTAGGGGAATGTTAATACCACTCCTTTCCCCTCTTGCCCTCTCCTGCTTGCCAGCCACCTGGGCTTGGGCATCACCTGCTGTTAGCTGCCATCTCCCTCAGCAAATCCCTAGACAGCCTGTGATGCTGCTTGGATATTCGGTTAAGACACAGTGTGTCTCAGAGCCAGACATATTCACCTAGATGGTCCTGGCCCCACCTTCTTGTTCAATGTGTGGAGAAACTGAGGCTCAGAGAGGAAAGTGGCTTGTCAAAAAACACAGTGTGAGTAATGGGAAAGAAGGGATGGAAGTGGGGCACAGAGCCGATGCTCGTTGCTGGGTTTTGCTTTCCCAGGTAGGGCCCAAGAGCTGAATGACTTTGCATTCCTTTCTCTGAGCCTCAGTTTCTCATTCTGTTACGTGAGTGGCAAGGCTCCATGGTCTATGGTTGTTCTCACTGTGGGCAGAAATGACATAACCCTTTCCATGTCTCAGAGTGGCTCGAGAGGAAACTTCTAAACTGAATCCTTTAATTCCACACTCACTTTGCTGGGTGTCTTTACAGAAGCAATGGCGGTTTTCAGGAGCCGATCAATGTGTTAGCCACGAAGACCCCTGCATTACAGTGGCTGAGTCGTACAACACGGCTGCCCTCTTGACAAATTCTCTTGCTGCCGTCCTAATTCCCCAGACAAGTGTCTAGGCTTAGCTTCCTAAAGCCCACATCTGGCCAGTTTAGTCTCTGTTCCCTTCTTCCTAAAAGCTCGGCCATAGGTGTGCAGGGTTCTCATGGCTTCTTGAAGGAGAAAAGGTTTATTCTGGCTCAGGTGTGGTCCATCGCGGCGGGACATTAAGGCAGCAGGGGCTGGATGCATGGTGGTTCATGGCATTCATTTTTGGAAAGCAGAGTGATGAATGCATGGTAGTGCTCAGCTCGCTTTCTCCATTTTATACAGTTGAAGATCCTCCACCCAGGGAATGGTCCGTCCTGTCCACAACTAAAATGAGTCTTCCTATATCAATTAAAGTAATCAAGATAATCCCTCATGGGCATTCTCAAAGGCACGCTCCTCTCCTAGGTGTCAAGTTGATAATTAACACCAACCATCTGAGGGTCAATGTCATGAACCTTTTAGAGTAGATATTGAGCCCTTCCCTAATACACCACCATTCAATATTCTTTATCATCAGCTTTTCACTTCCCCTAGCATCTATGACTATGATGTTTTTTAAAACTGCTGGGATGTCCCTGACTTCATACATATGGAAGACTCTCCTGCTTGCACCTATCCTTCCTGTGCACCTCCCTCTTCCTAGGTCATTCCCGCCTTCTTTAAAAGTCCAATGTGGACTCTAGTGAGGTTGTCTTCCGGTCCGTGCTCCCTCAGCACCTGGCACTCGTCCCAGTTAGAGCTCTTTTCATGCCGCATAATTGTGCTCATTACCTGCCCCATCGTTAGGATGCACACTTCTCCGGTAGGACGTCAATGTTGATCTGCTTGGCACCTACACTGTTTGATTATGGTTGAGCTCCTGTGAAACACAGGTTGAAAGTGGGTCCCTAGTGCAACATTGTTAAGGAATGTTGGGACCTATGAGAAGTGAGCAGGTCTTTAGGAAAGACCCATGATGCTCTCATGGGAGTGGACTGGCTATGGTGAGAGAGGTTGCTGCCATTTAAGGCTGGCTCTCACCATCCCCAGAAGGTTTGGTTTCGTCTGCATATGCCAGCTTGAATTTTTTTTGGTATGAGCATAGTCAGCACACAGTCTTCTCTCGAAGCTAAGCAGACACCGGTGCTATGACTCTGGACTTTCCAGAACCATGAGCAGAGTAAATTCCCTTTCTTTACACAGAACCCATTCTCAGGTATTCTATTATAGCAGCAGAAAATGGGCCTAGACTGCTGCCAATAATCTCCCTTGAAATCTACCAGGGAGGAGGTACTCAGATAATATCTGTTGAATCCTCAATAATGGATATTGAATATTAGATGTTTGTTAGAAGCTTCAGTTCATTATGCAGCTCTAGGGAGCTGTCTAACAATAATATATCAAGTCCAGGTTCCTCACTCCCCCCTGTGCCTGCCGGGCTGTCAAGTCCTTGTATTGGCAGAGGCCACCCATGAGATCCTGAGCAGTTTGAGAGTCGGGACATCCTCACTCCCTTCTCTCCTCTGGCTTTTGGTTTTCATGACAGGTTTGGACTTGGTGATCACTATAAACCCTCTTACTTTTCTTTTATAGCTTAACCACAGCTAAATCTTGAGAACATAGGTACTGGCATGCCGATATTCTCAGGAGAACCTCACACAGCCTCCCACTAAGTAATGCCCTCTACAGTGATGTTTGTTGGGTGCTTTTCCAAGAGATGTCCAGCTGAGCAGAGAGAGGGGAGTGGGCAGAGGCACCGGCCATGTTCAGGTTGGTGAGTCAAGCCGGAAAGGAGGAGGTGGGATGGTGAGGTCAGGGTCAGCAGGCTGCCAACTAATAGGGGGTCATCCAAAACCAGAAGTAGAGCCCTGTGCTTCCTTGGTTCGAGGATAACATTATCACCACTTATTTCTAGAGGAAATGCTGCTTATCCATGAACGTGAACTGAATGATATTTCCAAAACTAAGTTGCTTTGGTGAATATGCAGACTGAATCCTTGGGTATGGCATTGAAAACTCTCCACTCTCCACAAAATAGGGCCTGTGTATTCATGAAACCAGTGCAGCTATGACGATCCCCACAAGACCTGCATAGGAAGTGTCCTGGTGACATTTCATCATGGAGGAGGAAAGACCTCAAGAGACACTGCATCTCCCTGAAAGATTCATAAAGGCTAATGTGGACAAGAAGAAATGCAAGATGGTTTCCTCCTATAGTATATACACCCACTGGTGTAAGACTCACGCTCCACCAAGTACTCAGGCACATGACAGCAGCGGCAAACCAGATGAAACCCAGTAGGCCACAAATGTGAAAAGACTTGAAAATAGGAGGGAGTCTGGCGGGGGAGAAGAAGAGTTGCAATGGGAAAGAGGAGGGGTGGGATGAGATCAGGATGAAGGGTGTGAAAATATAAGTTCAGCATATTCATGTATTAATACACAAAAAGACTTAAATAGAAAACAATTCTCTCTGGCCTCCTTTCCTCTGCTCATACTCCTTCCTTCCTGCTCTTTCAGTGTCAGCTGCTGTCAGTCCCTTGGGGGCACCGTGCTTGCACCTCACCTGTGTCACTCGGCCCCTTCCTTCACTGGCTTCAAAGCTCAGTTCGGCTGTCACTGCTTCCAGGAAGCCGTGGACACTGCCTGTCTCCGGTCTACATCAGAGACGGTTTCTTACACTCCCATAGCTCCCAGTGTTCTCTCCTAAGGACCACGGTACTGCTTCTTGATATGACTGCTTTCCTTCTGGGAGCATGAATTCCTTCGGGACTCTACAGCGTCTCCAGGGTGTCGCTCCCATGCAACAGGCGGGGAATATTTTTCAATGAATAAATAAGCGATAAACTGAGAAATGGAGTATGACTTCCAAGGCCCGACTAACATGTTTCTATTAGCGCTGGGCAAGAACGGAAATTGGGCATCTCGTCCTTGAGAAAACCTTGCGCACCCCATTCATGAATAGTAAGTGGAGCAGCACACACCACTGGGCTAGAAGCAGAAGTCTGCCGCACGCTACTAAACTCCAGCGAGTGCTGTGTGTGTCCCACGTGCTGGGTGCTCTGGAAGAAGCGCAGAATCTTCGAGGTGCCAGGTTCCCTGCCAAGCCCTGTAGAATTAACACCTGCGCCTGATAATGATGGACGGTGCAGAGTGACCTCTTGATGTTTTCCTCCTGGCTCTGAGGCTTGCCTGGTATTTCCTTTAGGGAAGTCTAACAGGAAACACCTTTGGTGTGTGAATTGAGCAGGAGTAAGCCAGAGGCTCGGAGGTGAGGGTATAGGATTGGGGTGTCATAAAGGCACAAAGAGAGAGGGGTGTTATGCACATAGTATCAGCTTTGCAAGCTCCCTCAAGGCACCTTTGAGAGCCAGGAGCAGTGTCCTTCAAGGGCCTACCCCTCTGGCATTTCGCCTTTCCAGGGAGATGCTCCTACTTTGATCTCTGGACTACAAAGATTCCAGAGAGAGGGGGGTGCATCACTGAAATGGAACACAAAAATGCCCTGGGGACTGATCCGAGACAAGCTCTCCATGCAGGGCACCCATGGGAGGGACCACTGTCCTGCTTTTACTTGCTGGTGGGGTTGACTAGGATTCCTGCTCCCTTCAAGCCTGACCTCACAGCCGGGGTCCTCTGCTTTTCACGAAGGCCATGGTCAGCATAAAGAAAACCACAGGAACAAATGCAAAAAAAGTCTCAGGAAACAAAACATCAAAGAGTAATAAACAGCCCAACCAAAGATCCGGGTTCACAGTTAGGATTTCCAGGAGGGTGAGTGAGAACCCACTGAAGATCCCACATCCCTGGGAATGGTGGCTTTTGCTATGTGGAGGACCAGTGAGAATTAAAAGCCCAGCATCTCTCTGGTACCTGAATCTACTTTGCAATGAGCTAGATGCTTTGGGAAGGTGATTCATGGGCTTGAGTCACCTAATTGGAAAGAATCCAGAGGTAGCAATTAGACAATGTCAAGTTCTTGCTCTTCTCTGGCTAGCTCCATGGGACTGCAGACAAGTCACTTTACCTCCTGGAAGCTTCCTTGGAGATGTAAGTGGGAGGAGCTCCAGCCTGCCTTGTCTTCACTCTGGACTGTCACAAGGCTCAATGGAAGTCACTGTGCCTGAGCGGTTAGCCTATGCCACACTGTGTGGTGGGCGCTTTTCCCTTATCGGGTCACTTCTTCCTTGCCGCAATGGGAGAATCTTTACCCCATTTACAGATGAAGAGACAGAGAGGCAGAAGGTCCATATAACACATCCAAGTTCACACAATTAGTAGCTAACATCTGGCATTCCCGTTCAGATTTTCCTGGCAGTGAAGCAACAACAGTTACTATTGTTGCTGAGGTGCTATGGATCTGTGCCTGGTCTGTGATCCATCTTGGAGCATATTCTGAGCACAGTGCATACTGGGTACTTGAGTACCGCAAAGTTAATTTTGCTTACCTACCTTATGAGGTCTAGACTCACCTAGGAGACAGACTTTTGAGCCTGTCTGCAAGGAAGTTCCTAGGTTGAGTTACCTGGGGTGGGGTTCATCCTAAATGTGGATAGCACCATCTTGTGGGTCCGGGACTGGATAAACAGGAGAAAGCAAGTCAAGTACTAGCATTCAGCTCTCTGCACCTCTTGACCAAGGTTGTGATGTGACCAGCTGCCTGGGGCTCCTGCCATCTCGATGTCTCCAGCATGACCAGACTACAGATAACTGTGTCACATTGACAAGTGAGACTAACAATCACAGCCACCTCGTCTCACGGGAAAATGGAGCAGCTAGACATACAGGTCACACTCTGCTTTCTGACAGAGCTGACACTGGATTTAACAGCCAAGGCTCAGAGAAAGGTAGACGGGAAATACTAGTTCCAGGTCATCCTAGGCTGGAGTTGTCCCCAGGGGGCTGAAGTAGAGGCACCCTGCTCTTTTGCAATCAAAACCAAGGTACGCCAGGACTGGGGGTAGAGCTCGATAGAAAAACACCTACTTAGCATGCATGAGGCCTTGGGTTCAGTCTCTACTAGTGAGAAAAAAAGCCAAACAAACGAAACAAAACAAAGCAAGTCAATGCCCCTCAAAGATCGGCCCAATGTCTGGAAGCAGAATAGAAAGGAGAATAGAGAGAAGGAAGACGGAGGTAGTGTGCCATCCCACACCTCCCAGGTATGGGACAGTACAAGAAGTGCCAAGCAGATCCTCCAAGTAGCAGTGAGAAACCCGTATCCAGGAAATAGTTCATTCGCAGCACCCCCCAACCTGACTTCTCTAGAGTACAGTAGATGAGAGTAGAGAAGGAGGCACTGAGAGAGGCCTAGAGCAGTACACACACACACACACACACACACACATGCACGCACATTCATATATACCACATACAAATACACACACACACACACTCATACACACCACATACACCACACACACACAGAGGCACACACGCATGCACACACACACATACACACATGCACGCACATTCATATATACCACATACAAATACACACACAAGCTCATACACACCACACACACACATACACACACAGACATTCACACACACACACACCACACAATGCACGCACACATATACACATTCATACATATATGTGTGCATACATACATAGTCATACATACACATCCACATGTTCATAGACACACACACTCACACACACACACTACAGTATACACACACATTCATACATACCACATACAAATATACACGTGCTCACACACACATGCACACACACCACACACTCATATGTACCACATACAAATACACACACACTCACACAGGCACTCACACACACATACACACACATGCATGCACACATATACACACTCACACACATGTGTGCATACATAGTCATACAAACACACACACACACTCACATACACTACATATACACACACTCTCATACATACCACATACAAATATACACATGCTCACACACACACATGCACGCACACGTATACACACACATGCCACACACATTCATATATACCACATATGAATACACACACACTTATACACACCACATACATCACATACACATATACACACTCATACTCATATGTGTGCATATATATACAGTCATGCATACACATGCACATGTTCATGGACACACACTCACATACTACATATACACACACTCATACATACCACATACAAATATACATATGCTCACACACACTACCACATATACCACACACACACACTGTATACACTTATATACATGTGTGTGCACACATACACAGTCATACATACACATGCACATGTGCACGGACACACACACACACACACTTCACATGGATAAAAAGCAAGCATTGCTAAAAGCAAAAGGCTCATAGGAAAGGACCACACGACATACCACCCAGCAAATTACTAGCAAAAAACTCATTGTCTTTTTGAGGCCTGATGCGGAATCTGTGCTTTCTTCCTGAGACTTGCTTTTCACGTCTTGATTTTGCATCCAACCTATCTACAGAGTGTGGTCAGCTTCCTTTCCCTGCACCTTGGCTTCTTTAGCTGTGAATGAGTCTAATCATGTGTTCCTTGGGCCAGTGGAGGTAATGAAATGAGGTAACACATCGAAAGAGCTCTCGCAAACTCCAAGTATATGTTAGGATTTGCCTAGATGAGGAGAGGTGAAAACAAATGGGAAGGCTGAACAGCGAACCTTGGAGCAGTGTGTGCTTGCTCTTCAGGGAAATGAGCTTTGGTGGGACTCTAATCCTCCGAGACCTGTGCAGAAGGGCTTTGAAGAGATTGCTTCCAGAGCATCTGAAATGATTTGGAAATTGAAAAGAGGAAACTAAAGTGATCGCATGCGTTTATTTATGTGGTGCACAGGAGCTGATATAAGGAGGGCGGGAGCAGAAGACTGGCTTACCCAGGCAGAGGTGGGGGTGGTGTGGGTACCACAGCCCTGGATGCCCAGAGACCCTGAGGCAAAGTGGGTTTAGGAAGCCCACCCTAGGCGAGGACTCACTGGAAGCGGACAGTCCTGTTTTTCTAGCAGCCGGTACAGAACCAAAGGGGATGGGGGAGTGGATGGTCAGGGGCCCATGTTTTGGAGAACTGTGGCAGGGCTGAGTTCTCTCTACATGCAAGACATGTAGGTACTACTGAGTGAGAGGCAGGTGGGCAGAGTTTCTGGCTCCGCTGTCCATTGTAGTAGTTCTCCTTATACCCCACCACCCTCACCCTGACCTCACATCTTATTCATTACCAGTGTCCCTGGAGTTCTGGGGTCCTGGCCCAGGTCCGGGGACTCAGGACCAGTGGAAAGGAGTGGTTCTGAAGCTCTGGAACACTGAAGCAGTGTGTGAGGAGCACATGAGCACATCCAGTTCATGCCAGAAGGAAACTTGGGAATGAGGATATTGTGTCCCTAGATCTAGGAACATGATGTCCCTAGAGTGCACGGGGCATGTGGTGTTCACAAATGCCAAGGAATAGAGACTAGGAACAAAGGCTATAAGGTGGTGCCTTTCCTCTCACGATGGCAGGGAGAGACACTGGAGTGTGAGATTGTGTAACCAGAGCACAAAGCCAGCGACCAATCTAGTCCCAACACTCACATTTAGCGCTCACCCCCGAGACTCCTATCCTATGACACGGACGGAGAGCTTTCCCAATGGCAGGCACTATCGTCACTAAGTACTTTATGGAGAACTCTCTTAAGTACTTTGAGTCAAGCCATGAGGCATATTAAGACTTTAAGGACATAAAGACGTATTAGGACATATCTGTCTTTAAAAAAATTTCCTTACGTCATTCTGAGACCAAATCATTAATTAAATATTGATTCATTCTGTTGTTTATTCAGTAGATGTTCTCTGGGTACTAGCCCTGTGCCAGGCACTGTAGAGACTGTAGGTACAAAACATTGGCCAAAACAGCCCAAGGAGTTTACATTCCCCTGAGGGGGAGGTAAGAAAGAAACAAACACGTGCATGAATATGTAGTGAGTCAGATGGGCTGAGGGTCCAACCACAGTGGTGGGAGCACAGAGTAAGGAAGAGCCACTGCTCTGGTGACCCTGTCAACTATAAGGTGAAGTAAACTATAAGGTGACCCTGGAAGCCAGGAGGTGACTCTGGAAGCCAGGAGGTGACCTGGGGACTGAGAGAAGAACACAGGGAACATTTGACTAACCTCAAAGGGGGTTCAAAGATATGAGCAAGAGAGAAGGGGAGTAGCAGGAGGTGAGGGCAGGGGGAACAAAATCATTAAAAGCTTTACAGACCTTTGCCAGGATTTAGCTCCCACTCTGAATGAAGAAGGTGGTCCAGTACAGTAAATACCATGAGATGGTATTTAAGGATGACTCTGGCTACTGCATTGAAAGTGGGCTCTAGGGAGCACAAGAGAAGGAGACCAGTTAGGAAAAGCTGGTGGTCCTATTGGCTTTAACGTCCCTGAGGGAAGGGAGAAGATAGAGGAATGAGAAATATTCCCATCCTGTGGTCCAGCTACTTGTTAATGGGGATATAAAAGAGGAAAGGAATAAAAGATAAGCCCAAAGTTTCTCTCAGAGTAACACAGTGTTGACTGGCAATGTACTGAGGGTTAGGATTGGGATTGGGGAATCAGCCTGAGGTTTACTATGCCCATGAGATATCCAGATGGAGAGATCTAATGAGCAGGCCGCCCCCGCTTCTGCCTGGCATACTATACGTGGGATCTGGGATCCGAACTCAGGACCTTCCGCCTGCAAGGCGGAGGCTTAACCCCTGAGCCACCTCTCCAGCCCGGAAGCCCAGAGCAGCAAACTACAAACTCAAGAAGGGTGGAGCTAACCAACCTCAAAGTCCACCCCCGTCACTGCCTTCCTTCAGCAATGCTCCTCCTCCTAAAGACTTCCCCAACAACTAAAGATTCAAACACTTGAGCCTGTAGGGGACAACTCACATTTCAAACCACGACAGTGTTTAGTTCCATCTCCAAGGTAGACAGTGATACTTTCATTTACTGAAGTGGAAAAAATCAGGCTTGGGGAGATAAAGTGATACCCCCCTCCCAACTTACAATTGGGAAGAGACCCTTCTGTGCCCAGCGTTTTTGCATAAAGAATTTACATTCCTTCTAAGGTCTTCTAAACCAAGATTTCGGTTTTAAATCCTTCAGTGGTGGGCGCCCTGTGCTCCCAGCACCTTCGGCTTCGCAAAGTTGTCCTGCTGCAGCCTTGGACAACATAGTCACAGACTGGCAGGCGTCTCCTTTATCCCTGGCTGAGGATGGGTAAACATGCCCCCTTCTTCCCCCAGGGGTCCCTGCACTGCGGGAGACTAATATAGGTCTGCATTTTTAAAAGGTGAAGGGTCCCTCCCAAGTGCCTCATAATTGCTGCTGTTCCACAGATGGCCAGCCACAGATGGCCCCTTGGCCTTTGAAAGGTCCAGTTCCACTTAGCGAATAGATGGAGTACCGCCCGGGGTGGTGAACACCCCCCCATGAACACCCCCCCCCACATACACAAACATGACCTGTCAGCTGTGTGCCCTCATGCACATTGCCTACAATTACTCCAGTGACCAAAAATGGACGAAGGCAGGTTCTTGCAGGGATGTGAATTTTAAAGAAGCAGGGAGTGTCTCTGTTCATGATGGTGGAGTTCTGGCTGGGAAGGGGAGACCTGGGGCTTTTCCCAGTGGGGTTCTTGTAACGCTTGGCAGGTAGCTGTGCTTTCTTTGTCTGTAAAGAATCCTCACTTGGTCTGCAGCAGGCATGGTACTTGTTCAGACAGGATTTATGAGCCCCGAAACCAAAGCTTGCTGTGTTTCTTATTGGAAATGCCATGACAAAAGTGTGTGTGTGTGTGTGTGTGTGTGTGTGTGTGTGTGTGTGTGCGTGTGTGTGTGTGCATGTGTGTGTGTGTGTTTTTTAAGATGGGAACCCTGCTTGGCTAAGCTGCAGCCACCTCTGCATTGCACATCTGGATTCAGGGGCACATCTAGTCCAGACACAGCTTTCCGGAGGCAGGAATTCCAATAGCATTTGATTTCCCCTCTGTTAGGTCTTACGACCCAGGAGAAGGTTGGCAAACATCAGCATCAGACACTTGCAGCTCACGTCTGGTACTTCCGGGCCTGGCTCTAAGGTGGACCTCAGACTGCTGGGCTGTCAGGAGAGACTAGTGGTGGTAACACCCACCTGGGAAGTTCATTCTGGATGATAACAATGAGACCAATCCTAGAAAGTGCTACTTGGTGGATGTCTAATCTGTAGCTATGTTTGTAGTCCCAAGAATATTAAAAAAAGGTCATGGTGAAGTTAGACCCTGTCTCAGATCTCAGTTTCTCTGTAGACCACACCAACAGCCATTAGTCACTTCTGCAAAATTCTGAGTCGTGGCTTCTTTCATAGATGTATGAACCACATCTAGTAGTAAGTATGAGGATGACCGTAAAGGAGGAAGAGACGCTATTTAGAATCTTTTCCATTGCCATAGGTTAGATACTCAGTGACCCTCACTGCTTTGCCATGTGTCCCATGTTGTGCTGATCCTTTGTCCTTGGCCCTGTGCCGAACCAGTATGGATAGCATCTGCTCATAGCTAGAAAGTAAGGCCAGCTGCTCCAGAAGAAACCTCCAGTTCCATCAGGATGCAATCTCCCTCAGCAGGTCTAATAATGATTGTAAACCACCCAAAGCTGGGCAGTTGGGAGAAATCATTGCCACCACACTGACGGCAGGAACCAGAGGCTGCTGCCACCGTCTATCTCCACTTTGCAGACCAGGCTGTTGAAGTTCAGCCTGATGAACATGTATGAAAGCCAGACAACTACTAATTCTGTGCTCGCATTGTTTTTTTTTAATTTTTTTATGATTTATTCAATTGTGCATGTGTGCGTGTGAGTGTGTTTGTGTGTGTGTGTATGTGTGTGTGTGTGTAGAACCACAGACGAATTTGGGAACCACCATGGACGCCTCCACCTCCTCCTTGTTTACTCTGCCCCAGGATTCACAGGCTCCGCCCTACCGGGACTGGAAACGCAAGCCACCCCCACTTCTGCCCAGCGTCTATACGTGGGGTCTGGGATCCGAACTCAGGACCTTCCGTCTGCAAGGCAGAGGCTTAACCCCTGAGCCACCTCTCCAGCCTTGTGCTTGCATTGTTATGGGTGCCCTGCCCTGCTGTCTCTGTCTTATACTGACTCTCTCCTAGGACTCAACAGTGGAACTAATATCCTTATCAGGCTGATGTAATTCCTGATCTATAGCTTTTGGAGTCCAGCTTAACCTGGCGCAGGACTCTGGACCACGCCTACTGTCATAGTTAGGCACAGGTGTGCAGGTTTGAGCTCTGGGCACATTTGTGGAGAATTAGTGGTTGAGTTGAGCCCAGAAGCGAACCTGAAGGAGATTGTCTAGCTGTGGGGAAGGCCTAGCCTATGATGGGTGGGATTAGGCCTTGGATAAATCATGGAGAGCTGGTTGAGAGAGTTGGCATCCTTCAGTTCACTTGGCCAGACATGCTGGTCTGGCAAGTAAGGATTGTCCATCTCTCAGCCATTATGTGGTGATGGTGTGGCCAGTTCCCTCGGCCCTGGTGTTGGTATATGCTCTCCCGTCTAGCTGGACTAAGAACTGTAACCAGTAATCATAAGAGAGAATAAATCCCTTGTTCCCTTAAGCCATTTGATTGTCATTTATCAGCAGCTGTGCATGTTGACTGCAACACCTACCTTATGCCTCAGAGTAGATGCAGAGATAAGAAGTGGGAATTTGTGTTGAAGAAAGAGTAATTAGAGTTGAAATATTAAAGAAGCTGTTCTGTGATTTGAGTGGTAGGTGCCACTGTCAGAAAGATGGTGTGCTAGTTAAATAAATAGGTGTCAAATTGACAATTGAAGACTGAACTCTGGGCATATCTGTGAGAGTTAATAGTTGAGACAAGCCCTGAGCAAACCTGCAGGAGATTGTCTAGTTGACGTGGGGAGACTCGATTACAGTGGTGGGACCGTTCCTTGGGCAGGCAGATAAGGTGGAGGGAGCCGGTTCGGTAAAGTCTGGCATTCTTCAGTATACTTTGGCTGTCTGACAAGCGAGGTATGCCCCTCTGTCAGCAGCCCTGTGAATATAGTGTGGCCAGTTTCTTCTGCTCCTGGTGTCGATATGATCTCTCCTGCCAAGTTGGACTAGGAACTGTAACTGAGAATTGTAAGAAAAGAACAAAGTGACTTAGTTCCCTGAAGCTCTTTGGGTTATGAATTTATCAGCAACATGCAGGCAAACTGCAACAGATGGTGAAAGCTGCATCTCTGGATCCCAGACAACTTCTGAGCAGCAGGAAGCCGCAACAAACATGGCATCCCTGATGTCCAGTCCTCAAACGATGGAGCCATGGGAATTCAGCTCTGTATCATGGAGCACACGTAGGTGAAGAAGGGAGCTCTCTGCTGTGGTCTCAATGTTAAAACTCATGTTAAAACCCAGTCCTCACTGTGGTAAGGGCCTTTAGAAAGTGATTATCGGTGAGGACTCTGCCTCATGATGGACTTATTGGCCTAAAAAAGGAAGCTCTTGTCATGTAATCATGCAAGCACTAAAGTGTTGTCTTTGGAGAAGAGAGCAGACCCTCAGCAGACACCAGAACTTCTGCCACCTTGACCTTGGACTTCTCAGCCTCCAGAACTGTGAACAGCACATTTCTGTGGTTCGCAAGTTATTCTGTCTTAGGTCATTTGTTAGAATGTGCTGAATGGATGGAGAAAGTCTCTGCTGTAGGCTTGCAGGCAGACTGGCCCTGTATCCTAGGATGTGTTGGATTTGCCACAAGGTGGTAACTCATCCAATGCCCTGTGTCGCCACCTTTCATGATAATCTCTGCTCTATGAGGTTCCAAGAGGCTGGGTAACCTGTGCAGAGCTGCCCAGTTTATAACCTTTTCAAAGTAAGACCTCTAGAATTTGCAACAAGTAGTAAACAAGATACTAAGAGCAGTGTGGTCTGAATAAGTGTTGGAGTGAATAAAGACAGATGATCTTTATGCTTCATTTCCTGTGGAATCTCAATCCCAAACACACCATGTCTTTTTCATTTCATGTTTTGCATGTTTTCGTTTCCCTGTGCCTGGAATATCTTTCCCATCTCTTCATCTAGCCAGATCCTCTTCCTCCTTTGAGACTGAGCTCAAATATCACCTTTCCGTAAAAGTTTTAAAAGTCCCTTCAGCAGAATTAGCATCTCCCACGCAGGATGCCACAGCTATTTGTACATATCTCTCCTAGAACTGTTATCTCACGGATGAGAAAAACTGACTATGTGACTTTCTGTTTCATTAGGCTAAGAACAGATTCAGGATTGGGCTATGCTTTGGGTCATGTTCCTTAACTCGTCAACAGATTCATTTCTTTTTTATTTTTAAACTTTATTCATTTATTTTGCATATGTGTGTGTATGTGTGTGTGTGTACCAGAGGGCACTGCATGTCCTTGTGGAGGACCAAAGGTGACTTTGGGAATCATTCTGGATTACTTCTACCTCCTTTTGCTTTGCTCTGGGTTTTCCCAAGTCTTGGCTCACTAGGGTTTCCACCTGGCGTTTTTACGTGGGACCTGGAATCTGAACTCAAGACCTTTTGCTTATGAAGCAGAGTCTTAACCCCTGAACCATCTCTGTAGCTCAGATTGATTTCTTTTTAACTTGAAAATGGCACAACCAGCTACCAGATCCTGGTTGTGGATGCCAAGAAGTGAGTTTCCAGAAAACCATCCTGGAACAACTTTCAGCTCCAGGCTTCCTATCAACACTTGGTATCAGTAGTTAACAAACTTTTCCACTTGTCCTTGGCTCTCATGTGAGCTCTACATATGTGGGTCCAGTCTTCCCTGTCTACTATCGAGATATCCAGAGACAGAGTTGGGTTAGGCAGCATCATGGCTCCATCCCAGACTTTTGTTTTTGCCCTGACAAGGTTAGCATTTCTGTGAGTGACTCAGACAAATACAATGAACTTTCTCTCATCAAATTTGCAGATGCAGTGCAGTGGCAGGGATGGTAATTATGGCAGATGACAGAATCAAGATCCAAAGTGATCACAGTAAGCTAGAAAAAAGGGTCAACTCCTTGAGCAGTGATAATTTTTTGCGTCCAGAAATCAGCTGCACAGGCATTGGTTATGGTAGTGTAAGGGATGTGGCAGAAATATTAGGGGCAAAGGCTGTAATGTGGAATGACCATGAACCAAAAACTTGTGTGGCCATTGGGAATGGAAACCAAGTGTGCACTGTTAAAAGTAGAGTCTAGGGACTAAAAGGTAAGGTGTCTGCTCACAAACCTGGTGACCTGCGTTTGATTTCTGAAAACCCATGTGGTGGAAAGAAAGAATTCACTTCTAAAGTGGCATGCATGTGTGTGCGCCTTTACCCTATCCTCTTTCTCTCTCTCAAATAAAATATACAAAATAAGAACATAATAAACTTTTTTTTAAAGTAGAGGGTCTATGTCATAGTTGTCAACTTGACAGTTGAGATTTTGAGCTCTGGGCACATTTGTAGAGAATTAGTAGTTGAGTTAAACCTAGAGCTAACCTGCAGGAGATTGTCTAGTTGATGGGAAAGGCCCAGCCTATGGTGGGTAGGACTAGTCCAAGGCAGATGAATGAAATGGAAAAAACTATTTGAAGGAGTTGGCATCTTTCTGTATATTTGGCCAGACATACTAATCTTGCGAGGAAGGATTGTCCCTCTCTTAGCTGTTATGTGGATATGGTGCAGCAAATTCCCTTGGCCCCTGTTGTTGGTGTGAGCTTTCCTCCAAGCTGGACAAGCAACTGTAACAAAGAATCATAGGAGAGAATTAAGTCCCTTATTCCCGTAATTTATCAGCAACATGCAGTGTAACTACAACAGTCTAGAAGGAGGAGTGCTTGGGCTCGCTAGATTTGTCTTTGGTCAATCAGCTAATAGAATGTGATGTTCACTTATAAGATTCACATTTTAAATATGTTTGGTCAAAAGTAGTCCACACCCATCTGATAATGGGTGCGCTAAGCCCGAGGAACAGAGCAAAGTAACCATATAGTATGAGACCCGGGATGTAGCTCAGATGGTAGAGCCCTTGCCTACTGTGCATGAAGACCTAGATGTGATCTCTAGTTCCACATAAACTGAATGTAGCGGCACATACCTGCAATCTCAGTACTGGAGAGATAAAGACAGGAGGAGGAGAAGTTCAGGGTCACCTTTGGCTACAGGGGGAATTTCATGACCAACTTGAGATACATGAAACCTTGTCTAAAAAAGAAAGAAAGGAAAAGAGGAAGGAGGAATAAAAGAATGAAGGAAGGAAGAAAGGAAGAGAAGAGGGGTGGAACTCGGGAAGTAACATGACTGCTCTTTCCACCTACCCAAGATCTGTCATATTGAAGAATGATTTTGTAAGGCTAATGGACAGAATTAATATTAATTGGTAGGAGTGTCAGCCAGACACATCTCTGTTCTATATATGAAAGAATGTTCTAATAAGTCAGCGCTGCTCACCAGGGGAATGAGCTGCCCCGTGGTGCTAGGAGCTCTGTTTTATTTGAACTATTTGTCAGCAGCGTTGTGGGAAGGATTATGATGTTGGAGAAAGGCATCAACTTCCAGGTGCCATCCACACTAGAGAAGCTACATTTCCAAACCGTGCTTGCTTTCCTGCTACTTGGAGTTTCCTCTTCCGGGTCTGCCAGCCCAGAGGGAAGGTGAGCAAATGTGCGTTATCAGAAGCGCCCTGCTGTATCTGTTCTGTCTTGGCAGACCGTAGATGCTGGGAAAAGAATGGGTTTCTCAGTTCCATCTTTGCTCAGGGTCAGGAGGAGAAGTTTCCTTTCACTGTGGCATCTTATTTCCTATGCAACTAGACCTAGTCTTGTAGACCTGCCCACAGTCTGAACTCCTCCGAGAGTGTGGAGCTGGTAGCCTCCAGCTGACTCTTGTCCTCCCTTCATAACTAGGTGATTTGCATTTCAAATCCACTGCTTTCACCTTTCCCAGTGCCACGGTGGATCCCAGGAGGGCAGTCACATATCTTATATTATGCATATCTGTCCTTACGTTCCTTCACCATGACAGGCCTTGAGAAGTGAAAGGTCTGAAGTCAGACACGTGTGGGTTTAATCTCCAAATCCCACGTTGTGGTGGTTTGACTGTGAAATGTTCCCTTCTACACACACACATACACACACACACACACACACACACACACACACACACACACACACACGGGCTCTCAAGTTCACACACTTAGTCCCTATCTGATGGGACTGTTCTGGGAGGAGGTGGGGTCTCACTAAAGGAAGTGGGTCTTTGGGGTGGGCCGTGGAGTCTCACAGCCTGGCCTCCCTTCCTGTTTGCCTTCTGCTGCTTGAGGACAGATGCATTGTGACCAGCTGGTTTCTTGCCTTGTCTGCCGGCTCCCCTGTCTTTCCCACCATGATGGACTCTGTCCCTTTGGACCAGAGTAAATCCTTTCTCCTTTAAGACACGGATCTATCCTTTACCACCTGTGTGAAGTCAATCTCCTGTCTGCAAATGGGAGATGACTAGTAATAGCTCTTTGGTACTTGATATAAGGAAGACGACATGTAAGAGAAGGATTGGGTAGACTGGTAATACCAGGTCAGCACTCAACATGAATTAGCCGTGGCTGCATGGGGTCTTTGTGAATATCTGCAGTTCCCCTTCCACCCCCCATCCCCTGTGCACTTCCCTCTGGGTTTACACAGGGGACTGTGCGTGTCTTGTCAACACTCCTATCCCTTTCAGGGTGAGCCCTACCATCTCCCTGTCCCCTCACACCCCTCCTTACCCCGGGGGCACATCACTCTCACATTTTCCCCTCCTCCTACACAAAATGGTTCCAATCCTAACTTGGGAATCTCTCTTATTTCAAGGAAAGCTGTTCTCTGTACATTTTGCATTTTAACAACGTTCATGGCGATTGCTCATTTTGATCTGTTTAATAACATATTTTAAACTAATCCCTTGTAATAAAAGGATTTCATTACTAACTGAGACAGCTGGTGTAATGCACCGAGTTCATTAGTTTCCCTTTTGTGATGAGGCCTGCTACAGTCTAGAGTTTTGCAACTCTGCAAAGTTCTGGCAGGGAGGCCTGTCCTCGGGGAAGCTGAGAAGGGGATTTCCATGGGACAAAGCCACGAAGAATGGAGCTTGTGGCTGTGGGTGTTGATAAAGAGGAATGTCGATGCTTTAAGGACACTGAGGTATGTCACTGAGCAAGGGGCTTCTACACTGGCAATAGAAGAGGAGAGCTAGCATGCTTCTTTCTACTCGCTGGAGGAGATGCTAGTATCTGCTCTTCCTGCCTACTATACACATCATCATATATCTAATTGTCCAGCAGGCTGAAGACACTGGCCTAAACTTTTCTCTCTTCTTGTGGTGGGCATGGTACAAGAAGGAAGGATGTTGACTAAATGAAATCCTTTTCTCTTTTGATGTGTCTCTCTTGGGTTCTTTCTCCTGCATGTGTCCAACTTCAGTGGCCATCTGAGCTGACAGCAGAGGCGTCTGCCTCCACGCCTGGTCTCCAGAGACACATTAGTGTCTTAAGTTCCTAAGTTCTCCATGTGGCCAGTTGACTCACGCTTCTCTTCAGGGGTCATGGCCTTCTGTACATCCTGGCTCTCTGGTTACCACATCTGGTGTTCTCCTGCAAGCTGTTTCTGCAGTAACAGCCCCTCTCTCCATAGGCTCAGTTGAGAACCTGGGAGTTGTTCTTTATATTCGCCCTCACTTTCTCTCTCTCCGTTCTGAGCTAATCACCGAGTTTTGTGGACATGTTAAATAATGGGAATCCATTCACTTCTCTCCATCATCTCTGCCACCACTTACATTGATGCCACAGTACCTGGTCTGTAACCCACAGCCAGGACTATTCCATTCTCCAGCCAGGTGCTTCTATCACCGCCCTTTTCTGTGCCTTTTATCTTAAAAGCAGCCCCATCAACCTTCTTTGTATGGTCCATGGGTCCCCTGACAAAGTGGATCCCTTATAATCTACCTGGTGTCTCTTATTATTGTGTGTGTGTGTGTGTGTGTGTGTGTGTGTGCATAATGCTCAGATTTTATGTCTTATTACTCTTTTATTTCTTCTAACACACCAAGCTGTCTCCATTAGTGCCTTTGCCTTTGCAAGCTGTGATGGCTAATCTTCATTATCAGCCTGACTAGATCTAGAACCACTTGGGAGGCACACGTCTGAGAGTGGACTTTCTAAAGAGATACAACTAAGAAGACCCACCTTAAGTGTGAGTGTCATTAGCTCGTGGATGGGCCCTGGACTGGAAAAAAAAAAAAGAAAAATGTGGAGAAACCATGAACACCAGCATTCCTCTCTCCTTCCTGAGAGAGGCCACGTACCAACTGCCTCATGCTCCTACCATCATGCCTTCCTAGCATGATGGACTATATTTCTTCTTAAACTGTGAGCCCGAATGCTTTCTTTTTCCTTCAGTCACATCTGCCAGGTGTTTTGCAACCAATGTGCACACCCAGGAAGACCTGGAGGAAGCCAGTATGTGACACGTGCCATGCTAAACTTCACATCACACTATTGTTCAACTACCATAACAAAGCAAGGACACGGGTACTCCCTACCCCTTTCCTACAGACAAAAACGGGAGGCTCAGGAGTTCCGGGTCTCATCACAGCACTGAGACTATGGATCCAACTTTGTCTTTCTAGAATACAGCCAGGAGTCAGCGAGTCTCTGCTTGCTTCCCACCCAAGCCCTTGGAGAGGGGCTCTTCCCTTTCACCAGGTTCTGATACTGAACCAGGAAAGACACTTTTTTCTTATGTCTTCCTTATTGTTCTGACGATGGTAACATTGTCTTAAAAATGCCCTCAGCTCTCAAAAAATTAACCATTAACCTCCGGAGTCTGCAGGCGATATGTAAATGGCAAAGTACTTGTAGTGTGATTAACTTGAAGGTACTGCGATGGCAATATCATCTCAGGATGTCCAGATAGGCCTAACCATGACTTCATATGTCCTCATGAGATGGAGGTGTACACAGCAATGTAGAAACAGTTGATAATACTTTATTGTCTACAAGAGATTTGATGAGGGATAAACTCTCAATGTTTTACCTAAAGAAAATAAAAAGAGGAAGACAGAAGATTTGAGCTTTACTAGATGAGGCAGAGGCTGGAGATATGTGACTGTGACTTAGACCATTAGAGAAAATGGAACCGTCTAGGGATGGCTGTCCTTGGAGTAGAACTTAGTATCTAGACTAGGCTGGCCTCCAACTTGTGGCATTCCTCCTGTCTTTGCCTACCCAGTGCTGGGATTGTAGGCACGAGACACCAGACCTAATTAAGAAACAATTTATTGCTTACTAATTGTGGCAGTGAGCTGAAGGATAATGAGAAAAATTTTTCAGTGGAAAAGCTTTTCTGGGGAATTTTCTCTGGAGGTTGATGACCTCCCCTTCCATCCTTACCTCCTACACCTATGCATGTATGCAACAGGCTTTACCTTTTCTTAAGTATGTGTACTAATCAGCAGTATTCCTCAGTCACAGAGGATGTCTCTGGAACCCTTTCCAGGACTACAGCATTAAACTATTTCCTCTGGGGATTGGCTATAGACTAGTGTGGTGAAGTCAGAGGTCTCTTAGTCAGTATAAGCTGGGCTCTGCTGTGGTAATAAATAAGCCCTCATGTTTCAGGGATACAACATGGCAGACATTGATTTTTCATCCACACAAAGTCCCAGGTGGACAACTATTCTCCCTGAGGTACCTTCGCAATCCAGGATGCTTCTATCTTAGTGCAAGGCTTGTGTGGACACCTCCCAGGGGAAAGGAATTCCTGAAAATCCACTCCCATCTTTAGCTGAGCAGCTAGGGAAACAAATCTCTCTTGTTTACAGCTATCAGAACTAGCCTCCTGCCCCTGCAAAGGCGGCCTGGAGGAATCTCCAGGTAAGAAACAAAACAAAACAAAACAAAATCCAAAACACAACAGAACAACAGCAACAACAACAACAACAAAAAAAACAGATACAGAGAAATTTAAGACTGCACCTAAGAAGGAGAGTTTTGGGATTCTCAGAGTGAATTCTAGGCTCCAAGGGAAATCCCATCATATATGAAAAATTGCAGGACAGGACGTCAACAGAGCCAAGGTGACATGAAGAAACTTCAGCACTCATTCTTGGAAATGAGACTGAGGAATTAATAGCGGCTCCCTCAGGACAAAGATACCTAGCTGTCAGTTAAATCTGTCTGGAGAAGAAAAGTCCAGGGCAAGGGCTAGAAAGAAATTATCAGTAGGTGCTTGGTGGTGTGTGAGTCGTCTTGGATGCATCTCATGCCTTTGATCCCCACAGCTGATGGCTGGATGTGTCCCTCATGAAGCTTTGGTACATTCTCCCATTATTTCCTTCTCATTCTCCTTTCCCTGATTTGACTCCAAGGCTAAGGCCCCTGCTATTCTACTTCAATCAACGCCAGACTTGCTCCTGGCTAGCTCCTCACCCCCCTTTCCAACTCACCCTGATGACTTCTACTCTACGAACACTGCTTTGCACACGTTGCTTGTCTGCGCAGTGGTTCCCTGAGGCCCCTGTAATTCAGCCCATGCCCCTGAGGGTAACTGGCAATGATCTTCCATTCGTACCTCAAAGTGCCCTCCAGTCTTGTGGTCACTCTGACTCTACTAAAACTACCTGTTCTAACCAAAGCATGCTGACTGTGGGGGTCTTCCATGGCTCCCCATTGAGCCCTACTTGCATGTTCTTCCTCCTGCTGGAGTATGGTCCCTCATTCCTTCTGTGTGTCACATCCCAGCTTAATTCTTACCTGCTCCACCAGCCTTCTCTGACCCCCCTGACTCACAGCAACTTTTCTCATCTAGTGCAGAAAAGAAAACAACACGTACTTTACTCTTAAAAATATGGCTTAGAATGTTCAGGACTGGCTAGTTGTGGACCCTGGGCAATGCCTTATGTAACTTCTCAGGTTCAGAAAAATGGGAGGAGTGAAGCTTGTGGCATGGTTTGTGGTGAGGATGCTGGAAAGCACATGAGATTAAGAGCCTGGGCCTCAGGCTGTGACCTCAGGCTCAACCATCTGTGATTCAGATGAGGGAAGAACATGGATAAACTTGCTATGCCAGTGTAAACAATCTACTAATAGTCCGTGCGAGTCCAGTGACCAGATTTGCCTGAGAATACCATTTTGTCAGGAACCACACAAATGTGTCTTTTGGCATGCCCTACCTCTTAGCTGGGTAATCTTGAGCAAATACCTTCATTCTTTCTGTCTTTATTTCTCCTTTCCAAGCTAGGGATTAAATATAAAGCGGCCTGCTTGATAGGGTTAATGCAGCAATAAGTGAAATACCTTTAAAGGATTGAGCACAACTCTAGCAGACTGTAAGCCTTCAATAAATGCTAATTATTATGTTTTAGGCTCTTATTTTCCAGCCTGGCCTCTGTGGACTTGCTGTTGTCCTAGGGAGAAGGGGCTGCGAGTAAAAATGGAAAGAGATATTTCACTAACCATCCTTGGGAGAGCTTAGCGGGAGCAGAGGGAAGGCTGCTTCATAGCATCTGTTACAAGGGTGTCACAGGGGAGAACAGAGCTGCAAGAAACAGCTTAAAACTGGGTCACTTGCCAAAAGGGGTACAGGAGCAGCTCCCAGCTCTGGCTGCAAACTAGAATTGGGTGGTTTTAATGAATGCTGATGCCTGGGCCTCGCCAGAGTTGCTGGGCCCACTTGTCTTAGGTGATGACGATGCACCCATGATGGTAAAACACTTGTTAGCACCAGGACAGGGGTCAAGATAAGAATCATGTAAATGGTGGTGCTAGAGGGGTGTGTGTGAGGCAGGCGAGATGTAGGAAAATGGAGGGAAGTTTCAGGGAATTAGTCCTGGACATGGGGTCAGGGGAAGGGGAAGGCAAATTAGTGCCTAGGGAGGAAAGATTTGTTGAGAGCATGTGCTTCCTTGAGATGCACATCCTGAACATTCGCTGGCCTTGCTTTAGATCTAGTCTTGTCTGGAGACATTCCTGGGGGATTACAGAAATGTTTTGAGTATGTAGATATAGGTAGGTCATGACTTTTTAAAAAGCCAGATGTATAAAAAGGGAAAAGATTAACTTCCTAGTCTCATAGTGATCCCATTCTGTCATCTATCCATCTATCTGTCCAGCTATTCATCCATAATTGTCAATCATCCCTCTATTCATCTATGCATTCAATTCCATCTACCCATCCATCTATCCATCCATCTATCCATCCACCTAAACACTCACTAAATGCTCTTGTCCATCCACCCAATCACTTATCTATGCATTCATTCATCCATTCTTTGTGTATTCATTCATTCGTCATTCAATTATTCATCTGATCACAATATACCAACCAAGTGCCTATTGTCATAGTTAGACACAGGTGTCAAGTTGACAGTTGAGGGTTTGAGCTCTGGGCACATTTGTAGAGAATTAATACTTGAGTTAAGCCCAGAGCAAACCTGCAAGAGATTGTCTAGCTGATGGGGAAGGCCCAGCCCATGGTGAATGGGACTAGGGCCTGAACAGGTGAATAAAATACTAAGAGCTGGTTGAAGAAGTCGGCATCCTTCTGTACAATTGTCCAGACATGCTGGTCTGGCGAGTAAGGATTGTCCATCTTTCAGCTGTTATGTGGTGATGGTGTGGGCAGTTCCCCCGGCCCTGGTGTTGGTGTGTGCTCTCCCATCAAGCTGGACTGAGAACTGTAACCCTAAGAGAAAGTAAATCCCTTGGTCATTTATCAGCATACATGCAGGTGAACTGCAACACAATTTGGTACCCAGCAAGTGGGGTGTTGCTGATAAATCTGACTATGTGGATTTTGTGGGTTTTGAATGGTTTTACTAGACAAAGTTTGAAATGTTTGAAGATTTTCACTTTGTGGATTACAAATACCATTCTTCAGAGTTTAGTGGGCTAATTGGATAATGCTGGTGCTGAGAGAGTTGTGAATTGTTTGGGCCCAGTTTGTGAGGAGGGAAACAAGGACTTTGGTGAAGCTGAATTTAAAGACAATAGACTGGTTTGCTTGATAGAGGAGAGCTGTGCTGGTGGCCATGAAGTTCTGGATGAGGAAAGGGCAGGCAGCAGAGCAACTGCTGCTGTTGGAGTTATGAGTGTCATTGAAGGAAAACCTAGTGCTTTGCATTGGGACGGTGGAAGATATGAACACCACTGTATGGCGATTCCATGGTTTGAAAACCAGGATTCCTTCAAGGGCCGAAAGCCCAAGTTGAAGCCATTTCTTGTCCTTTGGAAGTTTTGGCTACCTAGAAAGAACTTTTCCAGGTCAGCATGCTAAAGTTGGTACAGCTGTAGCTCAAGTGGAACAAACTATGTTCCAACCTTGCTTTGGAGTCTGGCAGCATCCCCCAGGTGGTACTGATTTTGGTGTATGATGATGGGTTCATGAAGAGCAGCAGAAGCTTGTCACCAAGTCTCAGGCATAGAGTTCCTGCAAGGGAAGGTGAAGCTTACGGCTACAGAGACAAGCCCAAAGTGGTGTTTGAAATGCCAGAACCATGGGATGTGTGCTGAGGACAGCTGCGGGTGGAGATTCAGCCTGGTTCAGAGCAACTCTGCTTCTACAACTTTGAGCTGCAAACAGGGACTGGGAATGCCTAGAATCTTTGAACCGCTGTGACTATATGATGAGTAACAGAAGATTGATGTTGAAATACATGATGCAGTATGTGATTTGCTGGACTTGATTCTAATTTGATATTTTCTTATTGTGTCAAGATGCCTTTAATTTGATGTTTTATCTGGGTTGGAGTATTTAACTTATTTTGACTTGATAGACTCCCACAGTGAAAAGATTTGGGATATTGAAAGACTTTCAGTTCTAACATTTTAATAATTGAACTTTTAATGATTGACATTTTAAATTGGATTATACAAATTTTTAATTTTGGACTTTTAGAATTAATAAAATTAAATGTATTTATATTTTTATGATAACTTTTAACAAGGATTGAAGGTTACAGCTAAAAGTGCTGTTTTTATGTCAAGTTGACAAGGGGTAGAGTGTCATAATTAGACACAGGTGTCAACTTGACAGTTGAGGGTTTGAGATCTGGGCACATTTGTGGAGAATTAATGTTGAGTTAGGCCCAGAGCAAACCTGCAAGAGATTGTCTAGCTGATGGGGAAGGTCCAGCCCATGGTGGGTGTGACTAGACTCTAGAATAAAATACCAAGAGCTGGTTTAGAAAGTTAGAATCCTTCTGTACACTTGGCCAGACACGCTGGTCTGGCAAGTAAGGATTGTCCCTCTCAGCCATTATCTGGAGATGGTGTGGCCAGTTCCCTCAGCCTTAGTGTTGGTGCGTGCTCTCTCATCTGAGAATTGTAACCAGTAATCATAAGAGAAAATAAATCCTTTGTTCTCTTAAGCCATTTGATGGTCATTTATCAGCAACCATGCAAGGGAACTGCAACACTATTATGCTAGGATATTGAAAGTCAAAATTGTTGACTGCTTCTTTGCATATGTGACAGGAGTTCTGTCTCTGGTGTTAACTCATAAGGAGACAAATCAGAAACAGACCTGATGGTCTCTTCAGTTCTAGAAACAGAGTATGGGTTAGAGGGACTGGAGACATGGAGATTTGGAGGAGAGTAAAGGGATGTTAGCATTTGCCAGCCCTATAGTCAGCCATATTGCTTAAAGTCTGAAAACTGCAATTTCAAGATTGTTCAAATGGGAACACTAGACAGCGGTGATGGCTAAATAATAAAACAAGCATGTGAAACTCAGCTTGTGGTAGATGCTCATAACAAAGGCCAGAGAGGTGTTGTGAATGGAATTGATAAAATTGCTTCAGTTATCATCAAGCTTTTGTTGTAATGGTATTTTTTTTCCTATTGAGAAGATCCATTTATAACCAGAAAAGCTTGAAGTTTGAGTGTTGGATGAATGTATCATCTATTCGAATCTCTTCACTGTGCAACCAAACAGATCCAGAGAAGGACAGTGCTCTGTCCAGGGTTGTGCAGCACATCACTGTCTCATGAAGTCGGAGGAAGCCCTGGATGCTTAGTCTAAGTTCCCGAGGAGGCATCCAGGAGCAGATGCATCTCTGTGGGCAGGAAGTCATCCATTTTAACACCTATGACTTTTAGATTGGAGTTGACAACTGACCCAAGGTCAAATTTCCATCATTCTTGCATATCTCCTATACACTGATTGTATGTTTAATGTGATTTCCTTCAATCTTCATTAAAAACTGTGAAGGAAGCATTGCGATTAGTTTCTGCAGTTTACAGATCTAGGAAACTGAGACTCGAAGAGATTAAATGATTTCAGCAGGGGCTCATAAATGGGAAGCTGCCGTGGTGCTGGGTTTGAACCCATATCTTTGTAACTTCAAGGCTCAGGCTCTGGGTACTAATTTCACTGCTTCATTAGTAAAAGTTGCCCAGAAACAATATATAGGCACATCTGTGTCTAGGGCTCATCCCGAATTATATATCCATTCAGTCATCCATCTATCTGCTAGAAGCCAGATAGCATTTCTGATCACAGACTACCGATCCAACCATGTTTCATGTGATGCTAAACATGTCAGAAGGAGCTTTGGTGATAGGAGCAGACATTGAGAGATTTTTCTAGTCTATTTCTCTGTCTCCTTGAAAGCCTATGATGCTGCCATTCTAAGTTCAAGTCTCTAAACAATTTGTGGCTCTCCTGAGTAAATAGGGGTAGGGGCGAAGGCACCAGAAGTCATGTAAGGTTAATATAAGTAAGTCTGTTCTTTCTTCCTCCACTTGTTGAACTGAGTCATCTTTTCAGGCCTGGCACAAATGTCATCGACATGGACACTTGGAACATATTTTGAGCCATAACTCTTCACTGTGACCTAAGGATATGCGGCTCTTCGGATAGCATGTGGCCTGCCTAGGCTGCTCATACCCTGGTGAAAAATCAGTGAGAAAACATGTGTTTACAGTGTAAGCTCACAAAGAGTCCACCCAGAGCGGGTGGAGCATGGGCCATGCCCGCTATCAGTGTCCCCTGGAATATAATTTCTCCACCCTCATCACTCTTTTCTTGTCATCCATGAATATCGATTTCCTTGTCTGTCTTAGGATATGAGGGCTTTTAGTAAGGGTCGCTAAGCTGTGGCGTTCCCCGTGTCTGGCATCAAAGCTGGCATGTGGCAGGTGCGCGGTAGAGGAGAGATGAAGGAAACAGCAGGTGGGAATCTGAGAAGGATAAGATAGGGATGGCAGCATGGCGGGAGAACCAAGAGGCAGGAACAGCACAGTCAAGGGAGAGAGAAGTGGGGAGCAATGGTTTTTTCTAAAGTATCTCGGGACCTATTTGTCTTTTGATTGGAGCTGGTCTGGGGTTTGGGGCAGGGCAGGGGACAAGGAACAGCCCTTGGGGTCCTGGGAAAAGGACTAATCGCCCTCCCCATCTTCCTTCCTAATCTCCTCTCCCCATCAGAGCAGGTGAGTGCAGCCCAGAAGCTTGGGGCACGCTGCCTCTAGCCCAGGAGACCCTTGAAGGCGTGGTCTGTCTTCCAGTACCCTAAGGCTCTCATCCTGCCCTTCACTGAGATCCCAGCCTGAGATCCCAGCTTCACTGGGAGTCATTTGCTGCACATTATTTTTTAAAATCTCTCTTTAATCAGACCTTTGTTTTCCTTTAAACTCATAGCGATTTATATTTGTCAAATAGTGACTTTTCAGTAAGGAGCATGGTTGAAAGCAGAAATTTCCCAGTGAGCTCTTTTCCATGGTGGGAATATTTCAGGGGATGGAGGAGTCTGGATGGAGGAGTCACAGGGACTCCTCCATCTGTCTTGACTCCTTGGGGCCCTGCCCCCAAGCCATATTTTGTTTTCTTTTTCCTAGCTTGATACTCTCTGTCTCCTTAGTATCAAATACATTATGTATTGTTATCTCCTCCTTCCTATACTAGAACTTAAACTCCTCGAGGTTTGGCTCTCCCCAGCATCTAGCATGAGACCCAGAATGCAGTACTCGATGAGGAGTTTGTATTGAAGAAGTAAGTAAAAGATAGATTCAGTACTGGCTAACCCTCTCCATCCAAACCTGAGATGCCACCTTGAGTAAATGAAAGGAGGGAACTTATAAAATTCTAAGATCATGTTTCCTGGAAATCTAATAGAGCCTACATGGCAAGCTTTTTTGGTGGTGGTCGTTATAATCATGGTGATGGTGGTGATAACGGTGGTGGAATGATGGAATGGTGATAATGACGAAGATGAACGATGACGATGCTGCTGTTGGCGGTGGTAGTGATGATGATGGTGGTGGTGGTGATGGTAGTAATGAAGGCCTAATGGATCCTTTGTGCCTATTGGATTTCAAAGTTTTCAGAGCATTTTTCATATCTTTTTGACTTTAATCTTCACAACACCTTTTACAGGTAGCCAGAGCCAGCAGTACTACCATCTTTTTTAGAGCAGTAGAGTTGGATGTGATGAAGCAATGCCATCGAGACTGTAACTCCAGTCTCACTGCCCACAGCCAGTCACCATTACTAATCCTCTCTCCTGCAGGCCAGGCACCCTAGGGAGGTTTCTCCATTCTGTGGAATCTGGGAGTCAAAGATGCAGACATCCTAGGGAAAAATCAGGTATCTGTGGCGGGCTATCTCCCCACAGCCTTATTTTTCCTCTGTCTTCTTAATTCCTTGACAAGTGTTTTCTTACCAACACTGTTGCTTCTGATAGTGTAGAAAACCCTGTCCAGTGTGTTGTGTGTGTGTGTGTATGTGTGTGTGTGTGTGTGTGTGTGTGTGTGTGAATGAGAACATTAGAGCTATATCAAATGGTAAGCTGAGTGTGGCATAGCCAGTGGTTCCTCTCTCTGAGCACTTAAAACATCATTTCTTTGGGGGCAGGAGTGGAGTAGAAAAGTGAATCTTTTAGAGACAAGCCAGGGACTCAATCTCCCTCCTTAATCTCCCAAGAAATTTGCTTTTAAAAGGAAACAAGAAGAACCATCTAGGGCTATGACAAAGAACTATTCGCTAAGTGGCAGCCAGAGTCCACTTTGTACTATACTATTTATTTATTTGTGTGTTTATTTATTTATTGTGTTGCATGTATGAATATAGTGAATTTATGATATTTTCATCCCTTAATCCCTATTTCCATTCCCCCCTCACTTCTTCTCCTTCCTCTCTCCTGCCAGATTCCCTTCTATTTTCAAGTTTTTTCACTTGTGTGGTCCCCTGTGTTTCATCTAGTTTGTCTTGATGTCATAAGCCTGACGTGATTCATGCTCTAGCATGCATCATATAGATCAGTGGGTGTACCATTGAGGTGAGTGTCTTCTTTTTCTTCCCTTCTGAGCCATCCGTCTATCAGTCTTTCTCTTGCCCATGAGGAATCTGCCTGCAATTTCTTTTCCCTCCCAATGTCTCTTTTGTTCTTGTGCAGAGTCCTCTTGATGGGAAGGTCCTAAGAGAGAATACATGGAAGGGACCTGAAGGTTGGGAACTAGCAGATGACTGAAGGCCCATGGTGCTGGTCACTGTGTTCTCTGCTCTACCTATGTCACCTTACAGCATGACATCTTCCTCTAAACAACCAGCCACCACTTTTGTCTAAGACTATGAAGATCATTCCTGTTGATGTTAATGTTCGCTCAGAGACAGGGGGTGTGGAGGGGCTGGAACACAGGTGCCTGCTCATGCACACTCAGAGCCTCTTGGTCTGGGAGGTACCCCTAGAGTATGCAGGCTGATGAAGTTAATTGAGAATCTTCTATCTATGTAGCCACGGGGGAGCTGATAGCTATGGTGGGGTGGGTTTTCTGGTGATGTAGCCACCTTTGAGTCATCCCTGCTCTTGTAAGGAGCCCCAGTGAACTCACTGGTTTGTCAGGTTGAACCTTGGTGTAATCATTACTTTGGTCTGTCATCAGACTCTTCCTACTCAGGTGGATAGCTGGTTAGGTGGCGTCTCCCCAGGAAAAATGTTTACTCACCAAAGGATTCATTTGCAGGAAGTAGCAGTGCCCAGGCTGTCTATCAGAAGCTTTGGTTCAAAGCATATGGATGATGTCAGAGCTGTATTCTTGGGAAGACCAAGAAAGAGTAAGAACGCTTACAGGAGAGTAGCGCTGGGTAGGCTACAGGACAGTGGGCAAAGTAGGTTACAAAAAAGCAGGTGGGGCAGGTTACAGGAGAATGGATAGGGTGGGATCAGTCGTCCGTGAGTGCTGGTGGCCCCTGCAACTCTGTCACCTCCTAAAATACAACGAGAATGGGGAAGTTTATTCTTTGGTAGAACTGGAGCATTTATTCTGAGAACTGAGAATGGCCTAACCTTTCTCTAGGCCCATGCAATCAAGGCCTGACAACAACAAACAAATTTTTTCCATCTGTTTCCAGCCCATAGGCCTTTCTCCATGTCCACCTCTTTGGAGGCTGAGACTTCAAGCTGTTCAGCCCTTGCCTCCTACATCTCCTCACTTGTAACCCTTGCTGGTTCCCATCCAGCCTCTCTGCTGCCTCTTTCAGCCCTTACAAGCAGCTGTCTCTGCTCCCAATGCACCTGCATGAACCGTAACAGGTAGAGTTCTGGTGCAGTAACAAGTACTTCCTTGAACAGTGGTTGTCTCAAAGGTCACCTGTTTATTTCTTACTTGTGCCTGTGAGATGAGGGTTCTGATCGTCTTAGTCACTCGGGGTCACAAGATGATGGAGTCAGCTGTGCAATTGACATCATCTCTACAGAACGGAAGAGAAAGTAAGGGAAGTCACGTGGAAGGGCTCTGACTTTATTGACAGAACCATGTCTTCCTTGCTGGGGTGGAGGAAGGGCTGGAATCACAAGCGTTGGCAGTTATTATCAATGTCAGTCATTACACTCATCCCACTCTCCTCATTCCTTTTCCCTTCCTTTTCTCCTCTGTCTGTCTGAGCACCCTTCCTGATCTCTTTTCTTTTGAATGTCATCTTCTTTCATTCCACCCTCTGTTCCTATAATTTTTCTCCCCAGCCCTCCCATCTGCAGTCCCCTAACCCCATCCTTGGTCCTTGTCCCCCACCCAACCCCTCATGGTTCCATCTTCTATTGTACAGGAGAGATATGATTCAACACAAGCCACAGCGCTCACTCCACAAGTTTCCGTTGCCCCTAATTGAGCTTAATGATTTATGTCTCGTAATGGACACGAATGGGCAGGCATTCCTGGATCTCATTAATAATTTTGAACATGCCAGAAGTGGGATTTTTAAATCCTAAGCAAAAAAATTAAATGACCATAAAATCTTTGTTCACATCCCAGGAGACAATTCCCTTTCAACTTGACAGCTTAATTAAAAGCCGGGTAAATTGGACACAACATTTTTAATAAACAGGATTTGGCAGGCCTGGGAAAGAGATGGAAGGGAGGCGAGGGAGGGAGAAAATGAAGTTCTCAGTGCAACAAAAGGCAATTAAGCTATGGGTGGTCCCTGTCTTAGGGCGTGACCTTCCTGGGAGCTGTAGAAATGTTCAAATGACATGAGTGACCCAGAACATTCTCAGAGATTGATTCTCTTATGACTTCAATTTCCTCCCAGACCATATTATTCCCTAAGGTGAGAAAGATGTTGTTTAGGCATGCTCTTGAGCAGATCTTTAGCTCCATGGTTGACTTCTTCTGAATCAGGCTCCTTGCACCTCTCTCCAGCCCAGTGGGGAAGCAGCTAGTGGGCTGGAGTTGGGGGTATGGGGCTGGGAAACCACACTGCATGGCAAACTCTATGCACAGATTCATAGCTTAGCCAGTCTTTTCTTCTGCTTTACAGTCTTGTCTTAACGCTGGATTTCTGTGTGTGTATGTGTGTGCGCGCGTGTGTGTGTGTGTGTGTGTGTGTGCATGTGTGTGTGTGTGCACATGCATGCTTATATACATGGCAGTGCACATGTGCATCTGAATGCATATGTCTATGCAGGTATACATGCATGTATATGCATGTTTGTATGGGGCCAGACGACCGTCTCTCACTGGCTTGGAACTCACCATGTAGACTAGGTTGCCTGTCCAGCAAATCCCAGGGATCTGTCTGCTTCTGTCTTCTCTGCACTGGGATTACAAGCACATGCCAACACAGCTGACTTTTTATTTACATTGGTTCTGGGATTGAACTCAGGTACTCAGGTTTGCAAGACAATTATTTTACAACTGAGCTAACTCCCAGGGCCCTGTATTTGCTTTCTGGATTATAACTTTGTGTGGTTAAAATAATTCCACCTCTACTACAATTTAAATTCTCAGCTGGCTCTACTGCCTCTATTTGTAACAGGGAAGGATTGGTCCAGCGTGGGACCTGGTTGTAGGTGCCATTGACAGTAACCATGCAGGTATCACCAGAGTTCTTAGGTATCCACAAAGAAGGCTTTGACTGCCAGCATCCTTAGTAGGTGCAGGTGTCTTATCACTCTACAAGCTCACTCTGTCGGATGTGAAAAGCTTGGAATAGGAAAGAAGTAGAGACATGGCTTCCTATCTCCACTTCCCCTGACTCCTTTCCCCTAGCTTGGAGAGAGTAGTTTTTCCATTTGCATTCGGGAACATTCTATGTCTCCTCCATCAGTTGTCTAGTTGTCTCTAGCTTATTTTGAATTCAAAGTCATTTACTTATGTATGACTGCCACATGCTGCTTTAGCTAAAGTTAAGATTGCCTATCTTTGTTGCATGGGAAAAAATTAAAGAAAAATTAAAAATTCGTTTGAAAGAGTTTTGTTTTTTCACTACACAGAGCCTTTTCAGGGAGAATTGGCACAAAACACCCAAGGAAGTAGAAATGATATGTCAGGCAAGCACAAAGTTTGTTGACCTTTGTATAGGAATGAATGAGTGAGGAGGAAGAATACAACATCCACAGTCACTGGTCAGCCGCTCTTCATCTCCAGTACAGAATCTTGGAAATATGAAGTTAGCAAAAGACCTTGGCATTGACATTGGTGGTCTATGAAGGAGCCACACCTCAGAGAGAGGAAGCAGCTTGCCCAAGCCCTGCATAAGGGCTGGAAACAGCCCCGAGGAAGATGGTTTCCCTCGTCACTGACTAGCCATGACTTTCAGAGATGCGTGGACCAGTTATTATTGGCTGGGGATATTTCTAGCTCGGCGCAAAGCTCGTTTTTTGTCAAGTCGTCTGTTAAGTGAAAACAAATTTCATTCCTTCCCACTTGACTTCCATAAAAATAGAGAAACATGCTTGCTTAAAAGACCCCAACAGCCTGAGTTGCCAAGTTCAGGAACGGAGAGGTTTAAATGGTAGTGTAGGACACAAAGGGTGGCAGAGGGTGGGGAAGGGGGAACTGAGGGTAGAGACGACAAAGGCTACAAGTTAATGAGCACGCACAGCTTTTCTGGGGATGGTAATATTGGTGATGGTCCTGTAACTCCCTAAGTTTACTAAATGGCTTAAAACACATAGTCAAAGTGAATGAATTTTGGAGTACGTGAATTCTATCTCAATAAAATGTCCTCCTCCACCAAAAAAAGGAGTGAAAAGAAAAGACCAGTCATGAAGGCTGGGCCAACACTTTCAGCTCAAGAGCAGAAGCAGCTGATGAGTCCTGGCCTTCACATTAGCTTGTGGTTAGTTCCTCCTCGGAGGCCACCTCCCCTCTAGTCTTGGGAGCTACGATAGAAGCAGATGGCACATTTCCAATCAGTCACACTCCAGACCCTTGCCTAAGAGCTCAATTTTGACCTGACAGCTCATTAGCTTCTGTCAAATGCATGTTGTGTTGAGTGACATTTAAGAGGGACGACATATGTGTCACGTTATCTCCTGCCCTTCTGGGATCTAGAAGACATATTAGATTCCCCCAGCGAGCAGGACATGGGCACTTGGTTAGGCCAGATGCCCATAAAGTGCTCCCGTGGCTGTTACAACAATGTTCTCCCAGTCCCACCAAAGCTAATGAATGAAATGATCTCATAAAGACAGTGTGGACACTCTCAACAATGGTATTCCCCATTACATTACAGAATAGAGTCCTTCCCAGAGATCTGGTATAGTAAGTACTCCACAGAATTAGCACCAAAAGGAAGGGTCTCTAGAGTAAAAGTGAAATGGCTTATTTTAGAGGCAGTTGGACATACTGAACCCATTGTGGCAGTACCTTCCTCCTCCTCTTCCTCTTCCTCTCCTCCTCTACCATCGCCTTCTATTCTTCTTTTCTCTTCTTCTCCTCATTCTTTTTGCTTTCACCCCTCCTCTTCCTTTTACTTTGATTTGGATGGTCAGGATTGAAGCCAGAGGGCTGAGGAGATAGTTCAGTCAATAAAGTAAAGCCTTAGAAGCTGAGTGTAATCACCAGAAACTGTAAAATAGTAGGTATGATAAGTATATGTAATTGTCATAGTTAGATACTGGTGTCAACTTGATAATTGAAGGCTCAAGATCTGGCACAGTTGTGAAAAGTTCGGTCCTGAGTAAGCCTGCAGGTTATTGTCTAATTGATGGAAAAAGACTCAGTTCATGGTGGATAGAACGAACTTATCCCTGGTCAGATGGATAAAATGGAGGGAGCAGATTAAGGAAGTTGATGTTCTTTGGTATACTTGGGCAAACATGCTGTCTGACAAGCAAGGAATAGTTTCTCTCTCAGTAGTGACCAGTTGTCTCAGCTCCTTGTGTTGCTATGGGCTCTCCTGCCAAGCTGGGCCAGGAACGGTAACATAATATAGAATAAAACCCCTTGTACTCTCTTAAGCTGTTTGGTCATGAATTCATCAGCGACATGCAGAATAAAGTAGGTATGATGGTGATAGGTAGAGATAGGGTCCCTAGTACCTGTTAGGCCAGCGTCCAACTTGGAAAGTTTCAGGATAACGAGAGACCATGTTAAAAAACAAACAATGTCAACAACATAGTTGATGGTACCCAAAGGAAACACCTCTGCACACATATACACCTTCACACATTTGCACCTATACTCACAAGAACACACACACACACATGAATGAATGAATGAGACTGGGTAGAGTGTCAGGCTGCCCGACGTGAACTTGTCTCTGACAGCCATTTCCCTACTTTCTGGTCAGCACCATCTCCCTCAATCATTTAACACAGTATCACTAGACTTGGAATGGTGGTTGAGGCAAAATCTTTACCCCCAAAGAGGCAGACATGAGAACAGCTGCAGACAAAATTCCCTGCTAGGCCTTCTCTGGATACTATGGGAGTACATAAGGAAGGGACAACAGTAGTAGATAAATGGAAAAGCATGGTTGAGATATGTACAGTAGCTGTTTTCTACATTCTTGTTTTTATGATTTATTGATTGGAAAGAGACTGGTTCTCCACAGACTAGCCAACCTTTAGTGATTGCCAAAGCCTCAGGGGAACATCTTTCAGATGACACTAAATCACCCCAAGGCCCACACTCTGAACCACACCTTAACCCAGCTCCCACACTCCAGCTTGTAGGAAGCTTCCCACCAAAGACTAGCTGAGACCACCTTATGGCTGACCCAACTGACCTCTACACACTATCTTATCCTGAACAATCTCTTGACTTCCTGGCTTGGCCTTTCCTGTGGAAATGGTGAGGTCTCTGACCCATGCTTTCCCCAGCTCTTCATGCTGCCTAGTGCTTTCTCAGCTGGTCCTACACGGCATGGCATAGCCCTCCTTCTGGGAAGCAGACTGATCAGAATCTTTCAATAGCATTTGACTCTCTGTGCCCATAAATTATAAACCACAGGAATAATTGATCGAGGTAGTAAAGACAGATAAGCGGTCAGGAATTTTCCAGGTGGAAGAGACGGAGACACTTGAACTAAGAACACTGAGTTGGGGTGTTGGATGCATACTTTTAGCTCTTCAGAGGCAATCTCTGCACATTCCTTCTACAGTGTGGATGGGGTATAAATTATAAATAATGGTGTCTAGGCCAAGACTTATCTGTACCAGACTGAATTTTTTCCAAGGTCCTGACTGCCTTTTCTTTTATTGGAACAGACACATAATGCGGTGCAGACTGGTCCCTGGTTCTTTCCTGCTCACCCTCTGTCCTTGCATGAGTTCATAAACTTTTGGTATTTCAGTCCCTTCATCTCTAAGACAAGAACACCAATAGCTCTCTCATGGTGGTATTGTGAGGATCAAAAAGGCTAATAGTAAAACCAAATCAAAATAGTGGCAATGCATGATAGCAAGGGCCTTTCTTGCATTACATTCTGAGCCCTGCCATGTGATATCCTTAAAGACGTAGGAGGAATGTTCTTATACTAAAGACAACAAGTAGAACAGCACTTAGAGAATGTTGAAGGGCCACTCACAACACTGTATTTGCAGATGTTGAAATGATGGAGGTGATGATGGGCCAGTACTTTGCCTTTCTGTGCACTCAGGCTGAAAGGAGGGGAAGGAGAAGAAATGATCACAGAAAATGATGCTCGGCTTTGATTCTGAAGCACCTGAGACCCAGGCCTGAGCCATGCTGGTTCCCCAGCTCTACCATTTCTGAACCACGCGGAGCCCAGTTAGTTAATTTCTCTGATTCTTAGCTTTCTTGCTTGTACAATACAGAGAACAAACCCAACTTTGGCAGGTGGAGCAAGACAGATAATAATAGTGAAAGCTGACCTTTAGTGGATACTTGCTGTGTGCTGAGCGCAGGATGAAGTGTTCCATGAGGAAATCAGCTTAGAGAAAGGTCAGTGGTTCAGCGCCCAGGGTCAGCTGGTAATAAGTGACTACGCTAAGATTTGAACCCAGGCACTTGGATTGCAAGGCTGTTGTAATAACTTATTTTATACTAAAGCTCTCCAAGCCGCACTGGAGACAGCAGGCGCTCATATAATGATAACCATTATTAACTGTGTAATGTCTTTGATCCATTTGGCTAATGACCCTTGATCATTTAAGACTCCTTTCAAGTGTTACGTTTTTCTTTCCATCCTTGGAACCATCCTGCTGATACTCCCATGATGCATCACTCTGGGCAGGAAAAGGTCAATTCTCCTAAAATTCTCCACTTTATATTTTCTTCAAGTGATGGGGATTGGTGTGTGTAGGGAGGGGCCTATCAGATCCCAGGAACATTAATCAAAAAGTTAATCCAATAAAGTTAGTAATGAAGCAGTCCGATTAGAGAGACAATTTGAACTACAGGCTTTTACAGACAGGGAAAATTAGATCGGATAAATGATTCACTCTAAGTGGATTTAATGCAAAAATGTCAGGCTCTGTAAGCCAAGCAAGTATGAAGAATTCTGGGAGTCCGACTGGCTTGGTGGCAACATAAAGCCTACAGCTAGACCAGCCTGGGAGCTAGATCACAGGCCAGGCTAGGACACAGAGGGCACTGGCTGGCTGCTCAGTTCACAAGAAGGTCGCTGATGGCATCTGTCTGCACAATGATGTCATTTCCAAGTCCTTCCTGTTCACCTTAGAAGGCAACCGAGCCACCCAGACCTTAGCAGCTGAGGATCTGTGACTCTCTCACCCTTCAGACGCTTACAGTGACATGTGTACCCAGCAGCCTCTGCTAAGTTTTTGAGCAGAGTTTAACATGCAAGAGGCATGGGCTGGGCGTATGCATATAAGTTAGTTTGAATTGTGTTTAAAAAATTCAATAATTAATATCTGTTCTATTTGTGTCCTTCCTTCTCTGTTCTGGCTGATTTTCATTTCCTGAAAAATGTCACGGCCATGTGCCTCAGTGTTGGAACACAAGTACAAGTAGATTGGCCGGATCTTCCATGCTGTGTGGTAGTCATGGGTGATGGATGGTGGAAAGAACAGAATAGTGTAATGTAACAAGAAGAGGACAGCTGTGGAGTATCAGCAATGGCACTGGAACTTAGCCATGTTATCCTTAAAATATGGAATCAGCATAACCTTACAATATGAAGGTGTTGGTAACTGATGTCTCAGTCTGTTTTCTGATGCTATAACAGGACAGCCAAGATTGGATAGTTGTTAAAGCTAAGGGATTTACTTTATTCTGCCTCTTATGGCTGGAAATCCACGGGCATGTTGGTCTGCTTCATGCTATGGTGGAGAACAGAGGGTAAGGGAGGGGTTAGAAAAAGACAAAACACGGAATAGGGCTGTGCTGGATAGTGTAGCTTTAGTACCATGTGAAAGATTTATATGATTTGAAGAGAAACAAGATATAAGCCTAGCTATGAAACAATCTATGTTGTAATAACTAATCTGGTCCTGTGAGATCCAGAACTTGCACAATGTGAGAAAAGCATTCACCCATTTATAAGGTTCTTCCCCCGTAATCTACACTCTTGTTACTGGGTCCCGGTTTTCAACACTCCTCTTTTCAAGATTCAACTGTAATGTGGGTTCTGGACAAACCAGCTCAATTCAATTATTAAAAAGTGCTTATGAGGTACTTGATGACTTACAATAATCATTGCCTTTTCTCTGCCAAAGTAACCATGTCTCCATCCTCTTTCAGCATCCGTATCACTGGATGGATTCAAAAGAATCACTTTGCTATTGAGGAATTTCAAAACCACTGTCAGTTGAAGAAGACATGCAGGCAGAAAGATCCTAGGCCAGCCACCTTGTATAAGGCAAGCACTGGGGAACATTCCAGAAACTAAGAAGCACTGACCTGCTTTTGATTGCAGAATAGTTAAGAAAATTTTCTTGATGTCCCAGGGAAAGGCCAAAAAGGGAACAAACAATTGGAGGTTGAGAAAGGACAGGGAACATGCCCAAGCCATGTTCACCAGGCCGGAGAAGAGGTTCAGTGTGTGGAATGTTGTGGTCCTGAATATCCAGAGGTCACAGCATTCAAGTCATGGGCTTCTCGAAGCAAGAAGAGAGACATTTGCAATTAGTTATTAGCTCAGCAACTAGAACAAATACACTATGGGGCATATCTAGAATCCTCTTTGTCCTCCTTTTGAAAGATGAACCTTGCTGAGATAACATGAAAGCTAACCTTAGCTTCGATGTTAGGAGCATGGCTGGAACTGGTGAGAATGATAGATACTTACAGTCAACACTGGTCTTCGTCCAGCCATGGCCAGTCTACCTGAAACCCACCTCCACTGACTAACTCACCTATATTAAATGCAATGCTGGCCAATAAGTGAAAGTTTGTGGCAGACAATAGCATCTTACAAAGCTCTGATAAAAAGCCAGTCTTGGGAAAGGGCAGTGGAAGGAGCTGGACTATTTGACTTGTGCTTATAACAGGGAGGTATTCAGAAAACAGGACTTCAGGAAGGGCGTGGGGATGGATTTAGGCTGGGTTTTATACATATGCGATCCTCCAGCATGCTAACCTGATGGAGTGATCTCTTTGCCAAGTTTGCTCTATTCTAGCCCTATTTGAGATTGATTTACAGCAGCTTGCTTTCTACTTATACAAGCCAGCCCAGCTGATCCAGTTGTGCTTGCCTTATACAAGTGCAAACCAGTTCAGGGCAGTTTACTCCAGCACTAACTCAGCAGAGCCATGTCTGTTTGGTCAATGATAACAGCTTAGTGCTCAGTCACAAAAGATGGATGGAAATTGGCCAAGGGGCAGTGTCCGGGCCAGCTTCAGAAATGACAATGTAGACCGTCTACCCAGGCTGACCCCGAGAAGCTGTGTCTGCCCAAGACAATAGCAACTGGAGATCTACGCCTTGACTCTTCTCGGTCTGGCCACTGGGAAGTTTCCACACTAGTCTACTTTTTACAGCAGCTGTTACCAGAGGGAGAAGGGTCACGACTCCCAGAAACCACAGCTCAGGAACAGCTTCAAAGCAAAAAGTGCTTTTTATTTGTGTTGAACTAATACTTTCTCATAATAACCTTGGTTCACATGAATACAAAACACCATTAAGTTTAGGAACGTGAGAGAAAGAAAATATTGAGAGAGCCTTGATCTGTGGCTTTTCATTTTCTTCTCTGAATTGGAAAAAAAAAATTAACAGCTCAAGTTAGCTTGTTCTGCAAGAAGTCAGGGTTTGAGGAACAAACTCCCCTGAGATTCAAAATTGGTGGGTATAATCCCCCTCTGCAGCTGTGCCCCGAGTCACCACCAGCCTCCGGATATGTCCCCAGGAGACTGGGTTGTGGTGTCAGGTCTCGTGATATAGCTTTAAAGTTTTCTTCTCCCCACCCACCTCCTCCCTTTCACCAATTTCGACCTTCAGGTTTGTCAAGATCTGTCCCTAAACTAGCCACCTGCTGGATGTCTTTCTCTCCATCCAGGCCCGGACAGGCCAAGGTGGCTGGCCTAGGATCTTTCTGCCTGCATGTCTTCTTCAACTGACAGTGGTTTTGAAATTCCTCAATAGCAAAGTGATTCTTTTGAATCCATCCAGTGATACGGATGCTGAAAGAGAATGCCAATAGATAACTCCAGTTATTGAAGCCAGGTCTAGCATAAAAAGGCATTCATAAAATATTGTTGAGTGAATGGGTATGTGTGCAGAGAATAGATGAAAGAATAAGAGAGTGAATAAACAAGGAGACAATGGATGCATAAAGATAGGAGCATGACTGGCGGCTAGAAGAGGTGGGGGAAATGAGCAAACGAATGAATGAATGATGAGTGAATGAATGAATGGACAGAGTCGGGTGGATGCAAATGAACACAGGCTGTCTCCAGCTTGGCCCGAGTGAGCATGTGTGGTCCTCTTGGCAAGCCCCTCAGAATGTTCATTGGAATAGCAATTTTCTATTCTATTGTTTCAAGTTCGGATTATATGATCATTACTATTTGTCTTCAAATAATTAGAAATTTTTTAAGGTGGTTAAAAAAAAGAAGAGCTTCTTCAAATTGTGAGCCCCCAAATGAGTATCAGTGCAACTCGGGCCAGATTTCCAGACAGGCCTGTCATTATGTCAATCTGATGTTAATTAAAATGGTAATGGGAAGCACATTTTCAAACACCCTCCCTCACTCTGCAAGTGAGCCTTCCTGTTGGGTTGATTTTGGAGGAAGAGGAACTGCCAGGGCGGGGAGAGGAAGGGTCTGAGAGAGTTTCTTTGGGCCTGGAGCTAACTCTGTCTGCAGTGGTGGTGGGGGTCAGAGAGAGCAGATTGATGTAAGAACCAGGGAGGCCACAGGGAGAGAAGAGAAAGAAGGTTTAACCTTTATAGCGTAAATAATTTGCTTAAAGCTGTCAAGAGCAGCTTTAGCAAAGGCCCATAGTGTGCATTTGTATATATGTGTGCATATGTGCGTGTGCACGCGCACATGCATTTTTATGGGCACATGTGTACATTTTGTGTGTGTGGTGTTCTCATGTGTGGGGGTATGTGTGCACATACATGTGTGCCATGTAGAGACCCAAAGTTGAAATTCATGAGCTGCATTCCATTTTTCCTATTAAGGTAAGATCTCTCAATTGAGCCTAGAACTCACCAGTCGGCTAGGTTAGCTAGTTAACTTGCCCTGGGAATGCCCTGTCCTTGCAAGGATTATAGGAAACCACCACATCCGCCCAGCTTTTACATGGGCTCTGGGGATCTGAACTTTGGTCCTCATGCTTGCAGTGCAAACACCTTATCCACGGAGCCATCTCACCAGCCCTATCGTGTGCTTTTGAACGCTTCTGTGAGTAAGTCCTGTGTGCCTCCGCTTCCTCATAGGCCATGTGGAACAATTACTCTCAGCTGACATTGCTGAGGCTGCAAGCAGATGAACTGGACAAGTTTCACCAGTTCTAAGCACATTACTGGCGGAGAGCACAGGCTTATAGCGTCCCTCCAAAGAGGTTTCCTCAGTGTATTAGTTACTCTTCTGTTGCTGCAACAAAATACCTGGCAAAAGCAACTTAAGGACGGAAGGAAGGAAAGAAGGAAGGAAGGAGGGAAGGAAGGAGGGAAGAAGGGAAGGAAGGAAGGAGGGAAGGAAGGAGGGAAGGAAGGAAGGAAGAAGGGAAGGAGAGAGGGAGGGAAGGAGGGAGAGAGGGAGGGAGGGAGAGAGGGAAGGAAAGAAGGAGGGAAAGAGGGAGGGAAGGAGGGAAGGATTCAGTTTGGCTCATAGGGGATACATTCTACCCTGGCACAGAAGGCGTGGGGGAGGGAGACTGGAGGAAGCCGGTCACATTGTATCTTGCAACCAGGAAGCAGAGAGAGAGAGAGAGAGAGAGAGAGAGAGAGAGAGAGAGAGAGTATGCTTATGCTCACCTCCCTTTCTCCTTTTTATTCAGTTCAAGGTCCTGGCCCAGAGAATGGTGTCTCCCATACTGAGGGTGAGTCTCCTCATCTCAAGTATCCTATTCTAGATAATCCCTCGCAGCCTGCCTAGAGGCTTGTCTCCGAGGCGATTCTACATATTGTCAAGTTGACAACAAATATTAACCGTCGCGTTTAGGTTTTGAACAAACTCTGGGTGCCCTGGAATCATCTGAGGTCCAATTGAAATACAAATTCAAATCTCCCTTTATGCACTGACTTCTCTTGTTCGGTGTTGATTCCTTCAGTCCAAACACCAGTGGGCTGTTTGCTTCCTCCTTGATCGCGTTGCTTCCCCCCTAGAGAGGAAGGAAGGAACGGGAATTCATTGATCAACTTCCAAACCCGATTGTGTGGGCTCAGGTGCCAACACATCTGGCCACCCCTGTGGTTCTTTGAACACAGATGGCAACAGGATGCTGTGGGTCGTGATATCGACCTCCCTTCACATGGCGACTGCTGAGGGGAAAAGGTGGGGGGGCAGTCGCTGCCTCACTGCAAGCCTTCTCAGGGACAGACACCATGCTGCATGCGCCACACATGTGGCCTCCTGTCCTCCCCGCTCTAAAAGTTCTTGATGATCACGTTAATCTTTCTTGGACGTGTAGGAGGGTCTAGGAAAATGAAATCATTTGCCCAAGGCCAGACAGCGAAGAGGTGGCAGAGTCAGAATTAAAGCCAAATCTGGCGAGGACTGTGCTTCAGAATGCCCATGAGATGAGGCATTTTCTCGTTTTGCCCGCGATCTTTAGGCCGAATGCGAGGCCTGTCTCTGGAAGCAGGTGGGTAAGCAGAAGCCGAGAGGAAGCTGCTTGTTGTGTCGTTTCTGCCTCTGCTTTCTGGGTCACAGGAAGAAGGAGAGAGGTTGGTGCCCTCTGGTAGGCCCGAGATCAGAGAGAGCAAAGGAATAGTGTATCTGGCATCTGAGGATGGAACTGGATGCAGCTGGAGGAGGAAGGAACTGGAGTTACTGAGAGGGGCGGAGACTGACGGGCAGCTGGGGAGAGTTGAGGAGGGGATGCAAATATCCATGCAAGGTGCTGGAGTCATTCCGCCTGGTGCTCAGGGAGGCCATCAGTGCCCCCCCCTTGAAGGCCCTTGGCTTCTGTGGAACTTAAGTGAATGGGTCAAGGTTCTCCACGGGCAGGGATAGAGGAAGGACTGTTGAGGAGCACTATGATATGTCTGAGGCGTGTTCCCAAGGCCCACGGTGTCAAGTGAAGTGTGACACAGCTCGGAGTGGAGGTCCTAAACGGTCTCATCCAAGACTGAATGCCTCAGTGCAGAAGAGGAATTAGCACATTCACTCATTGCGGGTTCATTGACACTTCCATTATAAAGACGAATCATTTGTTTTTATTGAGATCTTTTCCCTTGATTGAAGCCATTAGCCCCAGTGAGTAATCTAATCGTCAGTCAACAAGCTTTCTCAAGTGTCCCCAAATCCATGGTGACTGCAGAGCCCACACACTCAGCTCGACCTCTTGGCCACCTCTCAGCTCATCTCTCCTTCTTTGTGGCCACCCCGGTTCATCCCACTATCATTTCCCGCCAGTCAGAGGGGTTCTGACAGCCAGCTAGCTGAACTCCTATTTCTTAGTCCTCACTCCAGTTCTCCCCAGCCTGCTGTTGGGCCGCAACCACTCTCCCAGCAGCCTCTTGGCTCGTCCTACACTCCCACTCCCTTCTGTTCCAGGGTTCCACCTGCCCTTCCTTCTTCCCTTGGCCTTGACCTGCCCCTTCCCAGCCTTCGCTTCATTATGCCAGGCTTACTCCTCAGTCTGCGGCCAGATGCTATCCTCCGGGAAGCCTCCGGGTGCCTCCTTCTTGCATCCATATGCACTTCCCTTTCCCTAGCCCTGTGCTTCCAGCGCTGTCCACCCAGCTCCTTGTGATGTTTGCCTTTTGAAGGTTGAGTCTCCCTCTAACTTGAAAGTCCAGCAGGGGCAGCGAACACGCTTTTTATTCATGGCTTATTTTAAGGCTAGGACAAGCGGGTATCTAAGGAGCATCATTTAAGGAGGTCTTCCATCTTGGGTGCCTAGCCCAAGCTTGCAGGAACCTCTCGGTGAACTTTCCTTCAATCTCTCTCTGCCCTGCCCCACCCCTGCTTAGTTCTCTAACACCCAGCTGAAGACAAGATGGGGAATGGTGGGATCTTCAGATACTTGCAAACTATGTAAGTAGAAGGCAAAAAAGGTAATGAAAGCCAGCAGCTTAGGGGGTAGTGTGAGGTGGAGGAGGAATCAAGATACTGGACGATTCTGCATCAGCGAGGAGACTGGAGGGAGCGTCTCTGGGAAGATGCAGTTAGTGGGTAGAGAAGCGGCCTTCTGGATATGGAGGTGACAAAGGGGTATTCTAGGTGGGGAGGCTGGTAGTGCCTCTCAAGAGGGGGTAGGGAAAGGAAGCTGGGGAGGACATGGGGGAGTGTGGGAAGGGGTGAGGGGAAGCCACAGAGCCCTAGGAGGTTGGAGTCCAGCAGACTTTGGTCATCCGGCTGAGATGATTCCTCCTGCTACTTTTCTGGGTGAGTCCGCCATGGTGGGGCTCTCCTCTGTTCTGGTTTTCCCTGGCTCAGGGATGAGTATGTCTGTCAAGGCCACAGCTCCTCAACAGGCAGATACCCTAGGGGTGTCTCCTCTACGGATACGCAGATGCACAGATCAAACAGCATCTGAGTCTCCTCTTCTCCTGACCCCTCTCTCTGTGGCAACCCTCTTTCTCGGTCCTTTCTTCTAGTCAGGATGTAGTTTGGTTTCGTCCTCACGGGTGGTAGAAGTCACATTTCCCTGTTCCTCTCTGACACGTGCAACAAGGCATCCTCCGTGGTGAGAGGGAAGCTTCCAGGCCATCCTGTGGGGGGTCTATGTGGAGTCTTGTCTCTTTCCAGAGATGACTTCTCCATGGCGTTGGGAGGGTCATTCTCCTTCTGCAGGTAACCACTGGGTTAGGAGACAGGACTTTCATTTGAAGATGATCCGATTCTTCTGAGATGCAGCAGGAGGAGAGGAAGAAAACTCATCTAATTCAAGATGGTCTCGGCCCCCTTGCAGATGGCTGACCGCAGAAACCAGAGAGTGTGGAGGAGGTCTTTGGCCTCCATCGTCTCCTAAAGAGGAAGAGAGAGGGGGCAGTTTTACAGTAGAGAGGAGGAAGATCTCCCTTGGATCTGAGACCTTGAGGTGAACCATCTTTGGGAGGGATTAATGGAAATCTCACATGTGGTATTTGAGGGTCTCTTCTGTGTTCCCCTGTGGTCCATTCAGAGCCTGGGTGGGGGGTGGGGGTGGGGAAACAACAGGTTAGGAAGATCACTGCCACACTTGGGGCTCATCCAGTTTTTGCCAACATTCAGCACAGGGAGCAGTGGTCCGCTGCAGGCAGTCACGGGAGTCAACTTTGGGACTCATTGTTCATATGTGGCACACGCTATCGTCACGTGGCTTGGGGTGCCTCTCTCTGGTAAGACATGCTTTGAGATGTCACTACTGAGGAAGTAACTCACACCCATCCCATGTAACAGGATAGAGTAGCTTTGGAAGTCTTAACAGAAGCACGATTCGTTCATTTTCCTGTTGTCCTCTCCTCTCTGAACAAATCGACCACGCTTGGACCGTTCCTCAGAGCAGTCGGCGCTCTCATTTATTCCTTCTTTCATCTGCACTCCAGGGTCCTCACCAGTGAATAACTGGCTCCTGCCTTCACCAGTCTCCCCCACCTTTGCCCCTTTCCTGCTTAGAGATTTGGTTTTAATCTTGAGGGTCCTGTGACTTCTGGAGGATGCCCCCTGACACGACGAGGAAGGATTGGGAAACAAGCAAGCCCAGGCGAGCTGCTACTGACTGAGAATGGCAGGTGCCCATCCCTGTGCCTGGCCAACAGCGTGCCCACATGGGCAGCTGAGGACGGCATGCCATGCTGTAGCCGTGAAGCTGCAATGACTTTTTAATAGCTGGCCCCCCTTCGTCTGCACATGCTGTGTTTATTCTACCATTTGTCAAATTCCAACTCTGGGGGACCTGGGCTTGGAGACTTCCAGCTTCAAGATTGATGACCCTGGTGAGTGACAGGTTCCCCGTCTACTCTAAATAGTCGGCACTGTGACAGGAAGCCCCGCAGCCTGCTTGTCTCTGACAGGCACATTGCTCCACCTTTACTGGGGCCAGAGGATTTTTTTTTGCAGGGGGCAGGGAGAAGTGGGAGGGATCTAACCAATACACCACAGCTGCCTCCCTGCCTGAGACAGCCAGTCAGCCAGCCTCGAAATGAGCAGACAGCTTAATGGCTCAACACAGATTCTACTTTGCCAAAGGGAGGAAAGGAAAAAAAAAAAAAAAGATTTCAGTCCTATTTTGGAAAACAAAAATTCCTTGAGTAGAAAGGAACTCTTTACCAGGGTCACGTTCTTGCAGCTACTGAAGATAGGTGGGCGTAGGTAGGGACATGCAAATGGGGTGCTGAAGGCATTGGGCAGGGGGTATTACATGGTATGTTTAATTCTCCAGGGTTGCAAAATATTAAAATCTGTCTAGTGGAAGCCTCTGATCCTTGGTGGCATATGGGAACATCTCTGTCTACAGTTGATTGCTTCCACTGATGGGGAGATCATGACTTCTCTGAGCAGATTATCTCTTCTCTGGAGGAATCCATTGGTGGGAAGCATTTCTCCAACTAAGTGGACATCTGTCTCTGGACAAGTCTTTTCTGCTGCATCAAAACTTCCCCTGGCCACACACAGAACACACCCGTTCCTTCTCCACAATGCCCTTCTGCAAAGAAGAACGCCGTCTGGTCCTATCTGAGACTTCTCTCCTCCTGGGAAAGTGCTTGGTGGCCTCTGTCACATGAGGCACTAGGATGCAGACACATCAGTCTGGCAAGAGCGGGACCTCATACTTCTGGGGTTGTGCTTCCTGGACCCTTCTCCATGTTGCTTGCTGAGAGAGTCTCTGTCCGTGCTCGCCGCAACATCTCCATCCCTTTGCCTCTTCCCTTCCTAACCTGACCCAAGAGAGGACAGTTGCCACAGGACCCAGGATACCTCTGGGGATTGTGATTTCCTGGGGGAACAGGACACTGTGAGTGAAGAGGTCTGAGTAGCCTCTCTGCACACTGGTCACTAGAAAGAGGGAGCCGGGCTGGCTGAAGGGTGCAGGGAAGATCTGCCATGTTCTCTGATCTGTGCCTGCAGTAGAGCAGCTGTACTTGTTGACTAAGGCACCTGACAGTCCAAAACAAGAGGTTGTATTCCAGCTATCACCGTGCGTGGTGTGTGTGCGCGCACGCGCACGCGCACTTGCATGTTCTTGTCACAAAGATCACATGAACTTGCCCAGTTGTGGAAAAAGTATTTACCTTGCAGCCTTGCATAGGCATGGCTTCCTCAGTACCAAGAGGATATTAGGAGGGCAGGATTCAAGAATGAAGGCTTTTTTTTTTTTTTTTTTTTTTTTTTGCCTTAGTGCATTCTGTATAGCACTAAACCTCTTTCTAAGCTTAGTTTCCTTTGTTTCTTACTCAGTGTGGTACTCAGAAATAGACCAAAAAACCCACCTAAGAAAATAAAGGTGTACTCTCTGAGGGAAAATAAAAACAGGATTATCAAGGACAAAGGGACACTCAGTCTTGCTAACCTGACCAGATGGGGACAAGGTCTGTCTCGCTCCCTGGTCCTGGAGGTCATGGCTATGGAGGGCAGCACATATGGCTGGAACTTCTCCCTCTGTAGCTGCTGATATATGGGTGATGACGAGAAGCAGCTCAGAGACAGAATTGGATGTCCTCAAAGAAGAATGAAAAGGTGCGCTCACGCGAACTGAGGGACTTGCTCAACTAGGAACGAACGACCAGTCCCTGCCCCACGCCATGCCAGAGCAAATGCTGGTCTTTGTCACTTTCTGAATGTTTTGGTGGAATGACTGTTAAAATAAAAATAAGGACTTCTAGTTCCAGGACAGGCAGGATTGAACAATAGGCAAGAATACAGAAGCAGTGGCTGGGGAGATGGCTCAGTGACTAGTCTTTGCTTTCCAAGCAAAAGGACCTGAGTTCAGATAGCCAGATTCCATGTAAAAATGCCAGGCAGATGTGGTGAAATTCTGACACTGGAAGGCAGAGCCTAGGAAACCCCAGAGCAAAGCAATAAGGAGGTAGAACAATCCAGGATGATTATCCATACCATCTATGGGCCTCTACATGCACACACATGCTCAAATGCTCTCTTGTATATATTCCACAAGTACACACACAGACACACACACACACACACACACACATACACACACACACCTACATGAAATACACATAGAAGGAAGAAATAAAGAAGCAAATAAGACCCACTGGAAAGAGGTTGGCAGTCAGACCCCTACAGCCTTTTAGAGGAGACATGTGTCAGGTAGTGATGGAAATTAGAAGCATAGAACCTACTTCTCTTCAAGAAGTTCAGTTTAACTTTTTTCCTCCCTTCAGGTATACTTGTCTATGTGAGCAAAGGTACCAGGTACCAGGATACCTAACAACGACATTCTTGACAATGTCTAGGACAGAAAGCAACTTAAGTTTCCACAGCCAGCTTATATGAAATACAACCCATCTATCTGATGAAGTATCATGAAGTTTTGAAAAAGAATGAGGTTAGTCTGCCTCTGTTGATGATTCCATCATTGAGACACATTTTTAAAAAGCTGTGCCATGCATCTATTTGAGAAAAATACGAAAGTTCATTCATAGACCTAGGTGTTTGTATCTGGTCACGTTATTCCCAGGGATACACATATACTCATAATTTGCTTGCCTTACCCTATGAGTAATGAAGCAATAAAGATAGAGCGGAGGAGGTAAAATTTTTCTTCATTCATCATTTTTATCATGTAAATTCATTATCATAAGCTCATAGTGTATTTCTAAGAAAGAAATAGTTCTTAGTAAAAAGAAAACCAAAGCCTTCCTCACTGAGGCCAGAGGCTGTACTTCCATTGCCATGATTCTATAGAGTAGCCATGGCTGGTGTAATACTTTAAAAAATGGAATGAGGAGAGACAGAGTGAAAGTTAGGATTCATACTCTTAGGGGACAGTTCATACGATTTAGATAGAGAAGTATGTGTAGGTTGTTATTCTACTACAAATCAGTAGAAGGTTGTTATTCTACTACAAATCTGCAGAATCTTAGCTGGGAAATTGGAGACTTTATAGGTCCTTCATGAAGTAGTGAGGTTGAATGTTGGGGTCAGAAAGTGAATGAATGAGGGGCATATAATTCCAGGTGAGAAGAATACACAAACACAAGACACCAAATGGATGATGAATAGCTGGTTGTGTTCCACCACACTATCTACCTTCTATCTACCATTCAAGCAGAAGTCTTGTTTTTAGGGTTTAAGACACAGTTTGCTTGCAGATGTTTTATGGATACAAATGTTTGCTTTTGATTGAGACATGAGGGGCAGGATTCACTGTGTGGTGTGTGTGTGTGTGTGTGTGTGTGTGTGTGTGTGTGTGTGTGTGTGTGTGTGTGTGTGTGTGTGTTTGGAGGGGATCAATAGTAATCCGACTTCTCAATGTCCCAAGAAAAGTCTAGGTTTGGGTGTGATATAACTTGATGAACCAGAAGACCACGATGAAAAATGGTGCTTTCTCAGAGAAAGCAAGGGTGGGTAGTGTTCCCAAGCAAGTTTTGATTGATAAGTAAGCATACTGGGGGTGTGAATATGAAAGGACCCTGGTAGGGTGAAGAAACCTTCAGGGTGGTCTTGACCAAGGAGGTCCTCAAAGACACACCTTTCTCTCAGCACTGACTTTCCCTAGGACAAGAATATCATCAACTGACTTGGTGTAGAGGAAAGAAAAACTGGGTGAATTCCATCCTTGTCCCTAACCTGTGTGTATTCCTGAAGTCATTTCCCCTCTGCAGACCCCAAAGTTGTCCTCCCCTATGTGGGCCTAGGGAAAGGGAAGCTAGAGATGATTTCTCAAAGCCTGTCCACTGTGGTCATTTCTGCAGCCATTCCATGAATCTATGGTTCACGGGAGGAATCCTAAGTGCCCATGTAAGGAATCCAGGTGGGGGAACTTGGATAGCCCAGGTAGAGTTCTCTAGTCATTCAGGTCCAGTTGAGGATACACAAAGAAATCAGTGCAGCATAGGACAGAAAAGAGGCTTGTTTCCATGTTTGCAGGGGGACCCAGAAAGGAAGATGAATTGGGGAATCATAGGGATGAAAATTCTCTTATTATATCATATGTCATAAAATGTGACGGCCCATGCTGAGTGCTCTTCAGGAGGGAGCTGTTGTCTGCAGAGCAAGGTCCAAGTTTCTTCCATCGTTACACAGCTCTCCAGTTCTTCTTGTCTTCACTTTCCCTTCTAGTCTCCTCCCCTGTTTCTCCCATCACCCACCCCATGACCTAAGTGATGTGTGAGGCCACACACTGTTTGCTAACATCATACAGGTCTGGAGTCCTGGACCTTACACACACTTCTCCCTCCAGTGCTTTTCTCACCATTGTCAATTTCTACTCATTCTTCAAAACTCCGCTCCAGCAGTTTAGCATCTTTCATAAACCTTTGTTGCATGACCACCTGGCCTATCTGCAGTTCGAGAGAATTGTGTCCTTCCTCAGACAGTTGCTTGTGTGAGATTGCCATTAAAAGAACACTAAGGAAATCTCACTGCAAGTTCTTTAATCCCTTTCTCCCCGCCATTCCCCTGTCTTGGCTTCCAACACTAAGACCGGTTGCATTTGTGATGAATCCCAATTGGTAAATCCAAGAAGGCTGCAGGGAAGAAGCTCCACCTGATAGAGGGAGAATCTATGTACCAGCCCAGTACAAAAACTCTTGCAGAAGGCTGATTGGAAGCCCTGATTTGCCAGGTCTTTCAAGTTGTATTCAGTGGAGTCCATAAGGGACACTGAGCAAAGCTCGGGGGGGGGGGGAGGCGGGGAGAAGGGGAGGTCAGGAGACTGTCAATGATATTGTGGTGTCCTGTCCAAGGTAGTTTGGTGCTGTTGGAGTAAAGCCATTCCAAATCCATGGACACAGCCCCCTGCTGACTATTGGGGTGGGTGCTAAGACAGACCACTCCCATCCCCTTCAATGAGAAGGGCTCACGCTACCACCTCTCTTATTTCTCAACTGCTGATCTCCTACCACAGCGGAGAGACCAATAGCACTTGCTGTGTAAGCAAAAAGAGTGGAGTCAGGATCCCCAGATCCCACGTGAAATGCTGGGAAGGTATGGTGTGCCGCCTGTAACTTTAAGTCTGCAAGACAGAACTGGGAAATCCCAGGAGGAAGCAGGCTGGTTCTGCATTTAGGGATCCAGCCTCAGAATAAGATTTTGGAAGAATGATTGAGGATGATTCCTGATATCAGTCTCAGGTCTCCTCACACATGCACATACATTGTGCACACATGTATTCACACACGTGCGCCCTTATACATGCAAACATACATACACACTCACACGCACCCCCTCACATGCAAATGAAAATAGAAAAAGAAAAAAAAAAAGAAAGAGAAAGAATTGCATGTGTGAATCATTATCCTGCTATAGCTGGAGAACTCCAAGGTGCAGGTCGTTTCCTTCAGCTTCCATTACTTCATCCGTAAGATCATATAAATATTAATAATATACACCTCATAGAAGTGTCAGAAAGATTCTGTGCTATGGGTAACAACGGTGACACTGAAAGCAGCTCTCAATCTGTGCAACTCTGGTGATGATGGTTTTAACTGTGTAGAGTCGGCGCTCCTTGTCTGAGTCCTAGCGCCCTTGGTGGACTTGCTTCCCGTCGCCCCTGCCCCCATGCGGCTACAGCTACCCAAAAGCCAGTCGACTGGGGTGGCAGCTAAATGGAAGCTAATGACGCTCATGGGGTTGAGAAGATGACCACAGTCCTCTTGTTGCGCCCACAATGATACGCCCTCCAAGAGGACCCTGCCAGGCTGTGTGAAAACGCCACGTGGGGAATGAAGCCGGGTATATTGCTCATTCGCAAGGGCAGCAACGAAGCGCGGGATGCTTAAGCAGCTTCCCCAGAGTCATGCCAGTTACCGTGGGGCTCTGGACAAGCCCTTTCTCCTCTCTGTGATTCGGTCTCTTGCCCTGTAAAACATGCTGATGGATCAGAATTCTCAACAATCCCATTTATTTTGGTGACGGTGGTTCTGTATCTCCCCTGTTCCCCACGCCCCAAGATACCTTGGGGGAACTGACCCCATCTCTGCTTTCTTCCTCAGAGACTTCAGCATTATGGGTCAGGGCTCAGAGAAGCAGGATTGTGATGCTGGGGGCCACAGTGCTGCCCACACACCCTGGCTTCCCTCCTTGCGGCCCCCCAGAGCTGTAAGTTTCCTCATCTCTTGTCCTGCCATCCAGAGCTTGAAACAGCCTCCAGCAACACTGTGCGGCTGCCAGAAGTTGTAATTAAATAATGTCCAGCTGTCAGAAAAGCTGTTATAAATGGTCTTTTTGTCTGCGCCACTGTCTGGGAAGCCGAGAAGGAGAGAAAGTAGAGGATTATAAATGTGAAGGGCAGGGGTTCACTGGGAGTCTGGGGGGACAGCTTCTAGGGACCCCGAAGCCCCCGGAGACAGTGCAAGCAAGGTTGTAAGTGGTTCATAGAAGAGGTCTTGGTCACGCCTCGTAACCAGATGTGCGCACAGAGGGCATGTCTTACCCAGCAAATGTCCAAGAAGGGCATGTATTAATCTGCAGATGCAATTAATATTTCCATTTGAAACCCAGGAAAGGGCTAACGAGATGGTTCGGTGGGTAAAAGTGCTTGCCACAGTAACCCGAAGATGTGTTTGATCTCTGGGACACACAAATGCATGCATCTGTAATCTTGGGTTTCCAATCGTGAGATGGGAGGCAGAGGCAGGAAGCTCAGAGGTTAGATAGTCTAGAGTGCACAGAGCAGCAGAAACAGGAAAGAGCAGGAAAGAGCCTACCCAGCAAGATGGAAGGAGAGAATAGACTCCTTGCATATGTGATGGGGTACTGTACAGTACTTTGTGTGCAAATGTGCATGTATGTACACACACACACACACACACACACACACAGATAATGGACTTTAAAAAATAGAGTCCAAGGAAGAGGGTGCAGCAAGCTCAAGACAACTTCCTCCCTTGCCTCTCTCCCTCCCTCCTTCCTTCTTTAGGAACAAACACTGAAATCTCTACACCATTTGAGAGTTGCTTCCAAATGAGGAACCCGGAGAAGAAATGTTCACTTATTGAGCGTGTATTACGCGTTAGATATTTTATATGAGTGACTTCACTTTTTTACCACATAGCTAGGAAAAATTATTTCAAAAACCAATATTGCAATAAGAAAATCGAATGCCTTTGAGATTAATCAACTTCCCCAAGTTATAGGACTTCGACTGAAAGGCTGGGGATTGAATCTTCATTAGGATGAGGCCTTGGGAACTGGTCAAAGACAAGGGTTCTGACTTCACCTCTGCTACATCCTTCCGGCCTCCTGCATCCTGCCACTTATAACTTCATGGAGTTCCTGACTCAGTTTCTCGGGGTCGGGGCGGGAGCAAGGAAGGCTAGTTCAGGCTGTCATTGAAGTATCATTGAACATGATTGCACTGTGTGATTAGTATTGCCAGGGAAAAGAATAGGTCTTATGGGAGAAGGTTTTGCAATGGAATGGCCATTCAAGACATACATCTTTGGAGATTTGTAGCTCATACCTGAAGGGTTATCACATATTATCTGAGGCAGACTTAGAGGTCCCTTAGAAGAGAAAAAATGATTGTTTTAAGATTGAAGTTGAGTATGTGGAGTCAGAGTGCAGTGAGCAAGGGGCAATGTAATGACACGAGGTGGGGGTGAGGGGCAGGAGAGAGGTCACTCATGCTGCTTGTATTGATCCCAAGGAAGACGTAGGAATTTATCCCATGGTTGTTGGGAGAACATCACTCATTTTCAAACAGTGGCAGAGGATGAATTCACATGCTGAAAATCAAATAGTAACACATGGGAAAAATGACCAAAAACACACAAGAAAACTTTGGAGCTTCTCTATCCAGGGGGTAAGAAAAAAAGAATTGAGCAACCTTTTTTATGTTTCAGAATCTATCCCCATGAGAATAATCTGTGAGCAGAACAAGAACGATGTGCAAAAGTATTCATTATAGTTAGAAAGAACCGAGCCATTCTGGCCGTTGTGTGATAAGAATAAACACTAACAAGTCTTACCTGCTTCGGAATTAAACTCTGGGTTCTTTGTCAGAGGTAATACTTATGCATATTTAGCGGGGACCTGAAAGTCCCCCTTTTGCCACCAACCACGTTTTGCCATGGGCACCTAACATGCTCAGGAGCTTAAAGTTTTACAGCTATTAACAATGATATGTTCTAGGGGGAAGTTCACATTTTAAGCTAAGCAAGCCAAACACAGATCAGCCCCAAATAGACTAGGAAAAGCATTCTCTCTCTCTCTCTCTCTCTCTCTCTCTCTCTCTCTGTTGTTTTGTGTGTGTATAAGAGTAAACTTGATTGTGTGTGTCTGTGGAGGCCCAAGAGTGACTTTGAGAATCATCCTGGATTGCTCTATCTCCTTATTGCTTTGCCCTAGGGTTTCCTAGGCCCCGCCTTCTAGGGCTAGAATTATATAGGCCATAATCATACTCTCCTGGCATTATTAAGTGGCATCTAGGAATCTGAACTTTTGTTTTCGAGGCAAAGACTTAACCACTGAGCCACCTCCCTAGCCCAAGTAGTGATTCTTAACCATGAATGCATAGCTGGTGGCCACCTTCAAGAATGATCCTCCTATGTGTGAGCCTCTTTATAGCCCAAGTATTCCACAGAACTGGAATACCCTTGTAACCGAGAGGTTGTTATGGGAAAGATGTTGTGTGACCAGACATGATCAGTCTTTCAAGACCAGGCATGAAAATCACTGTAACTAATGTGTTTCTCTCTCTTTCTTGGATCACTTTTTCTGCAGCAAGTCAGCCACCATAGTATAAGGATACCCGAGCCAATGGATAGAGAGATCCTTGTCAAAAGTGCTCACATGGACAACAGCCATGAGAAATAACCATCTTGGAAGGAGACCTCCCAGCCTCCAGCTGCTACACTTGGCCTGCAACCTGAGGTATCCCGAACCCAGACCTCCCAGCTATACCACACTTAAGGCCACAGAACCTGTGAGGCAGCATGGTTATCATTTGAAGTCATTAAACTTTACAGCAATTTGTTAAATAGTATAGAGAAATATGGTATAGTATATAGTATAGAGAAAAGTAATGCTTCTGGGAACTTTTTTTTCAAAAAAAATATTGTTGCTCAAGTCCCGTCTCCAAAGATTCTGAAGTTGGTTTGCACTGAAACTCAGACATATTTGTGCTTCAAAAATTTACAAATGACTCCAGCAAATAGTCAAGATTTGGTGCCCCTGGACCAGAGATGGAAAGTTCATGGTTACCTGAAAAGAATCCTCCCATCCCAATCCAAGAAGAGATTAGTGCAAACTGCCTCGATTTCGAACATCAGGAGAAATTGAGGCTTCCATCTGGGAAGATGTCTGAAGCCCGGAACACGGGTCAGAGGCCAGGATCCTAGTAGACTGAGAAATCAGATTATCCAGTGTCCACAGCTCCTAACTGTAGGATTCCCACATTTTCCATTGAGCATCGCCAAATCCATTGACCTGAGCTGAGACATTAGAGAGATCTAGGCTTGGGCAGGTGGAGCCATCTGTGCAGATTACAGCTTTGACCTTAGGAACGTAGTCACACAGGAGACCCACCTCTCCACGGATGGCTGGCCCTGCACTGAACCCTGCCCACCATGACGCCCTCTATCCAGACCATGTTTCTGCTTTATGAGCAATGATGACGGTTTGACTCTGGAAACCTTTGTCTGCCTTGACTCATGAGTAATAGGGCATTGTTCCCATCTCTGAACAATAACTCAGGAGGCCTGTCTGTCTCTTTCTGTACCCTCATGTTGTCACCATGATGATGGCTGCAATAAAATAATAAAAATGATTACAAAGGGAGCCTTAGAAAAAATGGGGGCTAAGAGGATGGTCACCCAGGTTCTTCCAACACTGTGCATCAAAGGTTGCATAGACTTGTCTCCTTATCTTTCTGTGGATGGTATTCTAGTTAGACTAGTTAGAAGTGTCAACCTGAAGGTTGAGGGTTTGAGCTCTGAGCATCGGTGATTCAATTAAGCCCTCAGCAAGTCTGCAGGAGATTGTCTAATGGGGAGGCTCAGCCCATGGTAGGTATGGCTCGTGCCTGGGCAGGTGGATAAGATGGAGGGAACGGAGTAAGGAAATTGGCATTCTTTGGTACACTTGGCCAGACATGCTGGTCTAACAAGTAAGTACTTTCCCTCTCTTGGCAATCCTAGGGAGATGATATGGCCAGTTCCCTTAGTCTCTGGTGTTGGCGTCAGCTCTCCTGTCAAGCTAGACAGGGAATTCTAACTAGTTTATCATAAGAGAAAATAAGACCCTTTGCTCCCTTAAACATTTGATTGTGAACTTATCAGCAACAGTACAGAGTCACTGTAACATAGTAGTAGCAATGTTCATCTGGATGGTGTCCGTGATTACAAAAGCAATTAGAGATGTGGTTTGAGCACCTGTAACATACTAGGTATAGTTGAGATACAGAATTTGGTAAAACTTCTTTCTTGTTCTCAAGGAGCTTTTAGCTTCATAGAGATGAGTAAGAAAAGAGACACCACAGTTCATTGTTTGCATAGTAGCCTTCGAGAACACAGATGAGAGGCATCTCAGTCAACCTATAGTGTCTTGGAGGAAGCGAGACCTGAAATGTTTTGTTGCCGAGGCAAATGAGATTTTTCCAGTGATACAAGAGAAATGGGGGACACAGTGTGCAAAGTAAGAACCCGAGACTTTTGGAGGGATTGTAAGAAACTCTTTGTAAATATTTTCCTCAGGAGTGACGATGGCTGAAGGGCTGACTTAACAGTGTCCTGTGAATAGCAGTTCTCTGTAATCTGAGCATCAGACTGCACATAAAAGGGAAATGGTGGGCAGAACAAACTTTCAACAAAATACATCTTGGCCTACTCCTGACCCACAGCCCAGCCTAATATATGTGTGTGTGTGGCCTGTGGAATCCCAAGGATGATATCAGGAATCATCCTGGATTGCTCTGCTTGATTTGCCCTGGGGGTTTCCCAGGTTCTGCCTTTCAAGCCAGAAGTCCAGGCCACTGCCATTTCTGCCTGGTGTTTTTATGTGATCAGGGCTAAGTTTTTGCCTCACAAGCAAAAGGACCTGAGTTCAGATCCAACTTAAGAACACTGAGTAGAAATGGCATCAGTCTGCACTTCTAGCCCCAGAAGTTGGAGCCTAGACAATCCTAAAGCAAAGCAGTAAGGAGGTAGAACAATCCAGGATGATTCCTAAGATCACTCTTGGACTTCCGCAGACAAACACATTCTAGTGTCCTCTTTTAAACACCTCTGTATACCCCCACACATGTATACACCCACATAAACACATGCAAAATTAAATAAACCTCGTAGCTGTAGTTCTGAATTGGAATTGGAAACAGCAGTGTCAGGATAAAACATATGTTTTCTAGTGCACACACATGCACACACACACACACACACACACACACACACACACACCCCTAGTAGCAAAGACCAATCAGATAGCAACCTCCATTCTTATCACATAGACTCTGTCTTTGAAGTGACATGTCTGGTAAAAGGAATTGGGACCTTTTGAAACAGGACTTATGTCAGGTCATGTTGATAATAATACCAATGTGGATGGTAAGTCTGGGATGACATGTAATACTGAGTGGCAAGAGGTTATCTAGACCATCAGGAGCACAGAAGAGACCCAGAACCACTTGAATCACAGCAAGAGATATAAGGACCAGCTAAAAGGGCACCCACCAGCCAGAAATGAGTCCACTCAAACTCTGGTAGGGACAATGCTAAGGGAGGCTAAAACGTATCACATATGTTTAAATTCACAACTGCATTTATGTCTAAATATGCATTCTACTTCTATTATGTATACATTTATATCATTATAGGTATATTAGTTTCTGTAGTATACTTGTTCAAGTTCTTATCACATATAGATTAGTTGAATCTACATTTTATTGTTACATGTTTATAACATATACAATAAATATAAACACATACTTTATAAATATATTTATATTGTTCAGCTTGGGGAACCTGTCATAATCTTGAAATCTAGCAAAAACAGGATGATTGATTATTTATGCAGACTTTTCTATATAAAATGGAGGGGAAGTTCTCTTTATAGAGGCATTCTGAAGGAAAAAGGATGATTGATTTAGGAAACTGGCATTTACATTGCTTAAAAAGCAGTCGGGTGGAGGCGCTCAGCCTGTCCACAGCTGTCATCATCTCACAAGCGGGGAGAGTGTCATGGGCTTCTGATGCTCGCTGTCTGACCAAAGGGGTCAGCCTGTGTGGGTCTACAGACCTCAGAACTCAGTTTCAGGCATTTGCAGTAGGACAGGGGCAGTGGCACGTGCTGAACCTCAACCTAAGTGATCGGTTAGCAGGGCTAGACAGTGGAGGAAACGTGGGTCAGAGATCCAGGTTCTTAAACAGAGAAACTGTGGGAAAAGGCAATGGAAAGTAATCTGTAACACTGCAAACACACACCAACTTTTTTTTGCCTGTGTATATGTATGGTGTGTATATATGCACATGTGTGCATGTGTATGTGTGGTGAGCAAGTGTGCTTGCATGTGGAGGCTAAAGACTGATATTGAGTGTCTGTTTTGACTGCTATCCACTGCACTGACAATTTTTTTTTTACTGGGAACATGGGAGTGAGTTTTTTGTGAGGTGAAAAGCTAATTTAGACATTATGAAACAGACCGCTTTTATGAACATTGAATTATTAAAAACAGTGAAATAAAGTGTAAAATAACATTTTTGTAATAATGCTCCAATTTTGACACAAATTCTTTACTGACGCATAGTTGTTTCTCAATTTTCATAAGTTATTCAGTCTATTAAAGCTTAAAGGTTTACTGTTAACTGAAAAATTGCCGTGAAGCTAATCCAGCCTATGAGGACTGCACCTGTTCCTTCCCCCCTTGTCAGTTCTCTCTTCAGCACGACTGAGATTTTTATTTCTAAATCCCTAGGATTGGTAGGAAATTTCAGATTGGGGAGGCTGATCAGGGGGTTCAGTCAGTAACATGCCTGGTGCTAGGTCATGGGAACCTGAGCTCAGCTGGATCCCCATCCATCGGCACACACCTGGAAGAGGGTTCTACAACTCACTGGGGGAGTGACTGTCAGTCTGTCCACTTACCTTGGTCATGAAGACCCGCAGATTTAAATTCTCCCTTGGAGGATGGGCTTTGAGTTCCAAACACAGACTCCCAACCACATATTCCCTCCATCCTAGAGACATTTGGAAAGATTACCCAGCGAACAGCAGAGGTCAGGAGGGTAAACTACAGGCTTTTATTGGGCAGCCAAGAATGAGCTAAGTCATAAGATATGACTTGGCCCAGAATAGAGGTCTCCCTGCATTTGACATTTCTGCTTTATTCAAACCAGAAGCTCTGGAGGCGGGGTCACGCAGAGTCTCACAAAATGTCATGTGAAATATGTATTTATAATGGTGTCTCCATCCATATTTTAGGCAAATTCTAACTCTATCCAAGGAGTCAAATTTCAGAGTAGTCACGGTATTTCCATCATAAAAAGATGATTCCCTTCAAAAAGGAGCTCAGTTTCCAGACTTCTTTAAATAGCGCTTGGAAGGACAAGGTTTACAGAGCAGTAATTAGTTCCTGGGGTGGAAGGTGTGTGGGATGTTGGGTGATTATGCCAACACACAATAAACAAGACCCAGGTACTCTAAGACCCCAGGTGAGAGGGTCACAAAGTGCAACATCGGTTGCTTTTGTCTCCCTGAAGCTCCCTGATTTTCTTCTCCCTAAGTCTGAATCTTCACAACTTAAGGGACAGCCTGACTTAGAAGAGCAGTTAGCTCGAAACTCCAGGACCATTAGGCTGAGCACATTGGGCTTCCTATGCGAGGTGGTCGATGGTCAAGTTAATTGGATTGAGAACACCGAGGAGATTTGCGAGGCCCACCATCAGAGGTGTCCGCAGCCCTTTATAGAGCTAAACATGGACGTATCATCCCATGGAATGGGGGGCTGCGAGGACAAGAAGAGAGAAAAAGAGAAAGCCAGCTCATGCAGCCACACCCTCTCTGTTAAGTGACCACCATGAGATGAGCAACTTTGCTCCCTGAATCTTTGCTCCCCAAATCTTGTCATCTCAGAATGTCCTCAAAAAAAGGTCAATTATTTCATTTCATCCCAGGTTCCCTTGTGATAAGCAACCAGATCCAAGCAATCAGAAACACTTACTCCAGGAGAGTTTGCAGTTTGCAGAGTGCTTGTGAGGCAGAAAAAATATAAACTGTTGAGTTACTGCTAGCAAAAGTTGAGATGGAAAATTACTGCAATTCCAAGGCAGTCAAGTAAGGATGTTTCAGAGACACCACCTGACTCCCACTCCCCCTTCTCTGGACCTGGACCTGGTAGGAATATCACCAAGGCAGTGGGTGCCCTCGGCAGCCAGCCTGCCCTGCTGACACTTAGTAACCTTGGCTTCTGTTTCTGAAAAGTGCCGCTTTACTAGCTCCACCTCTGCCCTGCTTTAGTATTAAATGAAAGAACAAGCTGAATTCAAGGCTGGAGTCCTCGGAGAGTGATCTCGACTGCAGACTGCTGGTGAATTAAACTTCTCTTCCCCACCCTAATGGGTGTCTGAGAAATTTTTCCAGAGTAAGTCCTGCAATGGTAGCCTAGTATGCAGGAAGCCCTGGCCCCAGTCCCTAGCATCATATAGATCAGACATAGTGGCAGGTGCCCATTGTCCCAGCACTTGGGATAGGGAGGCAAAAGAATCACAGGTTAAAGGCCGTCGGCCCCATCTCAAAAAACAAGCCCAACCCATACCAAACCGAAAAAGAAAACACTCTACAAAAAATATCCTTATTGCTAAGAAAACCATGATGATGGGAATCCCTGCAGGGGTCGTGGCAGGTGGATCCTGTTTGTGAGGTGGAGACTGCACTGGCAACTCAATCTCCAGTTTTCTGGGATAGTGATGGCAGACGCAGGATGTTCCCTCATCGGGTTCTAGAGTGGAAGTTTCACTGCCCAGTCTCTGATGCTGCTTATTTTCCGACAGTCTAATCTCTTTCCACAAATGTCTTCTTTGCTTAAATCATCTGGAGCCTTCTCTGTGTGTGTGAGTGACTTTCAATTTAGAAACTTGGCTGATATGATCTGAGACAATGTCAAGGCGAACCAGATGGAATGGAAGGGCGTAAGGGCTCAGAGAAGATTTCTGAGCTGATCCTTACAAGATGAAAAAGGTGTGTGGGGTGTGTGTGTGTGTGTGTGCGCGCACAGGCACGTATACTGATGAAGGAGTGGAGGATGGAAGGAAAAAACAAGAGAGGGCATGGGCCATGCAAGGGAGGGACCTGTAAAAATTCCACAGGAAGCTCAGGGACATGAGCATAAGGGCCTCGCGTGCACCCTGTCAAATTGTCACATGTGTGTAGCATGCATCATCTTCCTCTGTTCCTTGCTCCCTCAATCTCACAAAGTATCTGGAGTAAGTAGATACCATGGTGTGAGTGGACTTGGGGCCTGCTGACATCAAGCAGAAACTAAGTCTCACACAAGACCTTATGATGTCAGATTAAACCAGAAGAGAATTGAAAAAACACTGCAGTCTTTTGGATATCAACCCACATTTGTGGGAGGGGATTTGGCAGCCTAAAGTAGAGGGTCCCAGTAGCAGCAAACCCTCAGCTCGTGTATATACTCACCTGAGGACAGGAGGTGGGAAAGACTCATCAGAGGACAAAGCACTTTAGAGATGGGAGGGGGGAGTCAAAGACAGGTAGGGACCTCAGAGGCAGACGAGGCCCCAGAGCACGCAACTGTATTGCGCAGGCCTCGATCCTGATTTTTGAACAGGTATCTGGGAGTAAAATTTGCTTATTTTGAAATTCACCTCTGGTAAGTACACAATTGAGCAACACTTTGTACTGCCATTATCACAATCAGAATATTCCCATCGCCTCAGAAGTTCTGTTGCCCATTTGTGGTGAGCCTACACTCCCGTAGCTAGCTAGCCTCAGTAAGCGCTGAGCTGCTCCTCCTATCTATGAATTTGCCTTTTCTGAAAGCAGCATGCTGGTGCAGCGACACCATCAACAGGATTCAGTTCCGATTCCTTTTATGGTTCACTGACACTCTTCCATGATGCAACAGGTCCCTGGAATTTGCTGGCTTGCTTTTTATTTTGTGGCGCGCACGTATGATGATTTGTTTATCTATTGGATAGTTAGTGGAAAATTGAATTATCAATAATATTGCGCCAACAGTTGTGTGCAAGTTTTATGTGGACACAGGTTTTTGTTTCTCTTGGACGGAAACCTAGCAGTTGCTGGGTTGCATGAGCTTTGCATTGAGGGCTCCGGTTTCTCTGCGTTTTTACCTAGCAATCTTGGCCTTTATAGTCATCTGTGTAGTGAGACTCATGATTTACAAAGAATTTTCCTGAGACTTAATGATCTGGAATGTACTTTCCTGTACCTCTTAACTATTTGTACTATTTTTGGGTGAAAAATACTTGCTTGGATATCTTACCTATTTAAAAAGTAGGTAATCTGTCTTATAATTGATCTATGGTTCTTTATACATTCTGAATATAAATCCTTTATATTACTTGCTACTATTTATGTTCCTTACAATATTTTTATTTCAAATACTGAGTCTATTAAAAGTCTATTGCCTTTTAATTTTACTTTTCCATTCCTTCCTTCTCGTCTCTTTCCCTCTCTCTATCCCTCCTTCCTTTCCCCTCTATCTCCTTCCTTCCCTCTACCTCTCCCTTCCTTCCTTCTCTCCCTTCCTTCTCTCACCCTTCCTTCTCCCTTTCTTCCTTCTTTTCTCGCTCTCTTTTTTCTCACCTCTCTCTTTCCCTCTCTTTTTCCCTCTCTCTCTCTCTCTCCCTCTTTCCCTCCCTCCCTCCTTTTTTCCCTTTCTCCCTCCATCCCTTCCCTTCTTCCTTCCTTCTTTCCTTCCTTCCTCCCTCCCTCTAACTTTCGAGAGTTCTGGGATCATAGGTGTGAATTAGCACCTGGTTTTGTTCCTTTGTTCCTTTTTTTCCTTTTTTCATTTTATTTATGGTACTTTATAGAGAACATTTTTTTTTATTATTTATTCAATTGTGCGTGTATGTATGTGTGCACATGTGTATGTATGTGTGTGTGTGTGTGTGTGTGTGTGCGTGTATGTGTGTGTAGAACCACGGACGAATTCGGGAACCACCATGGACACCTCCACCTCCTCCTTGTTTACTCTGCCCCGGGATTCAAAGGCTCCGCCCTACCAGGACCAGAAACGCAGGCTGCCCCAGATTCCGCCCGGCGTTATAGAGAACATTTTTTAAAAACAATGAGGCAAAGAAATCTTTGTCTAGTATAAAATGAGAAAGATTTTCTCCCACAAAGACGTTTTATAGTTTTAGCTCTTACAATCAGCTCTATGAGTCATGTGGAATTAACGTTTATGAATGGCAAGATGGAAATACGATGCCTGAGCATTTCCATTTGCCATGCTAGAGACTGAACAAGCCCAGTGCCTGGCACGTGACAGGCCAGTGCTCTATTGCTGAGCAATGTCTTCAGCCCTTAGCCTTCCAGAAACAGCAACAGGAAGGTAAAACCCAGCTGACCACTAGAGGAAGGTCTATGACCCTCATTCCAAGCATTCCCTCCCAATACCCAGAAGAAAGGCGCATCCTTATCTCTGAAGACGAAGGGACACAGAGGTGAGAGGTAACGAATAGACCTTGCTAAGCTCCCTTAGCTCATTATTATTGCATCAGACTTGCCTGCCTGCCAATCACACCTCTGCATGGCTGTGCGCTCCTCACCAAACCCAAGCACAAAATAACGCAGGTAAAACTGTTTTGCTGGTATTCATTTCCTTTGGAAGACTTCCACATCACATATAATTTATAGCAAAGGAATTTCTGGGCTGTCTCTTATTTATCAAAAATGCCTCAGCCATGAATCTAGAAGCAAGTGAGAAAGGATATTTCTTTTCAGACTCCACATTTACACCCAGGGTTTATGGCACCTTTGGTGAACAACCATACTCTCCTACACTAACTTGACTTGGCACCTTTGTCAAAGGTTAATCGATAAGATTGACAGAGTAGCTCGGTGGCAGAGTATTTGCCTGGCATATGTAAGCCCTGGGTTTGCTCTCCAGAGCAGTTGGCACAAGTTTGTTGACTACCAGTGAAAGAATTTGCTTTGGGAATCCTCTGTTCTATTCATTAATCTATTTTATGTAAATACTACAATTTTAATAATTTCTGTAGATTCATAGTAAGTTTTGAAAGGAAGTAGTTTCTATCTTCTTTGTTTTTGTTTTACAAAGATAGCTTTGGCTATTTTAGATGCACTGAATGTAAATTTTATGATTGACTTGTTGATTTATTTTCCTTGGGTTTGCATTCATTTTGTAGATCTATTCGGAATGGACTTTGAATCCCATTTCATTAAAATGAATTATTTCAATGCTCTTTAAATTATTTTAGTTTTGGTTTATAGTTTTTTAATTATTTATTATTTATTCAATTGTGTGTGTATGCGTGTGTGTATGTATGTGTATGTGTGTGTGTAGAAACACGGGTGAGTTCGGGAACCACCATGGACGCCTCCACTTCCTTCTCCTTGTTTACTCTGCCCCAGGATTCACAGGCTCTGCCCTACCTGGACCAGAAATGAAGGACCGCCCCCACTTCTGCCTGGAGTCTATACATGGGGTCTAGGATCTGAACTCGGGACCTTCTGCCTGCAAGGCAGAGGTTTAACCCCTGAGCCACCTCTCCAGCCCCAGTTTTGGTTTGTAGTTTTGAGTGGTCAAATTTGTGTATTTCTTTTGTTAAATTTATTGTTAATTATTTTTATAAAAAATTCATTACATTAATTTATCATGTGTGTATGTGCGTGTGTGTGTGTGTGTGTGTGTGTGTGTGTGCATGTGGACGCATGTATATGTGAGTATGTGTCATAGCTCATAGGTAAAGATCAGAGGAAAACTTACAGGAGTTGTTTTCTCCCTCTACCATATGAGGATTAAGTTCAGGTTTCAGGTTTGGCAGTAAGCATCTTTATCCACTGAGTCATTTTACTCTTTTGGTGTTATCATGAATGGGATTATTTTCTTAATTTTATTTTTGTAGTGTCCATCATTGTCTTATAGACATATACTACATTTGAAACACTGATTTCATATCCTGTACTTTTTAAAAACTTACACATTACTTATGAGGTTTAACCTTTCTAGATTCCATAGGCATTTCTGGTTAGAAGATCATGAGTTCTGTACTGGTTACTCTTTGTGTTGCTGTGAGACAATACCTAAAGTCAAGCAACTTGAGCCGGAGTAGGCCTAGGTCACTGCAGACATCTTGGAGGCAGAGAACTGCAAAACTGCCATCTGCAAAAGCAGACCTCTCCCAGAAATAGGGTGGGACTAATCCACCTCAAGACCACCTCCTGTAACTGCCTTCTTCCAGCAAGGCTCTACCTCCTAAAGATCTCATGACCTTCCAAACACATAAGACTGTGGGAGACACATTCCAAACCATGACACTTTCCTATCTGTGTATCACTAATTTCTCTTGATTGTCTTATTGCATAGATTGGAACACCCAGTAAAATATTGAACCCAAGTGAGGAGAGATGACATTTTGACAAATATCCTAATGTTTGGGGGGGAAACATTAATTATTTGATCATCAGAGATTTCCAAAGTAAATGTTTATCAGACTGTTGATGCTCCTTCTGGTTATTTGTATGCTGTTTTTCTGTGCCTAATAAAGGTTTTGTTCTTTATTCTATTAGTAGTAATGCTATTGGTAAACTAACCAATGTTAAATTCCTGGTATAAATCCCATTCTATTATGGTATCTAATTCTTTTAAAGTATTGATAAATTCACTTTGCTAATATCTAAACAAATTTTACAGTTTAGGTGACAAAGGACAGCAAACTGTCGATTTCCTTTTTGCGATGTCTCCATTGTTGGCTCCAGAGTATTACTGATTTCAACGAATGCATTGATAAATATCCCTTTTCCTCTCTTTCCTGTTTATCTCAGAATGTTATCACTTCTTATTTAAAATGTGACAGAATTCGTCAGTGAAGCCATCTGGGGCTGAGCTTCATATGTTTTTTGGGGGGGAGGGTTATGATTTCTAATTATTGATTTGATCTCTATATTTGCTGGAGAGAAGCCTGTTAAGATTCTCCATTCCTTCTTGGGTCAGTCTTGGGAATCTCTGTCCATTGTCTGCACTTAATCTATGAGATTGTCACTCTGCTGTGCAGCTGGTTCCATTTCTGCTCAGTTTCTTAAAGTATTACTATTGTTACAAACTAGTCTAGCTTCCTAGGGGTGTCTTCCTTTTCCTGTCTTCATTGCCGACTAATCATCCAAGGACTGGAGAGAGACATGCTCACACACCGGTAAGGCTCTTTCTCTCTGTGGGTTCATTAGGGGATACACAGAAAGCCCAATCAGTTCTCAAGTCTACACAGGTCAGTACTTTCCCTTGCATTCTCCCTGATTGCCCTGTCTGGCTGAACAGCTTCCTGGAGGAGGAGAGATGTGTCAAGGGCTTGCCAAGTGCTATATAGTCTCATAGTCCAAGGGTATCCCTGTGTTGTCTGTGGCGAGTCCTATGGTCTATGACTCTCCTCTCCTGGGATTTCTAATCTGAGGTTAGAAAGTGCCCATCTACCAGTCCCTTTTTCTTGGCTCAAACCACAACAAATCTCTCCCCAACTCTACTTCCCCCACTGACTGAAGCTCCTGGCTAGCAAGGGTGCTCTGCAACACTGGCTGTTCTTACCTGAAGTCCAGAAGTTTCTCCTAAATAAACTAAGTAAATATCCTCCTAAATAAAAGCTTGATGTGCAGGTACTTTATGGACTGAGCTGTACTCCATTTGTTGTGTACCTTTGACCAATTTCCAGAGCTGCGAAATGATTGCCTTTGACAGTTTCGTCTAGTTTTACAGTGTTATTTTTGCAGAGAGTATTATCATCGTAGCTCCAGCCAGAAGTCGCCTCAATCTTTTTTGAAGAGCAGGGTGTGTGACCTGTCAGCAAAGTTTCTCATTTGAAAGGTGGCACTGGGCATTGCAAAAAGTCAGGGCTTGACATGAAGCCAGGACGGCATGATTTTGGGCAATGGTGAGATGATGGGGTACTGGGAGACCAAGAGGTGATGGAGAGAGGTGGGAAAGGATGCAGATGGGGGAACCATGGACCAAATGTATCATCTGCTAGAAAATATGGAAAAAGAATTAAAAGCCAACATTATGGTGGTGGTGGTGATGGGGTGTGTGTGTGTGTGTGTGTGTGTGTGTGTGTGTGTGTGTGTGTGTGTTGTGTGTATTTTTAGTTTATGGGTGTGCATGCCCATGTATACTCTGTATGGAAACAGGAGATTGACGTTGCATATCTTCCTTGATTGCTCTCCACTCGTATTCTTTGAGACAAAGTCTATTACTGAGCCTGAAGATCATCAGTTTGGCTAGACTGTCTGGCCAACGAGCTTCAAGAATCCTCCTGTTTTGACTCACCACTTCTGGGGTTATGGGTGTGCACCACTGTTACTGGTTTTTTAAGAAAGTCTGGGCTCTGAGGAAACAACCTCAGGTCCCCAAAGCTTGATGTACAGGTACTTTATGGACTAAGCCACTCCTGCAATCCCTCTTATGCCTCTCAATACCACCTCCAATTTCTTTATTTGCTCCCTGGCTTTATTCTGCTTTGGAGTGGATCAGTGTTAGGAAAGTGTCGGGCTAGCACAAGTTAGAGTTGGTTAGGGATACTCTGGACATGCCACGGAGAAGGTGAGGTAGCAGCCATCACATGATACTGGGAGACTGGAGTGACCTGTGTGTCCCTCATTGTGATGGCTCTTTCAGCCGGGCCCCAATGTGACTCTCACTTTCACATAAAGGTCCTAAGATTTTTAACTCAAGGAATGGCAAATTACAGCCTACAGACTACATCCAACTCATCACTTGCTTCTGTCTTACAGCTTTACTGGTACTCGGCCACAAACATTTACCTACCTATCTTCTCTGATTGCTTCCATGATGCAAGGACCCAGCTGAGTGGTGGTGAGAGAGACCACCGTCCTGGCTTCATGTCAAGCCCTGACTTTTTGCAATGCCCAGTGCCACCTTTTTTTTTTTTTTGAACTTTATAGATAAACTTTTCCAACCTCTGTTTCAAATTAAAACCACAAATTGGCTAAACATCTTGATGCGCAATAGTGTGGATAAACTATCACAAGTAAGAGTAGAACCCATAGGGTTGAGATAGTTCAGTTGCTCAAGTGCTTGCCACACTAGCATGAGGATTTGAGTTTGATCTCTAGCACCTATGTAAAAACAAGTTTGGTGGCCATATGTTTTTTAATCCAAGTACTGAGGAGGTGGAAGACAAAAGATCCCTATGGCTCACTGGCCTGCCAAACTGGACTTGACTGAAAGCTCTCAGTCCCACTGAGACACTGTCTGAAAAATCAAACAAGGGAAGTGGCTCCTAAGGAATGACATCCATGCCCCTGCTCCCACCCCACACACGGAGGCTATGAGCTCAAATCAGGGTTCCTAAACCCCTGCAGAATAGTTTTTCAATTTTCATGTGTATGTATATGTGTGGAAGGAATACATATGTGTATTGCGACTGCTTATGTATTAGTGGACACGTGTAGGTACATGTGCATGTGCTCGCTGGTGGGGGCTTGATGATGGCAGGAATCATCCCCGACTGCCCTTCCACGGTACTCTTCTGATATAGAGTTACTTGCTCTACCTGAACTTGCTAACAGGCCTAATCCAACTAGCCAGCTTGCTCCGGAGATTGCCAGTCTCTGTCTTCCAAGGCTAAAGTTGTCTGGCATTTTAGGTGGGATCTGGTGATACCAACCCCGTCATTTTGCTTGCCTCCCAAGCACTTTAACCACCATGAGCCATATTCTTAGTTCTTCCTGGCTAATTTCTTAGTGTGTGTAGGCAGGGGTCGGGACCAATGTGTCATATGCATGTATGTGTGTGGGGGAAGACATACACAAATGCATGCATACACAGGGAAGACTGTGATGGTTAGATTAATTATTAACCTGACATCTAGGAGGCAAGCCTCCAGGCACATCAGTGAGGGAATCTCTAGATTAAGGTTGACTCTAGGCATGCCTATGAGAGATTATTTTGGTTGCAAAATTGATGGGGAAGAGCCAGTCCATTGTGGGCAGGAACATTCCCTAGGGAGAGGATCCAGAGCTATATAAGGACAAGGAAAACTGGGTAGAGGTAACCATTTATAGATTGTCCTTACCCTCTGTTCCTGCTGTGGATGTGATGTGATCAGATGCTTCAAGCACCTGCTGCTGTGACTTCCTAGCAGAGATGGGCTATAACTTGGAATTGTGAGCCAGCTCAACCCTTTCTACCCTAAGTCAAGTATTTTATTGTAGCAACAAATAATAAGCTAAAACAATGTCAGAGGTCTACCTTGGGTGTTGTTTCCCAACTGTCATCCATCTTGTTTTGGTTTTTTAAAAAATTTTATGTATGTGCATGTGTGTGTGTGTGAGTGTGTGTGTGTGTGTGTGTGTGTGTGTGTGCACGTGCATGCATGCATGCCAGAGGGCACAGTATGTCTTTGTGAGGACCACAGGTGACTTTGGAAATCATCATTGATTGCTTCTACCTCTTTTTTGCTTCACTCTGGAATTTCCCAGGCTCCACCCACCAGGGTCGAAAGTGAGGGCTGCTACTATTTCCTTCTGGCATTTAACATGGAACCTGGCATTTGAACTCAGGACCTTCTGCTTGAGAGGCAGAGTCTTAAACCCTGAGCCATATCTCCAACCTTACCTTATATTTTTGAGACCAGGACTTTCCCTGGCCTGGAACTTGCCAAGTTGGCTAGATTAGCTGGCTGGTGAGCCTGGAGCATCAGTCCATCTTTGCATCCCCTACATGGTGCTGGGATGGTCATGCCACCACCACCCCCTTTTTAATATGAGTGATGGGGATCATGCTTAGGCCCTCATGCTTACATGGAAGGACTTTAGTGAGTGAGCCCTCCTCCCAATCCCATCTGAGGCTGATTTTTAATACCAGCATCAGGCTGCTGACCAAATTTGAAAGAAAGTCTCCAGCCCCTGAGGACTGGAATTCTCCATGCACATTCTCCACTGTGAGGCTAAAAGGTTCTGTACTCTTCCAATGTGTTTTCTCAGTGAGGAACCTTTCAGGCCCCAGGGTCAGGGCAAAGGACCACATCTTTTCTCTGACCTCTGAGTCTGCAGTTGCATTACCTACACAATAAGCTCTTGTCTCTGCTGCCTTTCTGTCTGCCCTGATGAGTTTAGGTCCTATGTGTCCAGGATCCAGGACCCGATGATTGCATATAATTGCTCACAGTTGAATGACAGGGAGGTGGACCGCTGAGAGCAGAATGAGACTGGCCCCAGAAAGGTTAAGGCTAAATGCTGCTGAAGCAAAGCAGAGTCATGTTCCTGCCCTAGTGGCTGACGTGTCCCAGGGGGCTGGCCTAGAGACACCATTAGCCAAGAAGAGAAGTCAAGGGGGCCTCTCAAAGAGCGTGTACTTAGCGGCATAACTGCTTGCTAAAGTATTACTGGACACGGAGAAGTCAGAAGATTGGCCAGAGGTGGGAGTTTCTATCTCTGATCTCTTATATACCATCCAATTCAGGTCAAGGCCTTTGTTCTATACCCTCGCAAGCACTTTCCATCTTTGCTTTTTTGTCCTGTTCACAACTATATCCACAAGATAATTTGCGTGCAGATGCACTGGCTCCGTACTCCTTAATAAGCTCATGAGAATGAAGACGACAGTGGTATTTGTTACGGCTGCATCTTCAACACCTGTGCCAGATCACTTGCAGAGTAGGCACACAATATTTATTTGGCAGATAAATGAACACCTGGATGAATGAACACATCACCTCCAGGGAGCCAATGTTAATGTTGCAAAACTGTTGTGCAAGGAAATGTCTCCACACCATAGCCTCATATGTTTGGACGTTTGGTCTCCAGCTGGTAATGCTGGTTTATTTATTTATTTTTGAGGTAGATGTGTGGGGGGGGAGTGGAACATTTGGGAGATGGGACTCAGGTGAAGGAAGTGGGTCATTGAGGGACTAGGACTTGAGGCTGATAACCCAGTCTGTGTTTTGGCTCCATCTTTCTCTGAGTCCTGGGATGCAGAGATGTGAACAAGCAGTCTGGCATTCCTGCTGCCATGAATGGGCTGATCTTGCCGCAATGCCTTCCTGCCATGATGGATTTGTATGCCCTTAAACTGAGACAAAATAAATCCCTCTTCCCTTAAGTCGCTTTTTGTCAGGTGTTTGGCTGCAGAGATGAGAGAAGTAACTAATACAAACACCAACTCAGAACTGTCTGCAAACCAAATGCAAAAAGCATGGAGTTTGATGGAAGGCAAGTATCTGCCCATCTCTTTTCAGATTTGGAACCTGCTTCCTGTTGTCAGGTTGTGGGCACTGAGGGAAGGAGACTAAATATGGCTGTTGTGCAGATATGCTTATAAATCCTGGGCAGGCCCTTGGCCCATCTGTGCCTGTTTCCCAATGTATAAGACAGACCATTACTAGGTATCCTAGAGAGCTGGTGTGGGGGTTAAATGGAACAGCCCAGCTCTTTCCCAGCCATCGCTGGTCTTCCTGGCATCTCGTAAGGGGAGACTCGTCCTCATGGTCCCTTCTCTCCAAAAATCCAGCCTGCTCAGAGGCTGAAGAAAACTTCCTTCCCGCCTTTGTGATTAGCATGGGCTGGCAGATGATCCTGTCTCCCCTGGGTTTCCTGGACATCTCCCTGCCCCCTTGAAGTGTGAAGAGGGGAAGGGAAACCAAATGGACTGCAGCGTTCTGTGTGGTAGCGCTGAGTGATGTTTCTGTTTCAGCTGTGGGACAAGTGTCCGCAGTGATGGTAGAGTCAGAATTTACGTGCCACTGACTGCAGTGATCGGTGTTCTGTTTGTTGAGTGCTCACGTTCTCGCGCATGTGTGTGCGTGTGCGCGTGCATGCATGCGTGCGTGTGTGTGTGTGTGTGTGTGTGTGTGTGTGTGTATGCTGTGTGATAGTCTTCAGACAGCAAAGAAGAGCCAAAGGTCTGTGTACACAGTTCACCTATAAGGACCTCAGTATTGCCAGACCAAAGCCCAAGTATACTTTGGGTCTTTTTTAATGAATCCCTCCCAAGCCAAACATCTCAACATGGACAGTATTCAGCACAAGAAAGGTAACGTCTCACAGAGTGGCAGGGCCTTAATAGTTTTGGGCACAAGCACAGTGATTTCTTGCAAATGAATGTTATTAGCATGGCTTTCCAACAGTCCCCGGGAGAGTTGCTAACTTATGCCTCTGAGTGTTGCCTCCCTTCCCAGCTGGGGAGCGCAGTCTTCTCTTCCTCAAATAGTAGGATACGGATAGGGAAAGGGGGGATTAATTATACTCAGGAGTCAAGGAAAGCCTATTTTTTAGATGTTAGGAGTTGAGACGTGGGGAGTTCTTTTTGCAAAGCAGTTTCAGTAGATGGAAAAGGCTGTGATTCCTTTTATTTTTATTTATTGTTTTAGCCAGATGGGTAACGAGTGTTTGCAATCCTAGTACTTGGGGGGCTGCGTGAGAAAATGGAGGGTTCAAGGCTAGCAACACCTTGTCTCAAAAAAAAAACCCCAATAATAACAAAATTAGAAAGCTGGGGCTGGAGAGGTGGCTCAGGGGTTAAGCCTCCGCCTTCCAGGCGGAAGGTCCTGAGTTCGGATCCCAGATCCCACGTATAGACGCCAGGCGGAAGTGGGGGCGGCCTGTGCTTCTGGTCCTGGTAGGGCGGAGCCTGTGCATCCTGGGGCAGAAGGAGGTGGAGGCGTCCATGGTGGTTCCCGAATTCGTCCGTGGTTCTACACACACAGACACACACACACACACACACACACGCGCGCGTGCGCACACATACACATGCGCATGCGCACAGTTGAATAAATAATAATAAAAAATTTAAAAATTAGAAAGCTGATTTCACAGTGAGTTGGTGGTGTTACTTTTTCATATGATCTCATGCTTTGTAGACGTTGCCGAGGGACAATGGTGGGCTCTAAAGCCAGAAGACTTTCTGAATAGTCATGTTTTTGACGAGAATGAGGAAGATCTGTAGGACCCCAAGTGTTTTGACCTGTGAAAATCTAGCGAGATGGTCACTAAAATCAGGATGGTATCTGCTGTCTCCAAGGGTCCACCCCATTCCTTACTCTCCTGCAGTTACCCCCGCTCCTTCCTCCCCTCGCGTGTGAGCGCCCCGTTGCTGTAGGTTTACTTTGCATTTTTCAGAATTTTATACGAATGCCACTGTGCAGTGTGTACATTTCTGGTCTGGCTTTTTTCACTCAGGGTAATTATTTTGAAATCCATCCATAGTGTCACATGCTTCAATAACTCATTCCTGCCTCTTCCTCCTCCTTCTCTTCCTCCTCCTCCTTCTTTTCCTTCTTCTTCAATGGATATAACAAAGTTTGTTTATTCATTCACCTGTTGATGGACATTTGAACTGCTTTGGATTTGCAAACTTTGCAAACACATGCTCATGCATTAAAATACACAATCCTAAGCACTGCTCAGTTCTTGGGACAACATTTCTTTTTAGTTACCCTACACAGTCACCCAATCTTCAGCGGTGACGCTGTTGGGAATAAAGGAACAAGAAGGGCTGATGTGGCTTGGTCTTATGACCAGCAACACAGGAATTACTGGTGTTTGCAGAATAAGAAGTGGCCAAGAGAAGTCATGGTGCTAGTGACTGAGAAAAGTGCAAGATGAAGCTCCTTTTTACCCAGATATCCTTGGTGTGGTGGGCTGATATTCCAGGTGCAGGTAACAGATACCAGGCTCACTGTGGGACTGGGATGTGTCTAAATTCCCAAGTGTCCTTCCTCTGTTGTTTTGCTTCTAGGCACTGTCCTGCCTGATCTTTAAAGATTGGGTAAGAGAGGCATGGTTCTGTTATTCTTTACAATCTTTGATCACACACCAGCTTAGTAATTGTGTCCGTTCCTTTGTTGATTCAGAAATTCAAGATCGAGGTTCCTGTGGATCCATGGCTGATGGGGGTCACCTTTGATTTCAAAATGGTGGCGCCTGGGCTGGGGAGTTGGCTCAGTGGTTAAAGCCTTTGTGTTATGAGCAAAAGGATCTGAGTTTGCATTACTAGATCCTATGTAAAAATGTCCAGCAGATATGTTGGAAGATTGTAATTCCCATCCTTGAAGGAGGAACCTGAAAAATTCCAGAGCAAAGCAGTAAGGAGATAGAACAATCCTTCGGCTTCCACAGGCATACTCATTCAAATGCCCTCTTACACACATGCGCACACACACGCGCGCACATACTCACACACGTGTGAAAAATAAAATGGCGGCACTTGTGGCTGTAACCTTACATGATGAAAGGGGCAGAAAGACAAAACGGGGCTGGGGTACTTCAGTGGCTTTTATAAGAGCATGAATCCTACTCCTCAATATAAAGCACTCAAGATTTCATCACTTCCCGTGTCTGGCCCCCTCATACCAGCGAGCTGGGAGTTGGGTTCCAACTTACGGCTTTTGCAGAGAAACATCAGCAACACACCCAGGTCTCCAGTCTGAGAAGTCCTGAGGTGCCTTTGTGATGAACCCTCTTCTTAGGGAGTAAATGATACTTGCATACAGGGATCCGAATGCATCTAGTCAGTCAATCACTGCCGCTGCTTTCCCTAGGTGGTCACCGCCCTGCAAACAGCCTGTCTGCCGGTTGCTTATTGATGCCTGTCATTGTCGTCCTTCTCCATCAGTTCCGGGGCCCCTCCCAGAGATTCAACACACCGGGGTTGCATTCACAGCCCGCAATGCATGGGTATTTGGGGGAAAAGCTGAGGGACCGGCTCGCGACCCTCCCCACCAGCCTCCGGTTGCTTAGGGCTTGTCTGGATGAAGGTCATCTTTCATACACTTGTTTATCACAGACAATTGGCACGGAGAGGGGCTTTTCAGGTTATGATGACCAACTGTATCATTTGTAAAAGGACCCACTGGCAGCTCAGAGAGGTGAGGGGCCCCTCACAGGGCCGTGGAGCCTGTTAGAGGCAGAGTTGGATGGTGACCTTTCTTTGCGGGCTCCTCCTGGCCACGGCTTCCCCTGCCTCCCCTCCCTCAGCCCCCTGCTCTCATTTACTTTTTTTCTGTGTTTAATATGTTTTCCTTGGATTGATTTTTCTCCTCCGCCTCATCCATTACCTTCAAGGTTATTTTGGGTGCTCTTCTCTGTCTCTTTCATTTTGCAGACTCATTTCCTGAGCTCTGCCGAGGTTGGCGGCGCTTCCCACCCCAGGGTCTTTGGCTTCATTAGCTTTGCTTCCTCCCCCTTCACTGTCTTCCCTGGGCTTGTAAACCAGGCCAGTCTCTAAGACTCCTGAGCCCCATTTTCCCTCCTCTTCCCAGCCCCCAAGATGTTGCTGTGCCCCCACCATACGCTGTCCAACACCTCTATCTCTTCCAGATAGCAGAACCTGCTTCTAATAACAGCAGTCTGAGCTCATCCTTCCAAGATCTTTGAAGGCTGCACCAGCCTCTCAGGTGGTGACTACAGATACATCTTCCTGGTGGCATTTGTTTTCTCTGCAGAATCTTCATTGGTGGAGTCGTGGATCTATTTGGAATGATTCCCTCAGTCTTAACTATGGGGTGGGAAAGGGCATCTCTGCCAGGTGTGTATCTGAGTAAGGGGAACTGAAGGGGTTGGGAGTATCATTGCAAATGATGCAAATGAGGATACTAGATTCTAGTTTAGACCCGGGAGAAGACTTTAGGTATGGTGAGAAAATCCTGCTGTGGCATCGAATAGCTCTGTGAAACCAGCAAGCTGAAGTTGTCTCATTACAGTGTGGGCATGATATCCAACAGCTCGCAGTTTTGAGAGGACTATGAAACGTGGAGAGTTCCATAGCTGTGTATCGAGAGTCCAGCCTCTCCCCTGGAGTCAGAAGAGGATAGCGTCAGGTCCTAGACTCCTGCAGCACAGCAGCCTCCTATTCGAGTTCATTATTCCCTTAAGCTTCATTTTCCTGGACTGTTTCAAGGGGAGCATGAATGCCTACCCGATGAAATGATTGTGAGAGTTATCCCACAATAGTATGCAAAGTACTCAGTGCAGGGCCTGGTGTTAAGTGTTCAATAAATATGGATATTTGAAAGTGTTCAGTGATGTTACTCTCATTTCCTTTATAAATTCAGACTTTTTAAAAATAAGCGCATGCATCCTAAGGATCTGATGAACCTTGAGAAGGGAGTTGCAACTGGAAAGAACAGTCAGGCAGATGCAAGGAGGCCTCCAAGTCCTGACTCTGCAGCTGTGGAGATGGCTCAGAACTCGCCACACAAGCAAGAGGACCAGAATTTGGATCCTCACATCCCATATGAAATGCCTGGTGTGCGCGCAGCCGTCCAACTATGTAAGTCCGGTCTTGGAAGGTAGAGCTTGGAAATCCCCAGAGCAAGATAGCTATCCAGACAATCTCTATCCACACACTTTAGGTCGGACTAGAGATCCTAAAAAGAATAAAATGGAAGGGCAATTGATGATGGTTCTTGACCTTGAGCTTCCACAAGCACATTCACAGCTACCCAGACCCATATGTATAAACCACACACACATACACACACACACACACACACACACACACACACACAAGTGCGCGCACTAAGCTCTGTGCACAAGACACTGGTGGTGCTGGAGAGAGGGCTTTTGATGAGGGCATCAATTAGGGGAGACAGCAGAGTGGGGTCTTTCCAAGCTGAGTTTCTGCGGCACAGACCCTGGAGGGCTGCATGGCTGCTTCCTTCAGCTTATCAGTTTAAGGAATTCATTTCAGGACTGATAGGAAAAATGTGCTTTCCATATTGACTTTTAGAGTCTTTTCATGTTTGGCCAGGGATCTGGGAGAGCTGATCTCGTTGAAAGGACAAACTGTAATGCAGTCAGATCCCTGGGTTTGTATGCCATCTCTGTTCTTCCCTTGCTGTGTGACTTGAATCTGAGTCTTGATCTCCCTTGAAGAGGAGTCTGGGGAGATGGCTCAGTGACAAAGTGTCTGCCTTGTAAGAGCAAGCACGTGGATTCAACTCCCAAGAACCCGTACAAGGAAGGGAGGGAGGGAGGGAGGGAGGGAGGGAGGGAGGGAGGGAGGGAGGGAGAAAATAAAAAAGCCTACTGAGTTGAGTCCTGAGGCATTTCACTGGGGGGCAGAGACAGATAGGGGACTCACTGGCCAGCCAGCCTTGCCTAATTTTCTAATTGTAGGCCAAAGAGAGACTCTGTCTCAAAACTGGATGGAAGAAGCCTTGACTAGATTAGCACATATACAGCACTTATAACGATATCTGGCACCTAACAAGCACTCCTAAATAGGAATTTATTGGTTACGATTCAGTTTCTGATTGGATACATGACTTCCTAGCTGGACTTTGAAATCCATGAATGATGTGTAGAATAATTTTATTATGATCCCTTCCAGTAGGAAGTGTTTCCTCCCCCAAATGGTTTCTCTGTTCAAGGTATTTAAGAAAATAATGCTTTTTGTTTTTTCTTTCTTGAAAAATTGAAGACCTTGAATAATTCAGGGGTGCTGGGGAACCCTGCCCCCCTGCGCCCTCTTAAAGCTGATAATCTTACTGACTTCGATGGCCCGTCCTTGGACAGTTTTCACATTGTCAGTATAAACAACCAGTGTTTTCTGATTGGACAGCTTACCCTGTCAGTTGGCGTGGCTTCGGCTTTCTCATCCTGTGGGAGATTTTTAGTGTCCCAGGCACTGATCTTAGTCAAGCATTTTGATCAGCCTCTAGTCTTGCCAAGCTCCGGGGTTATCAGCCACGTCGCAGCCATTTCGCACCCTCAAGCGCTGTCTGGTGTATCTGTTAAGCAGTCTGTGAGCTTCCCTCCTCTGTGCCATGTCTGAGACTCACGTCACCACCCTGTCGCCGCCTCCTGGGAGACGCAACGCTGGATCGGATCGGTGTAGCTAATCCATCTGATGGATACTTAGCTCATTAAGCAGCGATAGAATCAAACAGAAAAATGAGAGTGCGCACATCATTAGAGCTAAATATGTTTCCTTTCTTTGTCTTAGTTTTATCTTCTGAACGGGAGATGCGAGCAGCCCAGCATAATGAGAGATTCATTATGAGAGAAGGGGCAAGAAACCGAGAGCAACCAGGCAAAGAGAGATAAAAGGAGGCTGGCTCTGGCAATGGCCCTCCTCGCAGGAAGTGAGCCCGACTGAATCCATATTTTTACATAATAAGCTGTTGGGTACAGGCCCCAGCATCCCTTCATCTGTGTGGGAGAGACTGTGGCGGAGCTGGCTGTGCTATGGGAGGAGGCCCCATGTCCCTATAAGATCTCCCAGAAGGTGTTGGTCCTTCCTGAGGTCACGGAGTGAGTCAATTACAGGCAAGTGACTGACCCTAGGGCACGTAGTGCATCTCTTCTTTGAGAATCGAGGGTGTTGGGATGCACCAAGTTCATTTACTCCTTGGCTTGTGGTTAGATTCCTCCAGAACTAATACCTCTGGGGACCGTGACGCAGTTGTAACAAAACCCAGACTTTTTAATATGTCTGTGCGGTTGGAAGCTCATTATGTTGCAAACACACCATAAAACAGATAAGACTGCTTATCTGCTTTCTCCTTTATTCTTCCTTTGATGTCCAGATTTCTTTGGGATACCACTGCTTAATATGCTGTGAGTATGGACCATTCTTAACTGTAGGTATAAGCTGGTGTTACTTCAAGCTGTCCTGTCCCTGGGCTTGTGACATGGTTTGTGAAAATGAAATGCAAGGTGTCTGCATGGGTTAGGGGTGGTGACCTATTGTGATGGCATACGGAGCTGACTGTAGGGGAGTCCTGCGTGGTGTATTATGAGGCCGTAAGGCAGGAAATCCTCACAGAGCTCTGGTGATAAGGAGTGTCTTAAAGACCTAAAGGAGGTCAGGATGGAGAGAATCGGTGTTTGGTCCTGTATTTATTATTTTTCTCATTTGCTGACACAAAGAACTTAAGGACGGAAGAGTTTATTTTAGCTCACAGTCAAGAGTCCAATCCATCATGGTGGGGAGGTCATGGCAGCGAAAGTATGAGGCAGCTGGTCTCATTGCACCTGCAGTCAGGAAGGGAGGAGATAGGAGAGAGAGACTAGCTCACGCAGCCCACGGGATCGTGCTGCCTACACTCAGAGAGGGTCTTCCTCAGTGAAACTTCTCAAGGAACATCCTCAAAGACACACCCCAGGTGCATTTCCATGGTGATTTTAAATCCATCAAGCTGACAATAAAGACTGACCACCCTGGATCCGAGGACAGCATGACTTTTATGATTGCCCATGGTCCTTCAGTTCTGTACGTGAAATCATTTGCTTTTCCTTGGGATGGCTTTCCTCTCAACGGGAACACAAAGTTTTACAATAGGTAACCTACCAGCCACAGAAGTGGGCAAACCCACAGCCCAACCTCCTCCCTTTGGTTTCATTGGCCAAGTCTATTCGTTTCTGCTCCCAAATTACAGATCCTAGACAAGCTAATCTTTACAGAGGATGTGTGTCCAGGCACCAGCTTCCTTCATGTGACCCAGGGAGGCATATGCCGTCCTGAACTCCAGCACCACCATGAGAACACTGAGGTGCAGAGGTGAAATATTTTCCCAAGGTCGCAAAATCAGCAAGTGTCTGAGGGAGGTTGCTGTCTGAAAGGAGATTCTCCTGTCTCCTCTAACCCTAGTGCTCTGTGACGCTGCAATTTCCAGAAACAAAGCCAGTGACTCTTCCCATAGGGAGCTATCAACCATCTAGTCAATTTCATTGCCCAGAGCTTTTTGGGCTCTTCTCAATTCCATCTCCATCTCCTAAATAGTCAGCTGCATGCTAAAATCCTCTTGCCTCCTCCTCCACATCTGACACTCTGGTGTCGGTAACACACACACACACACACACACACACACACACACACACACACACACGTACACACATGCACAAACACACACACAGATCTCCACAGCACTGTATTAAGTCATAGCCATCCACTTCCACCTGCCTGTCAGCACCTGCTATTTTCCAGAACTGCCCCATGTGCAAGGTTCGCAGCCAGAGGAAGCACTTGGCGATCGTATTAGCTGAGATTGAAATAGGCATCAGGTTTGTTGGAAATAAATGCTTAACATTCCTTTAGGTTTAGCTGCAAAGTCTGAAATCTTGTTCAGTTTAATAACATGCTGACTTTGCCCAGACCTCAGGATGTTTAGAGCCCCATAGCTCCTCTCTCTCTCTCTCTCTCTCTCTCTCAATTCCATCCTCTGGGCACTATTTAGCCATGCCAATAACCATTCTATCAATGCCCCACTCGGGGATTCTCTGATTTTGCATCCAGTCTTCCCACACTTTCCTCAGGGCTGTCCAAAGTCCCCTTGCTCTTCTCACCTGACACTTTCTGGGATGACAGGAAAGGGTCTGAACTGGGCTGTGCCCACTATGATGGGCAGCAGGAAGAGAGCGATAGGGAAAGACACGTGTGAGCTGACATCCGTAGCCCCTTGGATGTCCTTAAACCAAAGCTCTGAGTGGAGAGTGGCACGTAGGCTCCCCACACGCTCGCACCCCATGGAATCTGTTGCTCCGTGCATGAGAAAGGTGCTTCCAGATGACCAGAGCTCCAGCACATGGCCAGTCACCTTGTCTACACTGTCCATATCCTGTCTACACTCCACATCAGTCATTGGTTTAGCTGCATGAATAAAAGCACACACGTGGCTATACAGTACATATATATAACCTTTACATCCTGTGCCTCAGTGCTGCTCAGTGTATTAAATCCAGATACCTCGACGTCCATCCAATTAAACTTCACAGAGTATCTGCATGAACCATTGTATGTGGCACTGAAGATCCAAAGATGAAAAATACACATGTTTATTTTTCTGCCCTGGGAGCTGGTCCTTCAGTGGAAGAGAGACAGAAACAAAGAGTATTTCAGTGTGCGGAGGTAAACATCACCACAGAGTTAATCACAGGTGTCACGGGCATGCAGAAGAGAGCTCAGACTTTGGGAGGTAGAAAAGACTCCTCAGCAGAGAAGACTATGGGGTTCACTGCTGAGAGTCATAGTGGCAGATGCTGCTAATCACTTCTTCTCCCCACCTTCCCAAAAAAACAACCTGCCAAGCTTTAGTTGGACACATTAACCACAGACTCATTTTCTCCCCTTCCTTGCATCTGGACGCAACCATGGGACTAAATCCTAGTCAAGAATAACTTATGCACAGAAAATTGAGATTCTATCAAAGACAAATCTGTCTTGTCCTCTGCCTTCCTCCCATTCTCCTTGGGTTGTGATGTGGAAAAAGTCCAGGTGACCGAATTCTTAGGGTGTGGATCATAGCCAAGCGTCTGTAGATAAGGTAGAAAGAACTGGTATCCAGCCCTAAACTGTTATTGCTCACTTATCTCTCACTACTACAGTTGAATATAGCCACTCTTTAGCTGCATGTTAGTAAAATAATGGATCACCTGCAGGCTCACCACTGCACAAAAACAAAATAAAAAATGCAGTGTGCTGTGATATTAGAGGAGCTCTTCCCTTGGGTAAGCATGATTTCTAAGTACTTGGTAAGCAACCTGCCTGCCAAATTAGAAGTAAAGTAAAGTAAAGTGAATATTGCCTGGCGAGGGCTGTAAGCTACAGTGACCATCCCTACCACATCCTGGGGGTTCCCTCCTGTCCTTGGATCAGGCCCCTACTCTGCTGGATGCTTGGAAGTGATAGAACAGGTGATACTGCAATCACAATCTATGATTCAAGTCGCCTGTAACTACACACGCTTCCTGCCACCGCCTTCCCTCTGGACTCGCTTCTGCAGCTAATTATGTTACATATTGTGATATGTCCAACTTGAAGATGTGTCCTTGTTTTTATTCCTGATACTTTCACAATCATCTCGAGGCTGTATTGCACCGAATTCTTTTGTATCAAAACCCCCAGATTCTGGGAGTGTGCTAATTATGTCTGTGGTTGGTTCAGTATTCCCAGTTTAAGTTATCATAGGACCCAGTTTATGTTATTACTCTCAGTTCTCCTGCTGAAAGCAAACTGACTCATTGTGCAGGGTTACATCGGCCCGTGTCTGCCCATCCACTCTGGTTCTCACTCAGCTGCCGTGCTGCCTTCACCTCCAGAGGTAGTTTCAGGCATGAGTCGTAGTTGGACCGTACCTGCCCAAATGCATCATGACCTTCCTTTCTTCTGCCAATGTACCACTGTCAGTTTCCAAGTCGCATGACCAAGGCCAGATCTGAAACTCTTTTGTGGACTAAACGTTGTTAAAGGAAAACATGCTATGGACAAAGAGATGCCTTTGCTTCTCTCCAATATTCCCTAAGTGTCTTTTGGTCAATGAACTGCTAGAAGGCAGTCAGCTGCCTCACCCCCTCCAGGCAGATCTGCTCTGGTCTTACAGAGACAACTGCAGGATCCATGGAGATTGAACCAAGCGTGGGCTCTGACGCTCCTTCTTGCCTATGGTCTTTTTCCCTATGCCCTGCTTGACTTGGATCCTCAGCTCCATTGATCTGTTTTTAATGTGCTCCTCCAGCTTCGATACATGTCTCCATGATACAATTACTCACATTGCACTATCATGACTTGAGAATGTGTCTCCCCATCTTCCAAGAAGGTGAGTCCTATAGCAACACAATGCTTGGCTCCTGGGGAAAACCCAGGCTGAGTTTGTCAGGTAAGTGATCCCTCTAGCTACAGACCCTTCTGTGTGTGTGTGTGTGTGTGTGTGTGTGTGTGTGTGTGTGTGTGTATCTGTCTGTCTGTCTGTCTGTGTGTCTCTGTATCTGCATATATCTGTGTGTATCTGTGGAGGCCCAAGAATGACTTCAGGAATCATCCTGGATTGTTCTACCTCCTTTTTGCTTTGCTCTGCCTTCCAGGGCTGGAAGTATAGGCCGCCACCATTTCTGCCTGGTGCTTTATGTGAGATTCGAGATCCGAACTCAAGTCCTTCTGCTTGCAAGTCAGAGTCTTAACCCCTGAGTCATCTCTGAACACATCACAAAGCATCCTCGATCTGAATTTCTGGCACCATCCGGCATTCCTTTCCTCGCCTCCGAGTGTGACTCTAGAACATGCGCAGTCCACTGCTCCGGCACCCACCTGTGCTCACTGTTGCAGTCCCTAGAGGTCTGGCATGAAGTCTGCTTTCTGCACAGTGAGACGAGGCCTTCCTCTCCATGGCCTTTGGATTGTGACAGGTCTCTTGACTCTGATTTCTCAATGGTTTCTGGTTATTGTCTGTGAGACCTTCCCATTTCCAACCATCACCCAGAAAGGCTCCCACTGCCCTTGGCAGGGATTTAGATGATGTGGCAGTAAAAGCTAACTAGGGACAGGAGTTACTCATCACTGATATATGGGGAAAGTGTCAATGGGAACTTACACTTAAAAACCCTTTATCCTGGATTCCAGATTTGTAGATGGTTCTCTATTCATTCCCTTGCCTCCTTGGCTCTTTCTCTCTCCTCTCATTTCTTCTTTCTCCCCATCCCTCCCTAGATCCCTCCCTCCTACCCCCTTCCCTCTCTCTTTATCCCCTTCTCTCCCTCCTTTGTTCTATCCCTCTCCCTTCTATCTCTCTCTCCTTCTTTCCCTCCCTCTTTCCCTTTCTTCATATCTCCTTTCTTTCTAAAAATAATTTCATAACATTAGCAGACAAGTGCCTGGAAATGGACTTCTCCACTTGGCCCAGTATCCAGAAATGTGGCCCTAAATCCCTTGACACACCTCTCCCCCTAGCACTGGACAGAGCTCTGGAGACCCCTGACTCATCAGATTCCCCCATCAGGGTTTTTCTTTCACAATTCATAAGTACCAACAAGGCACTTTTTTTTCCTTCCTAGGAAGAATCTTCTCCCTTTAAATATTTTGTTTGCTTTCAAGTCCATTTGAATACAGAACTACAATGGAATTCCATTAAAATCCTGTCTGGGGCTTGAGCCGCCAGGATAAAAGACAGGAAATTGCCCTATTCTTTATGCAGCCTCTACCAGAAGCCGACAGACCCAGGATAAGTGGGGACAGAGGCTGTTAAGAAAACAAGTGGACCGTATTTCATGTTGATGTCCAGGCTCCCAGCTGGACGGGCCATCAGAGAGATAATACACCAGGTCAGCTTATAGTGTTGTCTCCCAAATGCCAAATTTTCTAATTGTACCTTTGCTGATAGAGTTCATTTTGAAGTCACCTCAGGAGAGGTAACAGAATAATTAAAGTGGGGTTCTGCCAGGGTGGGTTTTTAGCATGAGTAGATTTATAAATTTCAGTGTGGGCAGAGTCTCCCCCTTCCCTCTAAGTATGATTGATGTAATAAGATTCAGAATGGGTAAGAAATAAGCATTAGACACACCGGAAGACTTCTGACTTCCGGTTCCTGCCCTTCTTTAAGCCCAACTCAAGTGGGATTGATTCTAGAGGGGAAGAGTTTGTTTTCTCCATTAAATAAAGAATTATCAAGTGGGAAAAAGGTAGAAAATAAACAGAAACCAATAGAACTGGGGACTGGGTAGCCAAGCAGCTGGAAATACCTGAAAATGAAGGCGAGCAGTCACATGGAAAGGAAGTTAGAGTCCTTAAAGAAACAGCTAAATCTTGACTATGAAGAGAGCTTAAAAGAGAGAAAAGAAGGGTGTTCTCTTTGAGTTAGAGGCTCCAGTGGGATTGGCTCACAAATTAAATCTTGCTGGTTTTGTTGCTTCTGTTTGTGTCTTGTTGAGAGAGGAGGGGTCAGGGCTAGAGAAAGAAGACCCCTCCCTTCTCTTTGACACAACCCCTGGTGGATCAAATTCCCTGAGAGGTGGAGGCCTGTCTGGGTGACTGACCCAGCTGATTAGCTTGGGGATGGAGCCTAAGATCCCAAGAAGACAGGTGGTGGGGTCTCATTCTGTGCCAGCATATTTTCTGCTGCTGTTAGACTCAAGGGGTAAAGACTGCTGTGCCCAGCCTCAGGAAACTGCTCAGCCAGAGAATGTGCCCAGGAAAGGCAGATAGACCATCTTCGGGCTTCTGGAAGAACTTGAACATTAAAGGCTTCTGGACTCTGGGATGGGAGACTTCAGTCAGCCATGGGGTCTGCGCACTAACTGCATCATATTCTATCTATCTATCTATCTATCTATCTATCTATCTATCTATCTATCTATCCATCCATCCATGTGTATTCAAGAGGGCATTTGAGTATATGTGCCTACAGAGGCCCAAGGGTGCAATGGGAATCATTCTGGATTGTTCCACCTTCTTATTGCTTGGCCCTGGGATTTCTCAGACTCTGCATTCCAAGGTCAGAATGATAAATCTCTGCCATGTCTGTCCTGCATTCTTTATATGGGAGCTGGGGTCTTTTGCTTGTAAGGTAAAGGTTTTAACTACTGAGGTATCTCCCCAGCCCTTGATCATATTTTTAAAAGAATACGAATACCAGGGTGAATTCAGAGACGCTTACCAAAGTGGTAAGACAAAGAATAGGGACATAAAGTTTGCTCTTCCAAGTTCCTAAAGGTGAAAAAAATCATGAGCTGTCTATCTTTGAGTAGGTTTCATGGCCCCAAAGTGGGGGAGACTCTGAGAAGTAGGTGCTCTCTTACACTTACCTGGTGGCTTTTGCCTCTTTCTTCCTTCTCAAGACTGACACCCCATCAGACCTTCAGGAGGATAAAGAGAATAACTAGAGAAAACCAGTGGGCTCACTAGAGGGATTCGATCCCTCTCCATCCCAACCAGGGCTAACGCAAGCTTCCACGATGATGGATAGAGAAGTAAACGAGCCCACAAGCAATGCACAGCTGAAGGTGGCGATGACGGCTGACAAGCCAAAGATGAACCTATGCACTCTGGGTGGCAAAACACAGCCAGAACTAATTTACTCCAGGATGGAGATCAGAGATGAATTAATCTTCCAGGTAAAACAAAATTAGCTCTTTTAAACACAAAACACTTTGTTTTTGTTCTTGGCTTATAAAACACATTAACCGTGTTATGTGTTTCTAAAGCAGGATTCACCAAACAGCATCATCATCCTGCTGTTTCGGAACAATTACAAAACATAGTCATTCCATGATAAAATTTTCCAGAGTGCTTATAATTATAATGTAACTCTCCCATTGATAATCTATTTTAATCCTCAGACAATTTTATTAAATGAATTATGTGTGTATGTTTCCCATTTAAATAGATAGAGAAATTGAAGACTAAGAAAACAATTTGTGCACGTGGGAGCATTTGTTATGGGTAAGTGCGTGCATGCGCACAAAAGCACATGCATATTATGCTTGTGTGTGAGGAGACCAGAGAATGATCTGGGTATCATTCCTTAGGAACTATCTGCTTGGCTTTTAAAGCAGGGTCTCCCATTGGCTTTGAGCTCACCAAGTAGACGATCTGGCTGGCCATTAAGACCCATCTGACTCCCCTATACTGAGATTCCAAACATGCTTCACGATGCCCAATTTTTTAAAAAATTTGCATTCAGAGTATTGAACTCAGGTCCTTGTGTTTGCAATGCAAGCACTTTACTGACTGATCCATCTCTTTAGTCTCCCCCAAAAGTGACTTTTTTAAAAGGTTACGAGAATACAAGTCAGGTCTGGTATTAATTAGGATTCTCTAGAAGAACAGAACCAATGGAATGAATACATAAAAAGGGAATTTACTGGATTGGTTTAGGAAATAAAGTCTAGGGAGTTCAACAATGGCTGCCAGTAGCTTAGGAACTGATTATCTCAGAGGTCCCAGTGTGTGCTGAAGACCAGAGGATTCCTGGAGAGTTTCTGGCTTTCAGTCACATTGAAAGGTCAAAGAAGCTGGGTTCTGATGGTGGTAAAAGGGAAGATGAATTTGCTGGCACAGGGCATCGCCAGCAGGACGAGAATCTGCTAGGATTCTGCACCGAAGACTGGACAGTGTGTTGTGCTGGGCTGGGCCAATCAGGGCAGTTCAGGAAAAGAACCTCGACTCTAGGGGAGGCAGGTGGCCAGCAGTCGATAGTGGTGCCCGAGTTGTGTGTGAAAAGTTAGCCATGTGTCTTCTGCTGTGGGCAGAACTAGAACTGTGGGCAAGGCTTGGTAGAAAAGAGCTGCTGGCGAAGACAGGGTTCTGGAAAGCCCAAGTGACTTAGCCCAGACTCTACTTCTCCTAGCCTGCAGTTGCAGAGAGCACAAGCCAGCCTATGGGGGACGTTGACTGGTACAGACAGAGCACTTTGGGGTCTTAGGCCAGGTTGGCAGGCCTAGGTAAGGACAAGCTTTGTGAGGACCTGAAACAGCCTTTAGGGTTGCAGATCTGCCCCATGCTGCTGGTCCTAAGGCTCTGAGATGTCCTAGTATTTGGTACCTAGAAACAGATGGCCAAAGGGTTCCTGTCCATGCCTAGCCTTTGAGCAGAGGGCAGAGGAACACAGGGGACTGGCAAGAACCACAGCAGGAACCATCCGTCCCTCTCCTGGTAGCAGAGAAACAGGAAGACACAAGAGCACTCTCTGGAGATGGTGACACACAGTGGTGGCTGTGGACTCCAGCTTTTGACTCAGCAACGCCTTTGAACTTACCGAGGCTCATCTCACTGAACATCACAGTGATTAACTCCCACGCCTCCTTTCAGGGCAGCGAAGGATCTGATGTGATGCTTTATTGAAAAGCATCTCAGGAAGCCCATACCACGCCCTCAAAGAGGTAACATGGTCAGTTGCCTGTTGTTTGATTAGAAGAATCTGGATTCCTCGGTATTTTTAGCATACCAGCTAAGGGATGGGGTTGCTGCTACAGGCCAGGCACCATGCTGTTCTGTGTTTAGGGAAACAAGGATAACTAAAAGCATGGGCTTTGGGGGCCAGCGCAGGCAGCCAACATCTAGCCGCAGAAACAAATGTACAGCAAGTGTTCATGCAAAACACAAGCTGAACGCAGAGAGTGAGAAGGGGCCACGTGGAGCCACGGCAGGGCTCTGAGCCAGGGAAGATTCATTAAGAATGTAGAGGTCAGGAAGGGACTCATGAGACGGTTAGCATCTGAACTGGATCGTGTAAGGACACTATAATTGAGAATGAGAGCAGAATCCCGTCAGGACGCTGCGAACTGTGGGTTCGCATCTTACACCAAGAGAGGAAGCTCTGGAGGAATGTATCCCAATTACAGTATCACTTCTGAAACACCCAGGGGAGATTCAGATGATTTCCTGGTGACCAGACCCTCTGTCTGTGTAGCTATGCTCCCCCTGGTTTATTCTTTTTTTATAACTTTTTAAAAATTATTTATTATTTATTCAATTGTGCATGTGTGCATACGCGCGCGCACGTGTGTGTGTGTGTGTGTGTGTGTGTGTGTGTGTGTGTGTGTGTGTGTGTGTGTGTAGAACCACAGGCAAATTCGGGAACCACCATGGACGCCTCCACCTCCTCCTTGTTTAGTCTGCCCCAGGATTCACAGGCTCCACCTTACCAGGACCCAGAACTGCAGGCCGCCCCTGCTATACATGGGGTCTAGGATCCGAACTCAGGACCTTCTTTCTGCAAGGCAGAGACTTAACCCCTGAGCCATCTCTCCAGCCCCTCCCCCTGATTTATTCTAATGAGCATCTTTCATAACAATCAACAGCACAGGGCTGGGGAGAATGTTCAGGGTTTATAGTACTTGCCACACAAGCAAAAGGACCCGAGTATGTATTCTCACATTCCATATAAAAATGCCAGGCAGATGTGGCAGCCTGCCTGAAATTCTACCTCCTGAAGGTGGAGCCTTGAACCCCCAGAGCAAGCTGGATAGACAAGCTATGTCCGTAGGTGAGCTCAGGGTTTAATTACAGATCCATTCTCAAAGGTGGAAAAGTGGTCAAGGATGATTCCTGACATTAACCTTGGACCTCTACATGCATGTGTGCTCACATGCTTTCTTATACACACGTATAACCAGCCACATGTATGCAAGCATGCATACACAAGCACCCACAAACGTAGACATGGAAATGAGAAAAAAGCCAACACCTTAAACCATTTTCAAGTTTTAGTATACTTAAATATCTAATGAATATTAATATTTAGTATACTTAAATATTTAACAAAGTATACTTAGTTAAAACTGTTCCCTTAAAGCCTCTCACTGAGACCCGGGATTCATCAATTCCAACAATATATGTGGCCAGCGAGCCCCAGGGATCTCCTGTCTCTGTCGCCCTCATACTTGGATCATAGGTGTGCGTGTGAACCCAGATTCTCACGCTTGCTTGGCAAGCACCTCACTGACTTGAACTATCATGCCAACCCTTATATTCTGCGTTTCAGTGTATCCCTAGTGAAGCTCATGCTGTGTTCCTATGGGTAACATTCTTAAGAAGAAGATTCTAATCTTTTTCCTAGCCCCTTGGTTCCTGCTCGGACAGTGGATTACAAAGTTCCTTTCATGAGCAAACGGTTTTGAAAGGAAATTCTTTTTCTTTCCTGGACCTTGAAGAAATAATACACATGAAATTGTCTTGAAACCCCTTGCCCATTCAAGTAAAATAAGGACCTCCCCTGAAGAGGATCATAGATCCCATATGAAGACACTATGCTGGTCTCCACTAGACTTTAGCGCGGTCCCTCCCTTGCCCCCCCGCCGGCGCCCCACTGGTACCTGAGTCCTGTTTCTACATCCGACCCACACACTCTCCTGAACTTCAGCATGCTGCCCCTGGCCCGAGGATTTTTGTCTCCCCTTGGTCCCGGCAAGTCCATCTCACGATAGTCTACCTCACGCTCAGAGCACAGTACAGTCAGACCTGCCTGGTTAACTCACAGAACAACCATTCTGACCGTGCTTTGTGTAGCTTCTCTCCAATATTCGCTCAGGAGAGATCTGTACCCAGGACTTTGGGTCAGATTTGTCCTTTAAATGTTTTTGATCAGCTTCATTTCTGAAGAAAGCATTGCTCACAGGAGCAATTTGTAATTGTTAGCGTGAAAGAACCCTTCAGAGCCCTTTTTGTGTTAGAGAAATTACTTGGATGGGAACAGTTGAACCAGCTGACCCGCCCTGGGATTTGGTCATTTGAGCGAGTTAGCGGCTGACAGAGGAAACCGGCATTTCAGTGTCTCTGGCCTTGTGGGTTCTCAGAATTCAGTGAATCTTGGCTGGTTCTTCTCCTCTGGCCTGAACCTTATCAGGCTGCCTTTTTAGATGCCACATTCATGCATATTTCAATGAAACGGCACCTTCTTTCCTTTTTTTGAATTTTCTCATTTCTTTTTCTCTTTAAAAGTCAAGTCTTTTGTGCTAAGGCACGGCCCAGATGAGGTGCTACAAAGGAAAGGATCATCTGCATTCAACAGCTCCTAGGTCACTGTTGGATGAGACACACAGACACATTGACAATAGCTGTAGCAGCCTTCTATGCTGATCTCGTGGTACAGAGACAAGTCAGAATGTAGAAGGAGGGTGTTCGCTATTGTTTGTTTACATGTGCATGTGGCGTGTGTGCATGCATGTTTACATGCGTGTGCAGAAGTTCGCACACATCTGGGTAGATGTATGTGGATACCCAAAGCTGGTACTGGGAGTTTTCTTTGATTGCTCTCTGCTTCTAATGTATGGCAAGGTCTCTCAGTTGTGCCTTGAGTTGCCTCCTGAGTGCTGGGATCATAGGTGCCCACTAGACCTGCCCTGCTTTTACGTGGGTACTAGGGAACTGATCTCTGGCCCTCATGCCTGCAGTGGCAGGTATCTTATTCACTGAGCCATCTTCCCAGATCCTGAATACTATTTCAGCCTAACACAAACAGCAGTGCATTACAGAAAGCTTCTCCCCAATGGGATGGTTGAACTCCAGGAAGATAACAGAACCTAAATACAACACACGCGACAGAGGGTAATTAGAAAATTAGAAAATGTGAATGTAACCCATCTCCTGTAAGCACAGGGAAGATCTGATAATACTCTATCAACCACCAGAGCCTCCTGAATGCTTTCCATAAGCAGAACATTTGGAGGAAAAACTTTTCTGTGCCAACTGATGAAATGCCCACAGTAAGCCTAAGATGGGATACGATCTCCATTTTACTGAAGAGGAAACTGAGGCTTAGAGATGAAATCACTTGCTAGGCACTCCACAGATACAACTTGAACTGGAGAATTCAAACTAGTCAATTTTCCTAGGCATGAACTGTGGAACCCCTACTGGGCACTTGAAGTAAAACAACCTCAGCCAGTAGATATTACAACACCACAGTAGTACAACAGTAGATATGATAACATTTACGGAGTAAAAACAAACATACCAAGAGATAAGTTCTGTTAAGTCTATAGTCATTGATTGGAAGGATTTGGAATAGCCATCAGGTCTGCCTGAATTCCAAAGCCCATCTTTTGTTACCTTGCTGGATTCTTGGCCAGAAATTAGACTCTTGGTCATGTTAGCTCAGAGGGCTGTCAGCATCCCTGGGTTTCCTAGGCAGACTGCCTGGAGACAGCTGGTGATGGAATATTTGCTTATTTTTCTTGTCTTCTATTTTTTATTGGTATATATTAATTATGTACACTAGATTTCATTATGACAACTTTCATGCATGTATATAGTGTATTTTGAACACGTTCTCCCTGTTATCTTCTTGTGTCCCCTTCTCTTCCTGCTGATCCTCCCTCTACTTCCAGGTCTGTTTTTTTTTTTTAATGACCTAATAAATTTCATTAGGGTTGTTTAGAAAACTATGAGCACCTTGTCAGTGGATCCATCCCTGAGGACAATGTGTCTCCTAGAAATCCCCAGGGATCTTCAGAGTCCCCTGACCATTTCCCCATCCACTATGGTTTTCTTTCGCTTTAAGGCAGAAGGTAATTGTTCAAAGAAAGAAAAGAAACAAAGTGCACTGAGGCTAGGAAGGAAGTGAAACCTTGAGGTCATTTTTTGTAATGGACATGATAGAGATTTAGTGAGATGCTAGAGTTTGGACTGAGAGTTTGGAATCCAGGAATACTGAGTGCTAATCTTCACTTCTAATCCTAGTTATTTGTGTGTGTGTGTGTGTGTGTGTGTGTGTGTGTGTGTGTGTGTGTGTGTGTATACAAAAGGGCAGTTGAGCATATATGCCTGTGGAGGCCCCAGGTTGACATCGGGGATCATCCTTGTTTGATCAAACTCCTTAGTGCTTTACTCTGGGGATTCCCAGACTCCACTTTCCAAGATCAGAATTACAGACCTCCGCCATATCTACCTGGCATTTTATATGAGATCTGAGGATTGGAACTCAACTCTTTTTGCCTGCGAGGCAAAGACTTCAATCGCTAAGCCATCTTTCCAGCCCTAATACTGGCTTTAAAAGCTGGCTGACATCCATCTCTTTAGAAAACTTTTCTGAGCTCAGTTTTCTCAACTGTAAAATGGGAGTGCTAAGCTGTCCTGTAGGGTTACACCTCGAAGAGGAAACGGGCCAGTGGGGAGCTTGGCGTCCGGCAGCAGGGATACCCACTGATCAGTAAGTACCGTCTTCTGCCTGTTTGCTCACTTCCTGCTGGCTCTGATCAGGCCGTAGAGGAAAAAGGTTAATTTCTTGAACAGAAAGACTGTGATTCAGACAGAGAGGCCCAGAGGCACGGTCTGGCATGGGAGGCTGTGGCATAATATCCATCTGTTTGGTTCCCTTTCAGGCCAGAATGCTGGTTCCAGGAGTCTTCATCCAGGCACTAAATCCACCTAATTGGTATGAAAAGCACTGGGTGGATAAACATCCCATCAGCCTGGCATTGTAATAGCACCGGTGACATTTACAACTGAGACGCAAGTGCAGAATGAATGGAGATGGGACCCCAGGTACTCCTCCAGCCCACATGAGGCACCCCCTCAGCCTAGAGGTGCCGTACTCTGGGGGGGGGTGAGGGATCCTTAGTGGGTACAGCACGCTGAAATGGGCAATAGCTCAGATCTGCTTGTGGCGTGGAGACATGTAAAGAACAACAGATCTGGGCAAGCTACGGACCCTCGGAACCTCTAGTTCCCCCACATGATGAGGACTTTGCAGGAGTTTTGGATGCAACATGAGGGAGGCGAATGAGCAGCCTAGTTCTGTTTTCTCTGTGTTTCTAATCCTCCAGAAACAGTAAGTCTTCTCTCCCTGTATAGTTCTCCTTTCTCTAGCCTTACTTCTAGAACTACCTTTCCTTTGAATGCTCTGGATCTGCACATGTCCTATTTACAGAGTCAGGACAACACCCCGTTCATCCACTAGTACCATTTCCACATCCTTTCATTAATTAGATTTTGACCAACCTCCCTACGCCTAACCTTGGGCTGGAGCCCAAACCAGGGACCATAACGCAAAGACAAATCAGCTTTGTGGCATGTCCTGGATGGAGTCCACTAGGGGTTGGGGGGGCGGGGCACCCGCACAGTTGTGTTGTATCAGACAGGGAGGGTTCTCACATGTAGCACGTACAGCTTGAGGTGCATCCTGGCAGTGCAGGAACGGGACTTCTTTCCAAAAGGACATCTTATAAGGGAGTGGGCGGAGCCAGCAGCTGCTTTGTCACCATGCCCAGGATCACAGGAGAAGGCAGACCCAGGAACTCAGCAACGGAGGGATGTACACAGCAAGCCACCTGGATATGACCTTCTGTCGAGGGTCAAGGTCAAGCCCAGAGAGCGCTCCGAGGCTTCCTGACATTCATTGCTCCTCCCTCCTCTAACCTTCTTAGACCCCACTTACTGACCTAGCTAGAAGCTCAAGGGACAGCAAAGGCTATGGAATCCAGACTTCCAGGGCAAAGGGCAGGGTGGGGTGTGGCGAGTAGGTCTGGGGAGGGGGACAAGAATCTAGCGTGCAGACATATAGCTGATTATAAATAAACTGTGACTCTAGTATGGCCAGAGATGAGGCTAGAGAGCCAGGGAGTAGGGGTGGAGACATTCCCAGGTGGCATTGACCTCCTTGCCACCAGAGGGCGCCCTCTCTGTCACTTCTGTTACTTCTAAGATGCTCATCTTTCCTTGAAAGACCCAGCAGTCCTCTTCCAAATCTTGAGCCTGCTAGCTTTCATCTCCCAATCCCAGCCTGAGACTTTCTACCTCTTCCTCTTTGCCTGTCTAACACTCAGCTGGTTTTTAAAAAGTCATGAGTATTAAGCATTAAGGAACAGAATGCCTCAGTGGGTGAGTATATTTGAGTGCAAACTTGATGGCCTGAGTTCAATCCCTACAGCCCACGCTTCTGAAAGCTGTTCTCTGACCTCCACACATGCACCTCAGTTTCTCCCCACCCCTCAACTTCTCTCAGTAAAATATTTAAAGGAAGGTGTGGAAACTGAATATCAGGCACCCACATATCCACATTTGTATTCAAGAAGTGTTGATGTTTTTTTCATAGTTATTTCAGATCTTTAAAATAAAAGAAAGTATTTCAGATACAACAGGAGCATCTGTTGTGCTGTTCCTGTCTCCTACAGCACTATTTGGAAGTCAGTGAGTGTCTCCTCTCTGTGTTTTTACACCTTCTCCGGGTAGCTCAACATAAGATGCATGTAATTATCATTATCTTATAGATATCCTTTTATAGCCTGCTTTTGCACTCACGCTAGGTGGGCGTTTAGCTGTTTTGTCTTTTTTTTTTTTTGTCGGACACACTCTTCGGAAGTCTTACAAGCTTCCCTATAGTGATGGGGTAAAATAATGATGGCCAGCCCAGTCTTGACCTACAAGTGACTTTCAGCGAGATTTCCTAAGCATCAAAAGTCACAGAAACATCCTAATCTAGCTGCAGCTCCTCACTTGATCAGTGTGACTGCTCATCCCTTCAATCCCACTTGGAGAGAAGGCAACCTGGTCAGAAAAAAAAGAGGTGAGAGTGGCTGCTGCTGCTCCAGCTTTTACTCCTTTATTCTTTCATCTCGGAGGTTCCTTCCTACTTTCTGGTATGAATGTTTGGCATCTGATCTCCAATAGAATCCATAAATGCTAGTAACTTTCTTTTTTAGTGTGTGTGTGTGTGTGTGTGTGTGTGTGTGTATGTGTGTGTGTGTGTGTGATGTGCATTAGAGTAGAGAGAGAAGGACTTTGGATGGCTGCTCTATCACTCTGCACCTTGCTCCTTTGAGCCAGTGCCTTCATTGAGCCGGATCTGCTCTTTGAATCTTGAGCTATGCCGGCTGCCAGCAAGTCCAGCCATCCTCCTGTCTCGTCTGCACACAGTGATGGGATTTCAAGCACATGCACATCCACATCCAGCTTTTCTCCTGCTGAGACATGAACTCATACCTTGATGCATGCATAATAGCAAGTGCTCTTACCCGGAGTCATCTCTCTAGTCTCAACATTACCAATTTTCTTACAGTTTGATCTGCTTCCTGTGCCTGCTGCCCTTAGAATATTTATTAAATTGCCCACCGTGGCATAGACATTGGCTGTCAAAGAGAAGAAAGACAGAAATCTTCTCAGGGTATTACTTGGTACCCTGCTTGCTACCTAAAGAAATGCATGGCTGCATTGCCAAACATCCCTGAGCATCTTTGACTTGAGAGCCTACATCCCTTGTGCTTAGGTCCACGGCCCAGAATTCTCTGCCACTCATATGAAGACCAGCGCAGAGTCACAGGTCTGCCACACTAGGAAAGTAGCTCCCGTTGTCTGTCCCAGAAGTCCCAAGGAGCATTGCTGTCACTGACACCATAGTTATGGTCATCATCATCCATCTGAGCTTCCTCAGATGTGTCTGAGTTGCTACCTCTTTCTTCCCTATGTTTTCATTTTGTTTTGAGGCAGTCTTGCTGTGTCATCCCAGCTTGTCCCGAAGCTCTGAGTTCCAGCTGTCTTCCTGCCTCAGCCTCCTGAGTACTGGAATACAGGTGGACAACACCTTGCCCGGGCACCTACTGCTTATTTCATCTTCAGATGATATCAGAACGTCTTCGTCTGGTCCCCTATTGAGGACTTCTGCTATTACCAGTGATACTGTAATTAAAAAGTCCCTGAAACTATGAGAAGCACCTCCTATAGCACAAGCACATGAGCACGGACACACATGTGTACATACACCAAACACACACCTGTCCTAGCCATACACTGAATAATGAGGCTTTAGGCAATGATGACACATTTATGGCAGTTGTCCCATGACATTACAATGAAGCTGAAGAATTACTGTTGCCTAGTGTCATTTCAGTCTTTGTGATTTCATAGCACAAGGCATTTCTTATGAGTTTATGGCTCTGTAAGTGTAAACAACCTATTGTGTTATGCGCTAAATGGAAGAAAGTACGTGTAATTATGTACAGTAGATAATGCTTAATGACAACAGACCACTGTGGTTTTACTGTATGTCACTATATAGATTTATTATGCTATGTTTTATTATTTTAGATTGTGTCTCTTCTACTTGTTTTAATATTTTTATTTTATGTGTGTGTGTGTGAAAGAGAGAGAGGGGGGGGCACTGTGTGTCTCTGTGGAAGACCAAAGGTGACTTCGGGAATCATCCTGGATTACTTCTACCTCCTTTTTTGCTTCTACTTATTTTTTATTCTCTTTTTAAAAATTTTTATTATTTATTCAATTGTGCATGTGTGTGTGTGTGTGTGTGTGTGTGTGTGTGTGTGTAGAACCACGGACGAATTCAGGAACCACCATGGACTGCGTCCTCCTTGTTTGCTCACAGGCTCCACCCTACCAGGACCAGAAATGCAGGCCGCCCCTGCTTCCGCCCGGTGTCTATACGTGGAGTCTAGGATCCGAACTCAGGACCCTCTGCCTGCAAAGCAGAGGCTTAACCCCTGAGCCACTTCTCCAGCCCCATTGCTTCTACTTATTAAAAGACAAATTAATTGCCTGGAATGGAGCTAGACTGTTGCCACCACCCAGCATTTGGGAAGCAGAAGCAAGACAATTGTAAGTATGAGTCGAGCCTGGTGGACATGGTGAGACCCTGGCACAGAAAACAGAGCAGAATAGTGAACTCTGGAGCAGCCCCAGGCAGCAACTCAGGAGAGAGCCAAGAGTTCAGTGATCGTCACAGTGGTTCAGAGGACTAGGAGAGATCTAGAGCTGCACATCTGATGTTCTCTGGTCTCGTCACATGTGTACACAGCAAACATACCTGTCTAGGAAAACAGTGATGCAGAGGTGGATAGATGTGGTGGTGGGATATCCACCTTCTGCATGACTCAAAGCTAATTATGATTCCATGTCTTTGTGGCAAAAGTTAATAACATACCCATTAAGATGGAGCCAGGGAGATGGTTCAGGGGTTAAAGCCTTTGCCGCTCAAGCAAAAGGATCCAAGTTCAGATCCCCAGATCCTATGTAAAACTGCTGCATGGAAATAGGGGCAGTACTTTCAACCTTGATAGACAGCGTCTGGGAAATCCCAGCAAAGGCATTAAGACGGTAAAGCACTCTAGAATGATCCCCAATGCCACACCCGAGCCTCTACAGGCACACATTTCAAGTGCCTTTCTCGAACATGTCTGCACACACTCACACACACACTATATATATATATATATATATATATATATATATATATATATATAAAGATAATGAAAAATACAAGAAAACTTACAGCATAGCGATACAAGGAAAAATATTTCTGCAGTGGTGGATATTTAAAAATGCTATTAAAAATAATTGAAAGTTTTAAACTGAAACTGAAACTTTCATGAAGTAAACTCAGCAAGCTAACATCCAATTACCACTGAAGAAAAAAAATCGAATGAATTTAGTGTCATCCAGTGTCTGTGAAGTGCATAGAAAGGTACAGTGCACTCCTGGGACTTCACAGTCACCTATATCTCACCATGGGGCAACCACAACAGTCCCTAAGCCTTACACGTCACACATGGGAGGTGCCTTTTTAATACCGTATTGTTTCACTGTGCTGCAGGCTTCCATATATTTAGCTCAATGACGGCTTACTACTATGTTACAAATGCTTGCACTGGCCAATCACCTGCACCAGAGATCTGTGGTCCAGTGTCATATGTCGGATCACATGGGCCAGGCGTGCAGTAGGTCATGCTATATGATGACAGATCACTTACTTGGCTGACTCTGAACATATTCCCTTTGAAAGTAATGCTCACTGGACTCAGCAGCTCTGGATCGTGGGCTCTGTGCTATGTGTCTATGTGAATGAAAGATTGCCAAATTTCTTCCCAAATTGATGTGTGAGTCACATCTGAGAATGCTCATCAAAACTTCATTTTTCAAAATCTGAGCTTTCGCACTTCAGGGTAGTAGAAACATTTGGGAAACTGCATAATGCAGCAGAAACAGCCCCAAATCAGTCAGAGGAGGTCCTAGCTGTAGCTCCTACCATTCCTTATCACTTGTTTAAATTGAAGGCGGGGATCTAAAATGTCTCTCAAGTTCCTCCCAACCTTTATCTCCCTGGTCTGCTTTAAAATGTAGCTGACTGAAGAGGGTGAGGGACTGTGTCCGCCCACTCGTGCCCTGGATATGGCATCCTAGACTGTACGCAGATGGACCCGTCCCCACCCCATTGATCCCTCTATCCCTGACACTTGACTCTCCCTTCTGAGGAGGTGGCTCTCCCCTGCTGCCCCTTGGGCAAGCAGATGTCTGCTTTGCACACTTCTGAGCACCCGTCCCATGGCCACCACTGGCCCTGTGGTCTCTCCTTGCTGTATAAACAGTCTCTTGACTACATGGCCGCACAGCCCCTCCACTCCAGCTGCTGCTCTGGTCTCTCCACATGCCTGCTTCCTAGTTGCCTCCTTTAACCCACTCCCTGCTTGATCCAGCCAGACCCCCTGAATGCAACGCGAGCCATGTCTCCGCTTTGGTTCCACTGTGATTGCTCTGTTGTCCCCTGGGTGACATTCAAATTCTTTTCATGGGGCTGACGACACTTGGTCTGCTGGGCGCAAGGAGCTCTGTGCTCCCGTGTCCAGTGCCATGCGCTCCAGGCTCAGGTTGTGTCGCCATATGATCCAGGCTGCGTCACCATGTACTCCAGGCTGTATCTCTGTGTGATCCAGGCTATGTCACTGTGTACTCAAGACTGTATCTCTGTGTGCTCCAGGCTGTGATCCAAACTGTCTCTGTGTGCTCCAAGCTGTGTTGCCATGTTTTTCAGGCTGGGTTGCTGTGTGCTCCAGGCTGAGTAGCCCTGTAATCCAGGCTTCATTATCATGTGCTCCGGGCTGAGTCGCTGTGCGCTCCGGGCTGTGCGCTCCCGGGTACTGTTTCATTCTCTTGTTGCTTGACTTTTTACATGCTGTCCCTTCCAGTTATTAGACCCTCTCAGCCTGCTCCTGACAGCTCACTTGTGAACTGTAATTCTAGCTTATCCTAAAGTGTTTCAAAGTGTCCTCTGTTGTCCAGGCTCAATCTTGTGTTTTGGTCAGTTTTGTATTTCCAACTTTGTTCCAACATCGTTGTAGCGGAACTATTTTTTAGCTTGCCAAGGGCACTCCTTTCCATCCATCTGACCCTCTCAGTGGCCCCCAAGGCAGGTGTGTTCACCATTAGGTTCACTTCTCAGATGAGAAGACTAGTCACACAGTGACTAAACCCAGAGCTCACATGAGCAGAGTCCTTGCTCCCCATTATTTCCATACTCCCCTACTGCCTTAGTGTCGACCATAGGAGTAGTACCAAATTTCCATCCACCCAGTCCTGGGTGGTCCCTAGATCTGAGACCTATGATGACCTCCAGCGAGTACTTGCCCACCTCCCCTAAGTCACACCTGCTCAGGGCGACCAGCCTGCTCAGGGCGACCAGCATCGTTAGCAAGCAGATGGCGGGAACACACCACAGCGACCTCCCCTCATTCCTCGGGACAAAGCGTTTTCCTTTCGCTGACTCTTCTTCCCCAGGGAATGGTGGATCATCTGTGATAGGACTAAAAATAAGTGACAAGGAGGGACAGAGATGAATGAGGAGGGAGAGCGTAGAGAGGCGGCAGCAGCCACTGGGAGTCTTCAGGTTGAAAGAAGATCTGTCGGAAAAGAAAAACTACCGCCGGATAGACCCCCTGCATCTCTACGCCACAATCCGCCCAGCCTCCTGCTGCATCCAGAGCAACCTGCTTCTTTCCGCCCTTATTAATAAAGCCGGCATCGCCTACCCCGGCATGATATGAACCTCAGCGTGGCTCCATCAAGCCCACCATCTGCTTCTAATCCACTTTTCACTGCCCCTTTGACTGCATTCGGGCCTGTGTCCCATCCTGGATGGGTCCCCTGGTACAGCCACACAGTCGCTTTCAAAGAAGCCACAGGACTGTCTCTTGCAGGTGGTCTACAACAGTGGGCTCCATCCTCAATGTTACAATGTATTGCTGCTTTCAAAGCCTTGGGGGTAGGGGGAGGTAGAGAAGCCTCGACTGACCCAGTGGGGCTCTACACTGACAAGTGGGGTGTGGTTCCTTCCCATCAGGGCCTCTTAGCTGGGTGAACTCACACAAGTTCCTAGACCTCTCTGGGCCTCTGATCTCAGCAGCGCAAGGACTAGAATTGAAAGAGTCGATTGTCCTGGAGTCAAGAGGTAGGCTATAAAATGGGTTCATTTTCCTAGGGGTTGTAGCTGAGGGGCTATGGTCTGTGACCACACATGCTTCTTATGACTTCTAAACTAGGAACTGGCATGAAATAGGGAAGTGTGATAGGTTAGGTAAACAACCCCCAAGTTGTCCACATCTGAATCCCCCTATATGTGTAAATAAAACAAAAGGGGTCTCATGAGTGTGACGTGGCGAAGGTGCTTATGGTGAAGGGTGAGCCTGGGTTATCCAGGGGGCTCAATGTAATTAGAAGAGGTGGTCCTTATAAGAGTGAGGCAAGAGGGCATCGAAAGGAAGGTGATAAGAAATGAAGAACTGAAAGAATGGAGAGACGAGAGACCAGAGACCCAGGAAAGGTCACCCAGCAGAAGGGGGGAGGGGCAGCGAGGAATTAATCCTCCCCTCAGGATGCCAGAAAGACCCAGCCCTGCCGCCATCTTGACTTCAGCTCAGTGAGTCTGATTTAAGAGGGTTTCTGACTATCAGAGCTAGAAGAGAATGGATTTGTGTCGCTGTAAGTCATTAACTTTATGATAATTTTTTACGGCACCAATAGGAGACTAATATAGCAGGACTAATTTTCTTCTAAAGCAAAAGGAGTAATGGATTATGATGGCTACGTTGGAGACCTGCTAAAGACCGCAGTTTCCAAAAACCTAACTCCGGGACCTGCTGTAGGCCAGGATGTTGATGTCCTCGCAGAAGTGCTTTGGCTGCTACATCAGTGGTACTGGCCATTTGGGGGCCGACACGAAATGGACAGTTGGCCAACAGAAACATAGCACAAGCCACGGGGGTAATTTTCAATTTTCTAGTAGTCACACGAAAACAGCTAGAAGCAGGCGAAATCAATTTTAATGTATTTTTACTTAGTGTGTCCAAAGTGTCACTATTTGAATAATTATCAAAATGCAAGTTTTACTGAGATATTTTGCAGCTTCTTTTTGGATGATGTCCTTGGCATTGAGTGTATTGTACCTAGACAGCACATCTTAGGTGGGGGCTGTCCGCATCTTAGATCAGAGCCATGTTTCGGTCTCCACCCAATCACACGGTTCTGAAAGGCTACAGCTGTCAGCTCCTACGAGTGGATTAGTCCACTTCACTCTTTCCGACAGACCTTGAGTGGACACTGGACTCAGGAAGGTCTTGATTGAGAACACCCTTGGAGAGCGAATGGGTGCAGTCTTGAATCGCCACCCAGAGTCAAAGTGATGGCTGGTGAGAAGCAGGGATGGAATCCACAGTTGCCTCCTCACGGCCAGGAATGAATAGGCAAGAGGAGGCTGAGCAAAGAAAGTGGCGAGGGCTGGGGATGTGCTACTATCCCTTAGTAATGCCTACAACTGACATGCTTGGTATTCTTGAACATTCTCCAAGCGCCTACACATAAATGACATCAAACCAATAAGTACCATACTTTCATGTGCCCTGTAGGTCCTGGTAACTTTCTCTAGAGTCAGTAGGCATCTAAGCACTTTGCCTATATGCAGAACTCACCAAGAAGAGACCCCATCTCTGCATGATCCTCTCCCTTGCTGCTCCCGTGGGTCCCCTTTTCCAGGAATTCCCTTACATTGTCTTCTGGAAGATAAATTGAGAATGATACAACTCGGGGAAGAGGGTATTTGAGAGGGTAAATAGACTCTTCATCATGAGATGCCTGGCCCAGAGTCTGGCATATGGAGGATCCTAAGCAAATGTGTTGATTCTTGGCTAACAAATGGTTGGGGCCTTCCAAGTTCAGGCTGTAGAGCTGGAGAGTCCAGAGTCCCCTGCGGGCTCATCTTTGCTGGCCCCTTGCTTTGTTCTATCACCTGCTGTACCAAGACTTATTTCCCATCTCCTCTTCTGACTCGCCTTGGCTCCCTCTGGCCCTAACTCACCAACTATGCATCACCTCTTGAATCTCTCTCATCATCTCCCCCCCCCCCCGCCCCAACCCAGAAGCCTCAGATGTAGCCTGGATAATAGTTTCCCAGCGCCCAAACCTGCCAGACAGCATTTGGTTAGTTTTGCTCTTCTTGAAAAGACTGTTGTGGAAGCGTACATGGGCCCCATGTTAACAAAATGATACTGGAGTGTAGAGAAATTAAGAAACCCATGTCAGGTCATACAGCCATGGCGAGAGAGACAGCTTTGACTCCAGGTTGGCCCGTGAATTTCTGGCATGGAGCTGGCTCTCCTTATAGCTGCCAGGTGGCTTGAACCCCATGGGAGCTGAAGGAAGAAATGGACAAATCTCCTTAATGGCTTTGGGGCCAGGGACAATATTCTCCCAACATTTTGGTAAAGGGGGCTGTATCTGTCTCTGCTCCATCTGAAGAGCGAGGTGGCATACCTGCTCCCCAGTTGTAAGGAGACTGCTCATGTCCCCACAGGCTTAGACCCTAGGTGGCCAAGGACAGCTATGAATATGGTCCAACATAAAATCATAAACTTACTAAAAACATTATGAGCTTATCATGAGCTTTTTTTAAAACTTAACTCGGTTGTCCAGTTGCAGAATGGGAACCGTGTAGATGAGGACATCTTGTCCCCGTGTCAGAAGGCGAGACACACCTGGGAGACCCAGGCTTTGGAGGGGAAGACCCTCAGATGTATCCCAGGGCCGGAGAAGAGACAAACTGCTGGAAGGGCTTCTTGGGGGACCTGGAGACTTGGACAAGGATGTCTGCAAGCTGAGCAGTAACCATAGAGCGTGGACCACCCAGTTACAGTCCAATTCTAGGTGGAGGTGCAGTGGGAGAGAGCTGGGTGTAGAAAGGCTGTCTTTTGGAAGCCACTCCTTGCTAGCAAAACAGGTTTTTCTTATTCCTGGAAGTTTTTTTTTTTTTAAACTAACCGATGCAATTTCCCAAGACTCCCTTTGAAAGCCATTTTTTAACGAGTATTTCAGACAAAGCGGAATTCATTTTCACCCGGGGCCTTGAAGACAGTTTTCAAAAAGTCACTGCCAGGCCCTGGAGTGGCTTCCCGTTGCTGATTAGGTCAAGTTCAAGGCCTTCTACTGGGCATTCCGAATCTTCCTGTAATCACCCTTCCACCGTCACCTCTGTGTGCCACTCAGCAAGGTGATGCTGGGGGTGGGCGGGTGGGGAGGATATGAACCAAGAAGTTCCTACCAATGATACCGATAAAATCAGGACTCCCAGAAGTTAGGGGATGTATCCAAGGTCACTTTTGCTTCAGAGTCAGAGGATCTGGTTCCCATTCTAACCCATGAACCCCCACATAGAAGCCACGTGACTTAAAGCAAGTGACACAACTTCTCTGAACTTTGGTGTCCTCATTTGTAAAACAGGCCAGTCATAGCAACAACCTGTAGAACTGTGAAAATTAAATTAGAAAAAAAGACAGAACAACTTATTGCTTCCCTATGAGTTAAAAAGTTTGAGATTGATTTTTAAAGTGGGAGGCAGATGCACGATTAAGGCCTTGGTCCCACTAGCTCATTTGCTTCTTCTGGGGCCATCTTGCCTCCCTGCCAGGCCTCATTCCATCCAGACTAGGCTTGGAATGATGGGCTTTCCTCCCAGCACACCTGTCCACACACATCCTCTAATCTTCTCTGCCTGTATGTTCACATGATGAAAATACCTCACAAAGCTCAATGCAAATTTCCTTTTCTTATCATTGTAGCCAGCAGGGTCACCTCCGCCACATTCACTAAGTTAGTCTTCTTTTTCTAAGTTCAGATGTGGATTTATCTTTAGCACACTACTTAAATGGGTACTTGTGCTCTTTTGCTACATTTGGTAAATTTTTAGCAGGATTTTATTCTTCTTTTTCATTGTAGCAAAAAACATAACTTTGTAACTGTTTTTCTGTGTGGAGTAGAAATTCTTCTGCATTCACCATATCTTAAAACTCATTCCCATTTCACTATGAGCTCTGGCTGTGCCCTTGCTCGTGGGGAGGAACAGCCAGCCCTCCCCAACTGGAATGTTCCACGCCTTATAGCCTGGCTCTTTCTCAGTCTTGGGTGCACTCTGCTCTCCTGACCATGTGACTTGGACACAGAGCTGACCTTTCTGAGTGGGATCTCCTTGGATCTGACACTGCCCGCTAAGGTTCTTTCTGATGGACCAGCCTGGATAACTCCTTCAGCGGGTGTGCCCCAGATTCCTAATCACAACGTCAACCTCCATTGGATGAAACAGTCCCTCTATATCCTGTGTCTTCTCCAAGACCGACAGACCCGACAGACCAACGATTCAGTGAGAGGGAGCTGCAGGAAGCCATCTTGGCTGACCCTATGACTTTAGGCATGGGCATCTTTGTTGTAAACCTCTCTGCAACCTCTGCTTCTGTTCAACGGAGAGCCACCGCTGCCAAGGGCTTCCTTTGAGTCAGACACTGTTCTGATAGCATTAGACACATGACCTTGCCTATTGCTTATGACAAGTCTGGGGGTGAATACTATTATCCCCATTACACAAACATGGAAACGAAGGCTCAAAGAAGTGAAATGATGCATCTGAAAACACATAGTCAATCAGCAGGGGAACCGAGAATCAGAGTCAGATCTGTCTGACCCCAAATCCAGCTCTTCAAACCTTCTGCTCTGCCACTTTGGCCGTGCGACCCTGTCATCTTCAGGGTTTGTTGAAGTCCGTGACCTTCCTTCCCCCAGCTTCCACCTAAGTCATCTCACTGGTCTTGGATGCTGGAGCTGCCTTGATTCTCCCCACTCAGTCACAGAATGTCAGATCCCAGTCCAGGGCAACTTCCTCAGACCCAGGCTTCCACTGCACCTGGGTTTGCTCTCCCTGCAGACAAACGTAGGCTCCTGGGTCAAGTTTTTGGTCAGGTATGAAAAAGCACTGTTGTGATGGATAAAGTCTTTATTGCCAAGGTGACTAATTTAGCATCACCAGGAGACACATCTGGCAGGCCCTCAAAGATGTTCCCAGACAGGACTAGCTGAGCAGAAAGACACGCCCTGCATGGCTGGGATCCTAGACTCAGGAAAAAGGAAAAAAAGGGGAAACTCAAGTCCAGCTTGAGTTCCCTGCTCTCTTCTTTCTTATCCACCCAGATGTGAGCTAGCTGGTTCATGCTCCCACCACCCCCACTTCTCCACCACGACCTCCACTGGACCCTCATCTAACTAGGAGCCCAAAACAACCTCTTCCTCCCTTGAGACTCCTTGTTGATCACGATGATAAGAAAAGTAACTAACTCAACTTCCTGAGTGCCCAAGAAGCCCAAACATTCACCAAGATTGCCAAGTGCAATCTCGTGTGGTTATAATAATTGATAGGTTTGTGGAATACTCTATGATTTGTAACTTGGCACCTCCCATGTGGTCGGACACATTTGCTGACCTGCAGAGTCTGTAAGGAAGAGACCTTTGTGCTTCTGTTGAATTATTTTCCTAGGAAAAAGTCCACATGGAATCTTAAATCAAATTGCCTGGTAAGGTCCCTGGGAAAGGTCACTGTTCTGTCCCTGTTGTTTTTGCTTGTCTTGGTCCTGCTTTACAGACTGACCTTCCTGACTCTTGGCCAACTGACAGCCATATCTGGAAACGGATGCTCTTCACCTTTGGTCTTGGCCACCTTCATCCCTCCTCCCCAGCACAGGCTCCATCCCTGCTTCCTTCCCTCCAGCCCTCCTCTGTCAAATCCACAATGGTTCTCATTCCTCTGGTTTCCCTGAGCACCTCTCCCGCTTGCAGCTCCTACACCCTCATGGGCATGAAGCATTGAGAATAGATCTATCAGGGAACAACAAACAGGGATTCAGGCTGAAGCAAACACACAGATAACCAAACTGGAGCAATCCATCCCAAGCTTCCTCCCCTGGGCACCCAGGCTGGAGGGTGACTTGTCTAGACAATTTACAAATCTCTGCCTCAGGCCCTGCTGTTCCCCTGCTGCAATTCATCCCCATCTCCTCTACATCTTCGGAAACTTTCTACCTATTGGCTTCTGATTTACTGTGTGCATAGCCTATTTCTACGGGTGAGCAGCTAATAAAAAAGGGAAGCCTGTAAAAATGGATGTGCGGGGAACACTGCTTGCCAATGTCTTTCTTTAATTGTGGCATTAGGAACATAAACAGTTACTTTTGTTGACGTCGTTACTTGAACCCTGGAAGAAGCAGAATTAGTCTGAGAGCCCCAGAGACTTAGAATGTTGGCAGAAAGATCTAGTGACTGATGGACAATTCTCTGGAAAACCTAGGCAGAAACTAGAGACTAGAGGGTCCTTTGTCTGACCCTCCATGCCCCTGGAAGTATCTTTACCAAAGTCTCCCTGCTTTGCTCCAGAGACAGGCAAGAGGAGGCACAGCCCATGGGCAGAACATTTGTTCATGAGAAATGCTTCCCTTTCAAGAAGCTTATACCTCTTACCTTTTAAATCTCTTGCTGGCCCTAATTTTGCCTCCCAGGAGAGAGCTGAGCAAGTCTGATCTGCATTTTTGTAGCACTTACTGGGTGGTTAAGGATTCAGATCCTACCTTCCTTAATCTCCTTGCAGCCCAAGTATTTTTGATTCCTTCGTTTATCATTGGTCTCCTGACTAAAGAGGGCCTTCTGGAAGCTGCAGCACTGTCAGTGCAAGAGGAGGGAAGAAGCGTGTGTAATGCAGCAGGTTTTAAGAATGTTGTAGGCCACGCTCAGCCATCTACATGGCAATTCCATGAGAAGAATGTCCTGTTCCCATTTGACAAGGTGAAGCCCAGCATACAACAAGGTGGTTAGACTTTGACCCAAGTATGGGCACGGCTGCCATCCTGAGATGCATTCATTCATCACAGTGACATGGAATGAGGTGTTCTGTGCTGCGGACATGGGAAGATTCTGAGAGGAAGAAAGTAGATCCAGCATAAGGCTTTCTTTGCTCCTTTCTTGAGAAGGAGTGTGGGGTAGGAGCTTTTGGGTTTGCTTCCAGCAGTGATGCTGGTGAGGCAGACGTGAAACTGCTGCTCAGAAGCGTGTGTGCACTATGCGTGGTGGACTGCCCCAAGCTCTGGGTCCATCCTTTCAGAAGCAACCACTTGGCATGTGGAATGCAGCGGAGCTACTTAGATAATTATCGGGTGGTGTGTGTATGTGTGTGCATGAGTATGTATGTGTTGCTTGCAAGCATGCGTTGCTTATGCATGTGTATGCGTGTGAGTGTTGTGTGTGCATGTTCTGTGTTGTGTGTATGCATGTACATGGGTGAATGTGAGTTACATGTCACAGCATGGATATGAAGGTCAGAGGAAACCTCAGATGTGAGTCATGGTCTCTTTTGTCGTTCATAGCTGTGTTTACCAAGGCTAGCTGACCCATGAGCTTCCAGAGACCCTCCTGTTTCCACCTTCATTTCCCCCATGGGAACGCTGGGGTCACAGATTGGGCACTTCTACATCCGACTTTTAAGCAGGTCCTAGAGATTCAAACTCAGGTCCTCATGCTTGGCATGCGTGGCAAGTGTTTTGCTCAGAGTTTTCTCCCCTGTCAGACTGCATGCTTTTTCTCTCCCACACGCTGTGTGGCCGGGTCCACACTCTTCTTCTCAAAAATCTTCCCATCTCGGTTGCATGGGGACCTGTCTTCTGGTTGTCAGCTAGGCCTCAGGCCTGTCATGCTCCTGACCCTTCCAGGGGCATGGCACAGCATGGCTCCAGAGTAGCTGTGTGCCCGCATGCTAGACATCTCTTTTTCTCTTACCATTTTCCCCTTGAGTCTTCCTGGAAACGGTGCTCTGGCAAAGTTTTCTCTTCAGCTCTGTGCCAGGGAGGGCCCACAGTGCTTCTACCCTTGCTGGGAGTCGGCCACCATCCCCCCAAATGACCCTTCCCTCCACTCCGAGTGGGTTCTTGGTGAGAGCTGTTTGTAGATTCCAAAACCCAGGTAGGCCCATGGCTCTAGGACTAGACTCTACCCATCTAGTTGGCATGAGTGCCATCAGCCTTAACCCAGATACCCTCCCGCCATCCCCTGCTGCCCACTGCAGGAAGTGTCTCCTAACAGGCCAAGAACTCCTGGAACCCACCTGATTGCTGCATCTCTTGAATTTTGGAAGCAGATTCTAGAGAGAACGGTACATCTCATCCCACAGTCAGGCCAGGAAGCAGAGAGCTGGACCAAGAATTCACTCTGGTTTCTCCCCAGCCTGGATACCTGTTCCTTTCTGTAGCCCACCCTGGCTCCTAGAGACCAGTGCCGGCCTTGGAGCACCTGTCCTGGGGTTATTAGCAAGACCTTGGTCCTGCCTGTTCTCATACTTAATTTCTCTTTGATCCCTGGAGACTCAGTGACTTCTGACGCAGAGCTGTGGATCACCAACCCCCCTGTCCTCTTTGGCATGTTGCCATAGTGATAGAGGGCACTATGTCAGGAGTCATGCTTGATAATCATGCCCATTCACAGTTAGTAGCCACTTATTTTTTAGCCTCATTTTCCTCTACTATGAAAGGAGGTTGACAAGACTTCCTTTCATGTGTGAACCAATGAGTTTAAGTAGGTTTTCTTGTGGGAGCATGGGCAATGATTGCACCATTGAAGAAAGTATCTCTCCCTTCCCCAGGACAAGACTTTCTTCACATGGGCATTGTATGAGTCCATGAAATGGCACGCCCTGCTCTCTGTTCAGGTTTGGGGTCTTAGCAGGGATACAGAATTCTCAGCTACCACCTTCCAGCAAACCTTGGGTCTCCATGCAGCCAACAGCACATACACTGCTCTAGTGCTAGGGAAACACAGGATTGAGATAGAGTGGTCATGCCAAATTAAGGAGCACTGAGCGAGGGGTGGAAGCTGGGCTACACAGGCTTTTTCTACAGTCTGTTCTGGCCCCAGCATTTTGTATCCAGGATTCTTTCAGTTGGAACTTTTCTTCCTAGCTCATTGCTAGCTCGCTTTGACTTTGCATGTTGGATATGGAAGCAGAAGGAGGATCACGTGATCACCTTCAGAGAATTTCCGCACCTGCTGCAGGGGACCTTGACCTGGGCTTCTTCCTCCAGCTCTCGTCATCCAGATGGACTTCTAACCAAGAGATCTCCAAGCGTCTACCAGAAGCAGCTGGGAAGAAGCACTGCATTACAGACGTCAGGAGTGGACCTTATATATGGGTGAAAATTTTAAGAAGACATCTCTGCCCACCTACTCCCTGGATCATTCTAGAGACGAAGTCTGAACGTTGGGGCAAATGACTCCGTCACCTTGGGCTCTGGGTGCCCGGCTTGCGTCTCCCTCAAGATGGCCTTGCCCGGGACTCTCAGGTGTGCTCAGGAAGGTTGCCTTTGCTTGGCCTTTGCTTGGCTCATGCTGACTGGTCCAGAGAAGGACAGAGATGACCTGTCCCGCTGCTTTCATCAGCTCCCCTCCTCCCCTCTTCTTCCTATTTTCTTGGAAAGCATAAAGGAATGAAATCCCAATGCAAGAGTCTTGGTTTTTGTTTTTTTCTTCAATTCTGTTTTTCTCCATCATTCTATCAAATCAATCCCCTCATGCCAGCTGGAATTACAGCTATCTGAGACTCTACATTGATCATGTGTCCCCACTTCTTCTGTCTTTAGAAACTGTGGGATGGGAGACCATAGCAACTCAGCCTTCTTTATTGCCTTCCATATATGTATATGTGGACCATTTGTGGGGACCACCATGGTAGTGGGGTCTGGTCTGGTCTCTGTCTTCATGAAGTGAATGGTGCAATGGGAAAGCCAACTTGGGACCCAAGGATCTCTTCCTGCTAAAGGTGACAAGGGCTATGATGTCTCAAGACATCCCATGAGCCAAGAGAGGAGACAGCATAGCATCACTGACCAGCGTGAGGAACCCGGGAGCAAGGTTACCCTGGAGAATGCAGCAGAAGCTGAGCATAGGTGTTGAGAGGGACAAGCTAAGCTAGACCTGCAGGGCAAAGGGAGGAGCATTGCAGGGATCAAAGACAAGAAGGAACACTGAAGGGTTGAAAGTCAGTGGTTGAGGACAAAGAGTTGAGGAAGAAAAAGATGGAGACCACAGTGGAGCCATAGGGATAGAACTGGGACAGATCACATGACCATCCTGGTTGCTTCAGTTTCTACCCAGCAAGACTTTTGTGGCTCCAGTGAGCAGGCTCACCTTTAGCACACCAGGCATTCAGAGCAACAGGAAGCATGGTGTACCTGAATTCTGACCCTTCCTTCCAGGCTGCAGAGAGCTCAGTCCACATCTCATGGTGCATACCATAGATGTGAGGATTAGTGACTCCAACTGTCCCCTGAAAATTCAAATGTCCTCAAGTCCTAACAGCTTCTGTCCTTGGGTTTGGGAAGAGGGGCAGGTACAGGTGAGAATTAGTTATAATGGAATTTTAAGAATGTCTCCCCCAGGACCAATGGGGAATAATACATCCGGGCATTCAGCACTCTGCCTGCCCCCACATGGACACATAAATCCATGCTGAGTAGATGTATGGATGAGTGAATGAGCCGCTTGCTAGCCCTCCCTGAAGGCTGCTTTTCTCTGGTTCTTGACCAGGAGTCAAGAAGTCCCTCACTCCCTAAGGACCACAGATGGGCACTTGGAGGAAGAGCCCATAGGGCTGTTTCCAACCAGCTGCCCCCTTCATCTTCTTCCACAGAGGGGTCACCTTGGGACATATAAATAGCAAGCAATTTTCTGGAGGAAACCTGTTTTTCTCATTTTTACAAGAATAGGAGGTCGGAGGAAGGACCCCGAGGGGAAGTTTGAAGGACCTCAAAGGACAAGCTCGGTAAACGATCAGTGCCAACAGACCTCCCTGGCATTCATAAGTGCCCGGAGGCAGGAGAAAGCGCACGGGAAGTCTGTTTCTTATCTAAATCATTCTCTGATTCCCTTCCCCAGAGCCTTTGTGTCCTGGGGTTTGGGGGGGGTAGAGAAAAGAGGGCAGGAAGGGCCCAGGTCACCTCTCCATCCACACTCTACACAACCACCCAGAGACTCCAGGAAAGGATCCTCAACTCTGTTTTGCAGATAAAGGGAATGAAGCTCAGAGAAATTAAGCCACCTGCTCAAAGCCACATGGTTGACCTCAGAAACACCACTCAAGCCAGAAACAGGCTCCTGCTTTTCATGGGAGCGTCACAGTCCCCGTCCCAAAGGACAAGATAAGCAATCCTGCTTCTAAGAAGGGGCTGGTTGCTTATAGCCAAGGACGGGTCCTTGAAGACAGATCCCATGGGACAGGGGCACAAAATCCACAGAGGGGGAGATGCCATGTGCACAGTGCCTTTGGTCCCAGAGCATCCCAGTGCTTTAGGGAACTGAAAGACTCACCCCATGTCTCGGATGAGAAAATGGAGGCAGGCACAGAGACCATGTACTGGTGGGTTTCCAGGGATCGAACTCAGATTGCCAAATTTGCAGTCAGGTGCCTTACTCACTGAGCAATCTCACCAGGCCTGGGAAAACACATCTTAAAATGCCTGGTGTGTAGTACTTGGTTCTGGCAACCCTGGAAAACAAGCGTACCTGGCGATGCCAGCGGCTCCAAGGTGGGCAAGGAAACCTAAAGTGCTCTGACCACAGTGACATTCAATGAGTTTCACCAAGTGTCCCTTGTATTAGTTAGCTTCCCATTGCTATGACCAAGACACCCAGTGGAGACAGGGAAGAAGGATTTATCTCAGCTTACAGCCGCAAAGGAGTTGAGTCCAGGGGAACGCATGGGTGGAATAGCTCAGTTCATGGCAGCAGATGTGTGTAAGCAGGAATCAGAGACAGCGGTAGGAGCCAGAAGCCAGGTATAAGCTTCAAAGCCCACCGCTAGTGACCCACTTCTGCCATTCAGGCCCACAGCTTCCCAAAGTACCACCACCAGCTAGGGAAGAGCTCAAAACATGAGCCAGTAGGGGTCGTTGACCTTCAAAGTGTTACACTCCCACCCACTGTGATGTGTTGGTTGGAGTAAAGTTGGAACTATGCTGCCATGTTTGTCATGAAGGAAACGCTTCCGGAGAGTGAAGGACACAAGCCAGAAGCGCCACTGAGACTCAGGGAGGAAGAAGCCAGACCCTGGTGGGGGAGGTTGCGCCTGGATTCGTCATGCCTGAAAAGGCCTCTACATCTAGATATTAATTAGCATAGACCAATGAAGTCACTTTGAGTTAGAGATAGTTTTTATTTATCTCATAATGGGCAGAGTTCTTATTCTGGTAGTTGAATTTTAAAAACTGGATCTCCACATGCAGAAGATTAAAACTGGACCCGTACTGTCACCATGTACAAGACTTAATTCCAAATAGATCATGGACCTTGATATAAGGCCAGAGACTATAAAAACCATAGTTGAAAGGATAGGGAACTCCCTCGAGCTGATTGGGCTAGGCCAACATTTCCTAAACAGACATTCAATAGCCCAGTCACTGCTATCAACTCTCAACAGTTGGGATCTGGTAAAATTAAAGAGCTTCTGTTCAGATAAAGAGATTGTAACACGAGCTCAAAGGCAACCCACAGAATGGGAGAAAATCTTTACTAACCATATATCTGATAGAGCCCTATTTTCCAGAGTGCACAAAGAACTTAGAAAACTAAACACCAAGGAAACTAATGGCTCAATTAAAAAATGGGCTCTGGAGCTTAAAAGAAACTTTACCAGGGATAAAATTAAAATGTCCAACAAATATCTTAAAAAAATGCTCCACTTCCTTAGCCATCAGGGAAATGCAAATCAAAACTTCCCTGAGATATCATCTCACCCCGGTCAGGATGGCAAAAATCCACAATACAAACAATAACAAATGCTGGAGAGGATGTGGAGAGAGGGGAACTCTCCTACATTGCTGGTGGGAATGCAGGCTCATACAACCACTCTGGCGAGCCGTCTGGAGATTCTTAAAGAAATTAAAGATTGAAATGCCATTTGACCCTGCTATTCCACTTTTGGGAATAACCCCACATACAGCAAAAATTCACCTCGATAGCACAAGCACGACCATGTTCATAGCAGCACTGTTTACAATAGCAAAGTCATGGAATCAACCCAAATGTCCAACAGTTGACGAGTGGATAAGGAAAATGTGGTACATCTATACAATGGAGTACTACTCAGCCATCAAAAATGATGAATTACTGGAATTTGCCGGGAAATGGATGTTATTAGAAACAATTATATTAAGTGAAGTATCCCAGACACAGAAAATTAAGCGCCGTATGTACTCCCTAATAGGTGGCTCCTAGTACCAAACCCACCCAGCCCACCTAGAGACACTCAAAGATAAATCTCTGTAATACCTACAGTAATTGCAAGGATTATGAACAGGAAGGATGGGGTTGGAGGGCCACACCAGAAACAAGTTGATAGGGGACCATGTTACAGCAGAGAAAATTGGCCTCCATCAAGACTGCAAGTAAGTAATGAGACATCTGGTTAAGTTCACAGACTTTCCTTCCTGATCATTTACAACTGAGGGGGTATGATCTCACCAGAAGGGGAGGGCATATAGTCTGGCAGATAAAAAGTAACCATTTTGCAAATGGGTGATTGACCCCTCCCTCACTGTGGTTTCCTACTTTTATTACATCTACCTTTGAATATACTCTTCTAACAAGACTCTGGTTTAACAGCTTTTTATCTCTGGCCAGGGGGCGAAATACAATACCCATCAGGATGGGCAAAAGAAAAATCAACAAACCATAATCCAGAACTTCAGAGACTCTATATCAACCACCTAGGACTAGGCCAGCCTAATCTCTCCCCATCCTGAAGCTCAGGGAAATTTGCAGAAGAGGGGGCGGTAAGATTGTAAGAGCACAAGGATGGGAGGAGCAATGATATGTGAGTACTCCACACAAGTTAGGGCCGAAGGAATCATAATAGGACTTTGCATGCCCTGCGCAATGTCCCACACACTATTGACCCCATAAAGTCTAGCATTTGCTAAAGGCACCAAGATCCTTATAGGCAAGGGATTGACATCCTATGCTTAAGGGGAAACACAGGAAAGGGTTCAGGGAAAAGCCACTGGGTCCTTGTACGTCATTGGAGAGGAAGGCCCAGAGGAGAGTCTGGCATGCACATTAAAGGATTCTCTGGGGATTGGGGGGGAGGCACTAGGGGATGGGGAGGGAGGGATGAGGGGAGGGGGAGCAGGGGGATAGGGGGGAGGAAGAGGGAGGGAGGGAACTGGTGTACCTATTAAGTTTGTATGAGTGGAAATAATAATAAAAATGTAAAAAAAAAGTCAAGAAAATAATAAGATTTCATTGAAGGATCCTGAGGCTGTACACAAATAAATAACTAAATAAATAAACGAATAATAAATAAATAAATAAATAAATAAAAGAAAATCAAACAAACAGATAGATAGAAAGATAGGTAAAGAAAGAAAGAAAGGAAGGAAGGAAGGAAGAAAGAAAGAAAGAAAGAAACAAAGAAAGAAAGAAAGAAAGAAAGAAAGAAAGAAAGAAAGAAAAAAGAAAGGAAGAAAGAAAGGAAGAAAGAAAGGAAGAAAGAAAGGAAGAAAGAAAGGAAGAAAGAAAGGAAGAAAGAAAGAGAGAAAGAAAGAGAGAAAGAAAGAAAGATACCCTAAATCTTGGGAATGATAATTAGGAATATACTCTGCTGGAATGTAGTCTTTCCCCCCCTTGTCTTTTTTAGAGGAGGAATTTGCTTGTGTAACAACAATATGACATCACAGTGACATCATACCCAAATCAGACGCACATAGACACTGCCAACTCTGATGTCGCATCCTCAGGGTCTCCAGTCAAGAATTAAGAAGGGTTTGAGACAGTTCTGTGGAAGGGTTTTGAGCTGAAGCAGCTCAGTGGCCCACAGAACGGTGTCACCTTCTCTGTAAAGCATGTGCTCTGCATGGTGGAAAACAGTACATTCTATGATCTGTTAAAAGCGTTTAGGAAAAGATGCCCATGATCAAATAAATGCCACTTAACTAATGAATGGGTTTATCAGGACATCCCAAAGTTTGCAGTGTGCTGACCCAGGTACAACCCTATTAGATATAGGTATAAATGTGACAATTGAGAACTGGGCCTTTAGATCCACCTATGAAAAATTATTTAGTGAAGGAAAACCTCTGAATGAGCTTATGAGAGATTATATAGTTGATGTGGAAAGATAGAACCAGCCCATAGTGGATGGGACCATTCCTTGGACAAGTGGATAAGACAGAGAGAGAGAGAGAGAGAGAGAGAGAGAGATTAGAAACCGGCAAATGGGTAATCATCTCTCCTGTGGATATGATACCACCAATTCCCTCAACTCCTGATAATGGAATGAACTCTCCCGCCATCCTACTGGACTGTAACCCAAGGTTATAAATCAAGAGTACACTCCTTGTTCCCTAAATGTTCAGATCCTGCACTCACTCGGCAAAAGAAAGATGAAGCTAACACACAGGTGGAGAATTGCCAGGAGTTGGGGACATGCTGGTAATGTTTCTGAAACTTACCTGGTGATAAAACACATGGGCTAGAGATCCTGCAGCTCCTGGGGAATGGGAATTTCTTTTTTTTTAAATTTTTTTATTATTTATTAAATTGTGCATGAGTGCTTGTGTGTTATATATATACATGTGTGTGTAGAACCACGGACGAATTCGGGAACCACCATGGACGCCTCCACCTCCTCCTTGTTTACTCTGCCCTGGGGTTCACAGGCTCCGCCCTACCAGGACCAGAAACGCAGGCCGCCCCCACTTCCGCCTGGCGTCTATATGTGGGGTCTAGGATCCAAACTCAGGATCTTCCGCCTGCAAGGCAGAGGCTTAACCCTGAGCCACCTCTCCAGCCCCAGATGGGAATTTCTGAGGGTGGAATCTGAGAAGCTCTCTGCCTCTTAGCAAGGGATGTCTTTTCTTCCTATTTGTTTTCTTCCCTGTGTCTAGGAGAGGATATTGTACCCAGGAGGCAGCCAGAGAAATCCTCAAGGCTCCATGTTGGAAGAGGCCCTGGGCACACAGGGCTGGGCGGCCGATGTACCAGATGCTTTGTGAAAGACTTGGCATTCCATCACCTCACTCTCTGACGTCCTCACACTGCCTTTAACTCACTTGCTTCAGTGGTTTTGAAGACTTGGAGACCATTCTAAGTCGGCATAACAGAAGCCCGAGAACCTGAATTCCAACCCCAGACATGTTGCTCCACAGCTTACATTTTATGAAGCCCCATCTTATGGAAAGGGCATCGAGGGAGCCTAGGCATCTCCAGTAGTTGCCAAGATGGCGGTCAGATCCCCCATGGAGATTTCTGGGCTCAAGAGTCCCAAGAGGTCTTGACTGTCACAATCACTTAATCCCTTTGCACCCAGAGTGCTGCTAATGGCAGGTGATTCTAAGCTAACTAGGAAGTTTCTTACATAGAGAAAGAATCCCAGGCCAGTCACAGTCATCCCCAGGGTCTGAAGACTTGGAGTCCCATTAGCACCACGTTCCTCTCTGTTCATAGTATCGCTGTCAACCCCAGTCCCGGATTGGGATGCCATAGATAATGCAGAGGAAGGAATCGAAAATTCCAGCACCGGAGGGACCTTCTTCCCAAACTCCAGCCTTGCTTTGATTTACAACTTTTTACATGCAAAGAAACTGACACCCGCAGAGAGCAGCAGAGTGAAAACTTGTCAGAGCTTGTGTCCAGAGAAGAGCTAGATAAGTGTCTCCCAAAAGGAATGTCTAACAGATCTTGGTCTTTGGGGATGGGTGAGTCTGGGTTGGAGGCACAGTGTTGCTTAGCATGTTGTGGATGAACGATAGAGACTCTGAAAAGCCATCCAAGGAAGAATCCCATGGAGTTGTTTCTTCCTCTGCTTTCGAAGTTCATTTGTCTGGAGAACTTTGTTTCTCTCTGTGCAAAAAAAAAAAAAAAAAAAAGCCGTCCTGAAGAATCAGCTCCTTGGAATGTGCAGTGTAAGGGGCAGGCTGCGGGGAACAGTGGAGACAAACAGGAAGAAGAGAATGGGGAGATGCTTCAGAGCAAAGGAAGCCTGGCTGTGAGGTTCCCCTTCTCCATGCCTCCGTCTCTTCTGAGGTTGAGCCCAGAGAAGATAGTTTTAATGCAGAGGCCACCCCTGGAGTTGACCTGGGCAGATGTACCCACAGGAGATGGGCAGGACTAGGCATCTCAGATACACTCCAGATGGAGGCAGATCTGGAGCAGCTGATGCTCACTGTCTCTGCTGAACTCCACCAACCTCTGTCTCCACGGTGCTTAGAAGTGTGGCATAGCAACCCACGGGGACCAACACGGCCCTCTGCTGACTGGAGTCAGAGATGGTTTCTACACTCCAGGTAGATGACTGGAACAATTATTTGGTTCTTTGGGGCTTCTAGGGGAATGGTACACCATAGCTCCAGATTCCCAACACTCAGAGATTTAAGTTGGGATCATAAACACACACTGAGCAGCTCTATGTTCCCAAGCAGTGAACTTGTTTTTCAGGGTCTTGAGGTTCACGTTTTGAAAATGGACTGACCTTGGTGGTGGTGATGGTCTTCGGTTGCCTTTTCTTCTGTTTCTTTGTATGACTCTTGTGTTTTCTGGCCCTCCAAATGGAGTAACGCTGGATTGACTTTCTGGCTGCTGGATTTTAGGTTCTGCTCATTGATCTTCCTTGTAAAAGTGGACGCTTGCAGCGCCACCGTGGGTTTGCTTTATAACCCAGGACAGTAGAAAGCGTGTTCAGGAGACGCAGCTTTCTCCAGGAAGCAGTGCCAGGAAAAACTTCCTGAGTCGTCCAGATCCTGAACTCTGCGGGTTGAAGGTTCTCCAGCTTCAGTTTCCCGGTAGGCAACCTCGCCTCTGGAGGTGATTGGAAGAACTCGATTTTAACAGGTCTGGGGATGACGACGATGATGATAACATTGAAATTTAAAATTGTGATGAGTGAGGTCATTACAGGCAAGATGCTGCTGCATTTCGTACTTGACCTGGGGCTCCTGCCAACTCCACTCGTGTTGCTGGGAATCAAAGCTCTGGGAGTCAACCAGCCCTGATTCCGCCCAGTCCTGTCTCACTCTGCAGAACGTGGCCAGTGACTTTTCTAGGGTCCAAAGGGTTCAGGAAAATTGGCCAAGAAGTTGGCCCACTTAACAAGCAGGGAAGGCAGCCCCCACTCACAACAGACTTTTCTTCCTCCTGTCCCTTCTCTTCCTCATCCTCCTCTGCTCCCTCTTCTCTACTGACTTCCCTTCTCTTTCTTCCCCTCTTCTTCCTCTTTCTTTTCTTCCTTCTGCTTACTTCTCTTCCCTTGCCTTCCCTATCTAGTTTCTCCTCTTATTTTTTCTCTTCTTCCTCCCCCTCTTCCTTCTCTTTTTTCTTCCTCTTCTCTCATCTCCCCTCCCTGTCCCTCAATTCTTTCTTCAAAATCCCTAGAGATGGTGAGCAGGTGGCTGGGGAGGCATCTTAGAAGGGGCCATGGACCCACCTCAGCTCCGATCTGTGCTCTGTGGCCTTGAGACCCCAGATCTGTCCTGAGCCAGGGAAGCTCATAGGGTGGGACCTACAGATGTGGCGGTTAGCTCAGCACTCTGGAATCAAGACGCGTGATGGGGAAATCACTGCAGATATGCAGCCCTGGTCGGTGAGCTCAGAGAGCTCCAGATGGCGGATGATATCACAGATGTGTCAGTCAAAGCACTCTGTCTCAGGGGAAGGGGCAAGCATGGGAGTCTGATGGAGGGTGAACTTGTTCCAGCCTCAGAGCAATCTCCCGGGACCTGGGCAACTAAGGAAAGCAGGGAACTATGCCAGGCATTATTCTGCCTGAGCACCAGGTTCCCACAGATTTCTCTGCATCTCTCTCTATGTAAGATCTCTGTCTGCTCTGTTGGGTACACCCTCGGCAGTTCTTCTATCCAGCCCCATAGCTCTAAAGCATCAGGTGGCTAACTTTCTTTTTTTTATTTATTCAATTGTACGTGTGTGTGTGTGTGTGTGTGTGGTGTGTGTGTGTGTGTGTGTGTGTAGAACCACGGGCAAATTGGGAACCACCATGGACCGCCTTCACCTCCTCCTTGTTTACTCTGCCCCGGGATTCATAGGCTCCGTCCTACCAGGACCAGAAATGCAGGCTGCCCCCGCTTCCGCCTGGCATCTATACATGGGGTCTAGGATCCGAACTCAGGACCTTCCGCCTGCAAGGCAGATGTTTAACCCCTGAGGTGGTTATCTTCCTCTACCTGAACATTGTGTTTGTTGTTGATTCACCCTTGAACTTTGTTCATGCTATTTTATTTTATTTTATTCTTCTATTTTGAATCCAGCCACTGCCTCGCACTCCGGGTGAGGGTGGGCTTTTCGCCAGCTCCTCAGCCACTCCTCCTAGATGTTTCCTTATCATCGCGGCAAATCAGCTCTCCCCAGCTCGTCCCTGTGATTGATTCCTGGGCTCACCGTGTGGAACTTGACATTTATCTTTGCTAAATTTCATCTTGTTGGTTCAGGTCCATTGTTCCTGGCTGTCAAGGGAGTCTGAATCTACCGCACGAGCCTTTGTGGAGGGACTCGGGGGCGGAGGGTGGAGCTGGTTGTGTCAGAGCTGGGGTGAGTGGGTGCCGCTGCGAGGTGAAGCTCAGCTCGCTGGGGAAGATCAAGAAAGCTAGATGGAGGAAGGATGGAGTGTAAGGAATGATCTGGCACAGGGATGACTGACAATAGAGGACAATAGAGGACTGACAAATTGGCGACTCCGTTCAATATGGTATGTGGAGTATGTCAAAAAGAACCTGAGGTATCTATAAAGCCAGAGCAGCAGAGTTGAGACTTCCGTGGGTACAAGCATAAAGGACATGTTCCTGGGGACAGAGAAACAGCTCAGCTTCCAAGCCTGGTGACTTGAGTTTGATCCCTAGTAAGCCCACATGATGGTAGGAGAGATGTGACTTCCAAAACTTGTCCTCTGACGTTCACCCATGCATGCATCCTCTCTCTGTCTCTGTCTCTCTCGAAAATAAAAAAAATATGCTTCACTCAGAGGTTCTGAAACAAAGATATTCGCAGGGATCAATAGAGGCCAGAACTAGTTCTCTGAAGGGGAAGGAGCATAATACAGACTTCTTTCTTCTCTCACCTCACCCAACTGGTCGCCTAGACGTGCCGGTTCCTCTAACCCTCTTGCAGGTATGTCTCTCTCCAGGGTCTAGCCAAGGCCTAGCCGCTCTAGTGACGCAGAATAGTCGCTCATTTGCTACCTTGAATTTTTTCTTTTGTTTGTTTGTTTTTTAGGTTGAATATTTGTCTAGACTGTAAGCTTCATCTCTGCATGAACTATGTGGTCAACAAGTTCTTGATGGAATGAAAATGGACGTGAAGGTTTACAGCCATGCAGTCTGGGATTAGGGCAGGATCTCAGATCTCCCAGCATTGAGCAGAGCTTTATGTGTATGTCTGTGTGCATGTGTGTGTGTGTATGTGTTTATGTTGTAGTTATTTTGCCTCTTACAATGAGACGCTACTCAGACTCAAGTCAGCTTAGAGGAGAAAGGGAAATTTATTTGGCTTTATAGTTCTGGAGAGAACACAGTCCATTTATGGCTGAAATTGAGTAGCAGAAGGCATGACTGGAGGCAGAAGCTGGAGAAGGCTGTTTCAGGTCACAGCCGCCATCCAGAGATAGACAGAGCAAGAGAGAGCAAGTGAGGAAACTGGATGGGCTACCAAACCTTAAGGCCTGCCCCCTGTGATGTGCCTTCCTCTAGCAACGCTCTACTTCTTAAAGATGCCATCACCTTCCCAAACATTAACACCAGCTAAGGATTCAAGCACACGAGCCGCATGGGGGCAGCTCACCTTCAAACCATAATTGTATGTGTGTGCGTGTGTGTATGTGCACACACGCGCATGTCTAAGAGAAAGAAAGAGTGTGTCTGAGAGAGACAGAGAGAATATTCTGATCCTTGAACCTGCCCCAGACATCAGTGAGTACACATGAATTTTCTCTCTGCACACTAGTCATGTGTATACGTGAGTATGCACGTGCATGACTATACACAAAAACTACAGTTGAGCATTTTGAAAAGAACGTGGCTTTGGAGCATCCCCAGAACTTACTGATCCTGCTGCCAATGTTCATGAGCTCCTCGATCCCTCCAGATCCCAGTTGGCTTATATGAAAAATGGCAAGACTGATGTTCATCTCTGGGGTCGTTTAAATTCCAAAAGGCACCTCACCCAGTACTTCGCATGCAGCAGATGCTCAATAACTAGCACACACGTGGTTATTTGGCTGTTGTGCTGGGAAAACGCATGCTCAGCACTCCAGCCGGGCTGAACATGGCCATCCATAGAGGAAGTTCAGCAGTCATCCCGAAGACCTCTGCTGAGTTCAAGCAGGTTGGAGGCTCATTCTTAATGGTGGGGTGGAAAGCCTGGAGCTATCAACTCCTCTCGGGGTATTGGGGTCTTCTGCCAATACCTGATGACTCCATCTCTACTTTTCCATGGTGCTATACTGACCCCTAAAACTGGCTTTACCCAATGACAGGTTGGTAGGATTTCTGTTTGCTTTCCCTTAGCTGCTTTGTAAATATATGTACCTCCAAGAGAGACCCCAAAACCCTGTGCTGAGTTGAGGGGTAGTCCCAGCCTGTGCTGATGAGAGGCACATAGATAAACCATCACCCTGTGGTTTGTATTCCAGGGAAATGTTTAGTTTACATTTCCAAGGCCGACATGTTCTCACTTCTTACTGGGCCTCAAGTTCGTTTCTCCTTGGAGTTTTCATTCTCTTGGGCCAAAGATCCACAAACTTTCTCTGCATAAAAAAAACCTGGTGGTAAGATTTTAAGCTTTGGGGTAGCCATGTTCTCTATCAGATCGTCCCGATTTATTTTCTTTTTTATCCTTTTAAAATGTGAGAAGCATGTTTTGCTCATTAACATGCAAAACAGGTCCTGCTTCCATCAGGGCCCTGACAAGCAAACCATCATTTGTTGCTATGCTCATACAAGGCATTGAGAGAACTGCTAACATGCGGATTCCTTCTCTGCTCTCTCCCTCTCTCCTTCTCCGCCCTCTGCTCCTCTTCCCACTCCTTCCTTTCCTCCTTCATCCATCATGCCTTTCCTCCTCCTTCCTCCCCTCTTTCTCTCCCTTCCTGCTCTCCTTCATGTCGTTCCCTCCTTGCTCCAGCCCTCCGTGTTTTATCTCTTCTCCTATATGCAGAGCATTTCCACACGTGTATCGTGATGCTGTGCAGGCACCCAGGGATGGATGAGGAAAGCCAGACTCCTGTTTCTGGAGAACTTCCAAGGCTTGATAAGACCAGAGTGCAATGGCAGAGGTACTAATGTGAATCACAACCTGTCTGTCGGCCCTGATGATATTCAGGAAGGGCACAGTGGGACGCAGGTCATCTTCTGGGATCTCTATTCTAGTCCAGCCCACCTGCCACAGGTGGGAAAATTCAGCTTCAGGGACATGGCTGAAAAATCCAAGGCCACCCAGCAGGCTAGGAGCAAAGCCCAAAATAAGACTCCCCGGCCATTCTTCCTGCTGTTTCTAATGGCAGCAGGATACGGCCTCAGTATAAGAACACCTGCTATTAAGCAAAACTCTTTCAAACTCATTTTACACAGAAGGACTGAAACCCAGAGAAGAAAACAAGATGTGCTTCCCCCTATGCAGTGTTGGTGCAGAAGCCAACCCAACCTCACCCTCCCCAGCTCTGTAAGCCCTGGAAGAGCTCCCGGGGTGAGGGCTATATTCGGCTTGCAGGTGGAATTGCTGAAATAGTCTGTTCTTAAGCATACACGACAATCCAAATTACGATGCCCAGGACCAAACCCCTAGGCTGCATCACCTTAAATCTTCTCTCCGCAGGGGCCTGACTCACCAGCCTAGCGAGGCGCGGTTCATCTCTGATGAATGATAAACATGTCTGCAGCAGGCGCGGAGCCCGCCAGCCAGTTCTGATTTGTCTGCTAATTGGAGCCGGGGCGAGACGGGCATGATGCCGTCTGTCGGTCGGTTAGCATGCAGTGTGGGAGGGAAGGAGCTGGCGAGTTGGAGTCCCAGCAACCAGGTGTGGGTGGGTCTGCTGCTGGTGAGCCCACTGACCTTGGTGAAGAGGACCTGCAGGTTCTCTGAGCCTCACTCCATGTCTCCTCGAAACTATGAAACCAGCCCTATGTATTGGCTACAGTCTAAAGGCAGTTAGAACCCTGGGCAACTAAAATATGCTTCCTAACTTCAAATCTTTCCAGGATCCTGTGTCCTACAAGTTCAAGTCCAATGCCAGTTGGAGACCAGCCGAGATGGTGCCTGCAATCTCTTCTGCCCTCTCTCCATGTCATAAGAACAGCTAGCATCTAATTGAATCCTTACCCTGAACCAGACACCATGCTCAGCGCTGGACATTCATTAGTTCATGGATTCCTCTCAACATTTCTACAAGAGCAGTCCTATTAACTCTAACAAGACAGATCAGAAAGGCAAGCTCAGGGTACTTAAACAACTGGCCACAAGTTACCCTTAGAGAAAGACAGGGAACTGTAAATTGACTTTGATAGAGGTTGTGTTCTTGCAGGTCCCTCATTCTACCTCTACCACATGGGCTCTGGGCCCCGCCTGATTCTCAGTCTCTCTTCTCAAACGAGTGACACACTTTCTTGCCTTACCCCTTTGCTTCGATGTGTTTCCTGCTTAGAAAGTGACTCTAAGTGAATGTTTTTGCTTGAGGTACATTTCCCAGCCTACCTCCCAGGCTCTGTCCCCACCAGGCAAGCAGACACTCTGCTCTTTCCCACATCTATCCAATGCTTTGATGCTGCTGCCAGGTACAGAATCAGCAGAGGGAGGGACTATGGACTGAATGAAACTTCTGAAGATGTAAGTCAAAATAAACCTGTCCTCCCTTACATTGCCTTGCTCAAGAATTTTGTCTCAGTGACCAAAAGTGTCTGACTAAGGCAGAAAACTGCATTGCAATGCATAATAATCACTGTGGTTTCCATATACAGATTTACATTGGTATGCTGAACACAGATTTTTTTTTTTTCAAATCACCTTGCTTGTCTAGACATGCTGACTTTTTCCCAAAGGGAACATGAACCTCCCATAGTCAGGTCCCCACTCTGCCCCTCCATCCAAGCTGCCCTCGACTCGATCCCTCTGAGACACTGAGCTGTCACTTTAATCTTTGGTCTGTTAGCAGCACTCATAAGTCAACAACCAGTGTCCCTCTGATAGAGGATGGTTCTTTCCTGGAAACCGTTTTGGTTCTGTCTTCTCTTGAGCTTCTGACACACATCCAGGCCCTTCTTGGAAGCCGCTTGGGACACATGGCTGCTGCCTTCAGATCAGCATGTCCTACCTGAACTCATGGCTTGCAGCATCTCCAAACTTGCCTTTTCTCCACTGTTCATTTTAATAAATGGCATCAAGCAATTCCATTTCTCTCCATTCCACACATGCCTTGGACCAAGTTCTAGTGACTCTATTCTGTTGGAATCCAACTTCCTTCTTGATGTCCTGTCCTCATCTAAGCTAACATCACACTGTCTCTGCTCTGGACTCCACAGTAGCCCTTGAAGCAGGATCTCCTTGCCTGTTCTTCTGCCTTCACACCTCATTCTCCAGCTGGGATGATCTTTGAAAAACCCAAATGTGATTGTGGAAGCCTCTCTTCAAAGCCTTTCTAGGACTTCTGCTAGAAGACCCAAGTCTCTATTGGGACCTTTAAGATTGATGAGATTGCATGAAATGCATTAGCCCTCTGCACACTGGGCCTTGCAGGTGTTCCGTCCCCGCAAGGCTCATATTGACCGAGAGAACTGATTCTACAGCTTCTATCAGGCAAACAACAGAGTGGGGTGATCCAAGCACAGGGCTCAGGCCCCATAACAGGTTTGCTTAGGACTCCACAGCCACATGCACGATGCAGGAGCTTAGCCTGATATGACAGAGAATCTGCGCTTGTCACCTATGCTCAGAGAGGACCTTTGGCGACTCAAAGGGTCCTAAAACCTCATCCCGGAAGGAAGGGGCTTCCTCTCTGTGAATGACAACAACAGGAACACATCCTCATTTGGACTCTAGAGTTGGGTCAGAGGCCTCCTTGCTGACCAGCTATACATGGTCTATGTCTAGACATCGTCTACCCTAGTCTGGAAACCTTGCGGCTGAGTATTAGAACACCCCTGCACTTGCTGTCTTTGTTCCTGCTGGGCACTAAGTCTGATGAGCATAACTGAGATCCATGAGCATTTAGCAAATAAAAGAATGAAAAGAGAAAAGACCAGCCAGTCTTAGCAGAAAATGAGACCACCCGACTTCAAAAGTGGCCAGCCAAGCATGGCCCATGGGGCTTGTCCTGTCTCTAATCTCTGCTGCAGCCCTAGTCCAAGTTCAAGGTTGCTCCATGCTGCCTTCAGTTTCTGAGTTCCCAGCCTGTGGGCATGGTGGGGGTCGCTGGCTGACATCATGGGGGAATGACCTCTGTGAATGGAGTCACAGCTCTTTTTTTATATTTATTTACTTTTCCCTAATTATACAAGCTTAATAGGTACCCTGTTCCCCTCCCTCCCTCCACCCCTCCCCAGTCCCCCTTGCATCCCTCCCCCCTTTTCCCCTTTCTTTCACTCCCCACCCTCCCCTTTTCCCAGTGTCTCCCCTTCCCCCCCATTCCCTGGAGCATCCTTTTGTGTGAATGCCAAACTTCCCTGAGTCCTCCATTCTAGTGAGGTGTAAGGACTCATTGGCATTTCCTAGAGCCCTTTCTTGGGTTCTCCTTTGGTATGGGAACACTCTTATGACTGTTAATCCCTTGCCACTAAGGATCCTAGTGCCTGTGATCCATGCTAGACTTTGAGGGGTTGTTGACATGTCAGTCCTTTCACAGGTCAAACGAAGTCCGATTATGGCTATTGCGGCCCAAACTTGTATGGAGTATTTTGCATATCGTTGCTCCTCCCCATCTTTAGGCTCTCACAATCTTGCCGTCCCCTCTTAGGCAAGTTTCCCCGAGCTTTAGGATGGGGAGAGATCTGGCTGGTCTGGTTCCAGGTGATTATTGCAGGGTCTCTGGTGTTCCGGATTATGGTTTGTTGTTTTCAGTTTTGCTGTTCCTGCACCACCCTTGGCTCCATCCTGATTGGTATTGGAGGTCACCTCCTAACCAAAGATAAAAGGCTGTTTAAATGAAGTCTTACTATAAGAAGAGATTCAAAGGTACATGGAATAGGAGTAGGAGACCACAGTGGGGGGGGGGTCAGTCTCCCCTTTGCAGGATAGTTACCATCTATCTGCCAGTCACTATACCTTCCCTGATTGGTAATATCATACTCCCTCAGTCACAAGTGACCAGGAAGGAAAGTGAGAGTGAGCTACTTGCTACTTACTTGGAATATTTGATGGTAACCTATTTTCTCTACTGAAGCATGACCCCTCTCTCCTTATTTCTGGGGGGGGGGGCACTCCTTCCCCTTCCTTCCTGTTTATAATCTTTGTGATTACTGTAGGTATTATAGAGATTTATGTCACTAAGAATATGTCACTAAATGGGTTTGGTACTATTAAAGAGTACACACAGCTCTTGACTAAACTTTACAGCAAGAGTTTGGAGGTGGGTAAAAATGGAGAATGTGATAATATTAAAGGAAGAGGAAAACTAGTAAGGATTAATGTGCAAAACATTTGCTAATTTTTTGTGTGCTGAGCTTAGTTTTTATTTTCATTAAATCACACATCTCTGAGTTGTTTTTCATTTATTTTATTGTTCTCTATCTAATTTCATCCAGCAAGCAGTCGTTTTCAGCTTTGAAGCTGAATAATAAAAGCATTGAAGGCTATCAAGTGTCCTCTGAGTGCAGCTTTAGCTGGGTCCCACAGGCTTCCACTGAAGTGGTCTCCTTCCTATTGCTTTCAGAATCACATGTAAATTCTGCTTTCATTTCTTCTTTGAACCAAGGATTACTTTGGAAGGCATTTCTTAATTTCAGAGTAGTTAAGGTTTTGAATGGCAGTCATAATTTCTAAAATGCAAAAGCTATCTGCATGGCTGCCTAAAGACAAAAAGAGGAAGCTCAGAAGGGCTGATGGGGCATTTAAAAGGCAACTTCTGGGGAGATGCCTCAGTCAGCAAAGTGGTTACCTTGTGAGCAAGCTTGAGGGCTTGAGCTGATCCCCAGCAGCCATGTACAAAGCCGTGCATGGCGTGGCCCACTTGTCACCCCAGCAGAGGGGAGGTGGAGTCAAGGAAAATCCCTAGAGCTTGCTGGCCAGTCAGCTTAGCCTAATCAGTGAAGCCCAGGAGCCAGAGAGAGACCCTGCCTCAAAACAAGCAAGCAAGCACATGGGACAGGCAGATGGTCTCTGAGGAACAGCGCCAGGGTCTGACCTCATGACTCCACATGCACTGCACGCACGCTCACCTGGACACGCTCACCTGCACACATGCAAACACTAACAACTAACGGGAGCCAGCTAGGTGGAGACATTTTGATCCTACCTCCATGGGTTTGGGGTTTGGAGCAGTAAGGTGCAAAGGAAAGTAGGGGAGCAGGGCCCCCCGTGGCCCTTGGCTTACAGTCTATTCTTCAGCTTGCTTCCTTGAATCCCTACTTCCTACCTGGGCTTCCTACCTCAGACTCAAAGGATTCATTTTCCCAGATGGCTCCTCTCATCTCTGTCTGAAAGTCACTTCCCTCTCAGATGTGCTCAGGGGGGGGGTGCTTTCTCTTAGAGAATGGGGCCAACACCCCTTCCCTCCCAGGAGAGCTGGGTCAAGGGTGGGCTATGCCTCTGACATCTTCTGAGGAGAACCTCCTTAGAGACCACCACAGGTTCAGAGAAGAAGCCTACATCGGCCTCTTGCAATGAGGACAGGTGGCATGAGTAGCCACGGTATAGCACACACTGCTGGGTGCCTGCTTCGCAGGACCTGCTGTGCCCCATGGGCAGTATCATACCCAGTGACAGATTTAAGTGGTTTCCTCGGGTCACACAGTCAGAAACTCTTGCCTCCAACTGCACACCTGCAGCCTTGACCCCTTCCTGTCACTCTTTCACGACAGTTCCCTGGTGACAGAACTCGGGCTCCAGCCTTAAAAGTCACAGCTTGACCCAAGTCTAACTAGAATAAAAACCAGTGAGGAGAACATATCCTTCTGCCTACCTCCCACCTTCCTGAGTCTCTCCACCTTCATCTCTATCCTCACCCTTCATCCCAGTCCATGTGTTCCTAATTGGACAATCTGAGAAGAGAGAGATTTTGGACGAGGGGATGACAAGACAAATGGACTCTTCCATGCTGAGGATTTTAGAGCTACATCCCCTTGGATGCTTGCATTGCCCTGCTGATCTTTCCAGGGCACTTTCCTAATGACCAAGAATTATGGACTTTTTTATTTGTACCAAGATCTTACAGCATCACAATACTCATTTAAGGAGTTTTATGACTGTGCTGCTGGGAACTAGGATTTTAAAGCCAAGAGAGGTTCTGTGGGGCTTTGAAAGGTTGCCCTGGCTCTCCCCCTACCTTCTCCTACCTGACCCACAGTTTTCTTGGCTCCCTGGGCTATGGACCTCTCAATTCCCAGGCTCTATAGCTGTGTGGCATAGAGAAGCTACCCTCCCTATTGGAATTTCACTGTTAGCTTCTGTTGCAGTTCCTCTGCACTCTGCTGATAAATTTACAACCAAACAGCTTACAAGGGGGACAAGGGATTTTGTTTTATAATTTTATAATTTGTTTTATAATGGCCTGGTTATAGTACCTCGTCCAGATTGACAGGGAAGCCCACACTAATACCAGAGGCCAAAGGAACTGGCCACACCATATCTATACATCCATCAGATTGCTGAGAGAGGAACTATCTTTACTTCCAGTCCAGAATGTGTGGGCCAAGTATACCAAAGGATGCCAACTTCCTTAACCAGTTCCCTCCATCTTATTCACCTGGCCCTGGTCAATGTGGGCTTGGTCTTCCCTTATCAATTAGACAATTTTCTCCAGTCTTGCTCAGGACTTAACTCAACTACTAATTCTCTACAAATGCATCCAGAGCTAGAACCCTCAACTGTCAAATTGACCCTGTATCTAACTACAATACTTTACCCCTTGTCAATTTTATATAAAACGTATTGTTTTTAAACTATAACTATTCAATCCTTGTCCCCACAGATGCTGTATTTATCTTAGGACATAAAATATGTTAATTTTTTATTAATTCTAAATGTCTAATAAGACAAAAATTTTCAAAGTCCAATTTAAAATGTCAGTCATTAAAAGCTTAGTTCCAACATTTTGAAAGTTCAAAATCTCTTAACTGTAAAAGCCTATGAAATGAAAACAAGTTAAACAAGTTAAATGCCTCAATGCAAAATAAACATTAAAACAGAAGCATTATGTCACAACAAGAAACATCAAACTAAGATTAAAGCTCAGTAACTAAAATTCCGAGTCCTGTGGTTTGGTGGCATCTTTGTTACTTCTCATGTAGTAAGGATGGTTCCAAGGTTCTGGGCAATCTTAGTCCCTCTTTCCAGCTCAAAGTTGCACAAGCAGCACAATTATGGACCAGGTTGAATCTGAACTCAAAACTGTCCTCAGCATATATCCCATGGTTCTGGCAATTCCAGCGACATCCTGGATTTGTCTCTGCAGATAAAAGTTTCATCTTCCTTTGCAGGAATTCCAAACTTGTTACTTCATGACAAGCTTCAGCCACTCTCCATGAACCCCCCTCAATCTTGCATCAAAACTATCACCAAGAGCGTCATATTGCAAGGTTCTGCAGTAAGACTGAGTTATAGCCTAGCCTGCTTGAACCACAGCTGTCCCAACTTCTACATCTTGATTGTGGAAAGGTTCTTTTCTAGGCAACCAAGATGTTCAAAGGGCAAGAAATGGCTTCATCTTAGGCTTTTGACCCCTGAAGGAATCTGGGGTTTCTTTCTTTCTTTCTTTCTTTCTTTCTTTCTTTCTTTCTTTCTTTCTTTCTTTCTTTCTTTCTTTCTTTCTTTCTTTCTTTCTTTCTTTCTTTCTTTCTTTCTTTCTTTCTCTTTCTTCTTTCTTTCTTTCTTTCTTTTCTTTCTTTCTTTCTTTCTTTCCTTCCTTCCTTCCTTCCTTCCTTCCTTCCTTCCTTCCTTCTTTCCTTCCTTCCTTCTTTCTTTCTTTCATCTATTTATCTATTTATTTATTTATTATTTTTTATTTCTTCCACTCATACAATGTTAATAAGTACCCCATTCCCCTCCCTGGCTCCACACCTCCCTGGATCCCCTTGCTCCCTCCCCCTTTTGCCCCTTCCTTTCCCCCCTTCCCTCCCTTTCTCCCAGTGCCCCCCCCCCATTCCTGGAGCATCCTTTAGTATGCATGACAAACTTCCCTCTGGGTCCTCCTCTCTGATGAGGTGTAAGGACTCAGCATCATGCGTAGAACTCTTTTTTGTGTTCCTCTTTGGTATAGGAACACTTTTGTGGCTGTTAATCCCTTGCCTCTAAGGATCATAGTGCCTGTGATTCATGCTAGACTTTGGGGGTTCAATGATATGTTGGTATTTGTGCAGGTCATGCAAAATCCTATTATTATTACTTCAGCCCTAGCTTGTATATCGTTGCTCCTCCCCCATCTTTAGGCTCTTACAATCTTACCACCCCCTCTTCCGCAAATTTCCCTGAGCTTTAGGATGGAGAGAGATTAGGCTGGTCTGGTTCCAGGTGGTTGATGTAGAGTCTCTGACTTTCTGATTTATGGTTTGTTGATTTTTTTTTCAGTTTTGCTACTCCTGCACTGCCCTTGGCTCCATCCTGATGAGTATTGGAGGTCACCCCCTGGCCAGAGATAAAAGGCTGTTAAAATAGAGTCTTATTATAAGAGTAGATTCAAAGGTAGATGGAATAAGAGTAGGAGACTGCTGTGGGGGGGGGTCAGTCTCCCATTTGCAGGATGATTATCTTCTATCTGCCAGACTCTATGCCCTCCCTTTCTGGTGACGCAATGTCTTATCAGTTGCAAGTGACCAGGAAGGAAAGTCTGTGAGCTTAACTAAATGTCTCATTACTTACTTTGGTCCTTGATGGTGGCCTATTTTCTCTGCTGTAGCATGATCCCCTCTCTCCTTTTTTCTGATGGGGCCCTCCTTCCCCTTCCCTCCCTGCTTATAATCTTTGCAATTACCATAAGTATTACAGAGATTTATCTTTGAGTGTGTCACTAAGTGGGTTTGGTACTAGGGTCCACCTATTAAAGAGTACAGGTGGGACTTAATTTTCTGTGTCTGGGATACTTCACTCAATGTAATTTTTTTCTAATTCCATCCATTTCTTGGCAAATTTCATTAATTCATCATTTTTGATAGCTGAGTAGTATTCCATTATATAAATGTACCAATTTTCCTCATCCACTCGTCAACTGTTGAGCATTTGGGTTGAGGAATCTGTGTTTTCAAACAATGGAATCTCTATATAGTGATACTCATTTCTTCTACTATCCCAGTGCAAAGTACAGGGTTTTCCTTTACTGACACTTTATTTCTCCAATAGCTGCAGCTGCTCTGCTGCCTGCTCTTTCCAGATCTAAAGCTTTAAGGCCACCAACATAGCTCTCCTCTAACAAGCAAACCAGTTCATTGTCTTTAAATTCAACCTTGCCAGGGTCCTCATTCCTTTCATCATAAACCAGACTCAAACAATTCATAACTTTCTCAGCATCACCATCTTCCAAAAAACTCGGCTGAACTATTTTTACAGTACAGTCTTAAAAAACCACCATATTCCTAAAAAAAAAACCCACAAAGCATTCAACATCCACAAAAGCCACATAGCCGGATTTATCAGCAACACCCCTCTTCTATGTTATGAAATTCTGTGGCAGTTATTCTGCACTGTTGCTAATAAATTCCCAATCAAATGGCTTACAAGGGAACAAGGGGTTTTATTTTGACTCATGATTCTTGGTTACAATTCCTTCTTCAGCTTGATGGAAGAGCCCACACAAACACCAGGGGACAAAGGAACTGGCCACACCACTGGACTTCTGAGAGAGGGACAATCCTTTCTTGCTAGACCAGCATGTCTAGCCAAGTATACTAAAGGATGCTATATTTTTGACCAATTCTTTCCATCTTATTTACTTGTCCAGAGACTAATCCTACCCACCATAGATTGAGTCTTCCCTACAAATTATTCAATCTTTTGCAGGCTTGCTCAGGACTTAATTCAATAACTAATTCTCTAGAAATGTGCCCAGACCTGGAACCCTCAACCATCAAGTTGACAGCTGTATCTAACTATGCTTCTTCAGAGTGGAACTGGCCCTCCCCCTCCCCCCAGACCTCTTCCCTGTTTCTACACAAACTGAAGGGCAACCCCCGCACCCCCACCTTGGGGTGGGCCTTGTTTCCATCTTTCATACTGTGCTTGTGGCTGTGTGCCAAACCATGAACAAATTAACCAATTATGACATGGGCGCGTTGCTCAAGGGTCAAGAAGAGATGCAAACAGAACTGGGATGTCGCTGTGGAGTTGTTTCCATGGTTTTGAGGTGGAGACAGGAGGGGAGGGAAGGATACCTCTTGTCTTCAATCCTTCTCATTCCCAGGACAAGTTTTGCCCGAGCCCAGCTTTGGTCTGTTCTGGTTGTCCTTAGAGGCCGAGGGTCTCCTTGGAGGTCCAAAAGAAGACCTTGAGGTGATAAGGACGTTTGCAGATTGGTGGGTGTACTTGGCACAACTCAACTAGCCAAGCCTTTGCCTCTGACATCACAGGGCATGGCAAGCTCTAGTCCCTCATCTGAAAACAGATAACCACGCCATGTGCTTCTGCTCAAGAGATGGATTGTGGACAGCTAGTGGTGTCCAGCAACTCAGAGCTTTTCGCCTCTGTGTTCTGCCACTTGTGCGCTTCGGCCCTCATCTGACCCTTAGCTTCTGGCCCGCCTCCTTCTTGGGAGCCAGGAGTCCCCACCTGCAGGCCCAGCTTGTCTGCAGTTCTCAGAACAGATGCTAAGGCTTAAAACAGTCCCAGACTCCACTCTGAGGTGGCTGATCTTGTCCTGACTTCTGCCCTTGCACTCCATGATCAGAGCACAGTGTCCAGCAGGGTTCAGCTGGGTACAGCCCAAAGCTGTGCAAAGAGGTGCCCTGAGACCACTCAAAGGTGTCTCCCTTCTCTATATACCTATCACTTACAGTTTGCATGACTCAGTTGGAAACGAACAGTTACTAACCACAATGCGTATGTTTGTGTGTGCGTGTGTGTTTGTATGTGTGGACATGTGCATATTATGGGGTTGCTGTTGTCATTTGTCTCATTAGAACCACGATCCTCAATCTATCTACACATCTATATACACTTGTTGTCATGGTTGGACATAGGTGTCAACTTGACAGTTGAGGGTTTGAGCTCTGGGCACATTTGTGGAGAATTAGTAGTTGAGTTAAGCCCAGAGCAAACCTGAAGGAGATTGTCTAGCTGATGGGGAAGGCCCAGCTATGGTGGGTGGGATTAGGGTCTGGAATAAATCAGTGAGAGCTGGTTGAGAAAGTCAGCATCCTTCTGTTCACTTGGCCAGACATGCTGGTCTGGCAAGTAAGGATCGTCTCTCTCTCAGCTGTTATATAGAGGTGGTGTGGCCAGTTCCCTTGGTCTTGGTGTTGGTGCGTGCTCTCCTGTCAAGCTGGACTGAAAACTGTAACCAGATAATCATAAGAGACAATAAACCCCTTGTTCCCTTAAGCTGTGTGATGGTCATTTATCAGCAACCATGCAGGTGAACTGCAACACTCCTAAAGGACTTCTCAAGAATGCTAGTGTCCAGGATACACTCAGACACTCTGATTTCACTAGGATGGGCCCTGGAGCATTGGGACGGTCAAACAGCACCTCAGGGTTAACACAACCTGTTCCTGGCATGTTGAGAAGGTCTGAATTAGACACAATACTACAAGGATAGAACTTTATTTCCATCTCCTCCCAGGTGACTGGCTTAGCGCTGTGTGCACATCAACCAATCAGAGGTCACTGTGCCTGCCCCCCCTCACCCCAGCTGGATCTAGATGTTCTACATCCTTATTATACTGAGTTTGATTTCCTGTTTCTCATCTGTCTCTCACTACACAATGGGCTGCCCTGGGACCAGATCCAGACTTTCATCTTCAGATATTTTGACAAAGGCTTCTCCCGACAGAGACAGTGAGTCCTCCTGGATCTAAGGACACTGTCTTCCTTCCTTCCAGCCTCCCTGTTTGTCAGCGAAGCCCCTCCTTTCTTCTCCATGCCTCTCCCTGCTTCAGGCCCCCCTGGCCTGTGAATCAGTCATCTCTGCTACACAGTCAATCACTCTGTAACAGAGCAGCTTGAAACAATAGACATCTATCATTACTGCACGGGTTTAGCGGGTGGGCCTCTGGGAAACTCGGTCAGTTCTCATTCAGATCTCTCTGGAGGTTTCAGCAAAGCCATGGTGAGCCTGAGACAGAAAATTATTGTGAGTTTGAGGCCAGCCTGGGCCACGTAATGAGTGCTAACCTAGTCTGGGGTACAAAGTTAAAAAAAAAAAAAAGAAAAACAAGACAAACAAACAAAAACAAATATAGGGGCTGAAGAAATTTCTCAGTTGGTGGAGTACGTACTGAACAACAAGCATGCCAACCTGGGGGTGGGCAGAGAGCTACTCTGCCATTCAGGGTGCCTGTGTGCAAGGCTGGTGGCCTGGGGTTGATCCCTGGAACCTACTGGTGGGAAGTGAAAGCTGACTTCTGAAAGCTGTCCTCTGACCTCCGTACTCATGCTGTGTTCTGGATTTGCCTCTCTCTCTCTCTCTCTCTCTCTCAATAAACATTTTTGTGTGTGTATGCATGCACATGTGTTTTCTGGTGGGTGTGCTTGTGTGTGAGCATGTGTACAAGAGTACATTTGAGAGTGTGTGTCTGGGGAGGCCCCTGCCTGGCATATTTTCTTTTTACATGAGATCTAGGGATCCGAACTCAGGTCTTTTGCTTGCAAGGCAGAGGCTTTAACCCTAAGCTATCGCCCCAACCTCAAAAGAATATTTTTAAAAAGATGCCCATGGATGCTATGGTTTCTGCAGCCTTGCCTTAGACAACAGAAGAATCTACTTCTAAGGGACCAAGCCCACAGCAAGGTCAGAGACACCAAGCTAGAGGCTACCATCTCACTGAACACATAGCATCTATTTTCTGTGGATCCCGTAGGCTGCCCTGTGCAATATAGACGAGAGCTACATAAGGAAAGAAAATCACAGGGGCCTTGCTGGAGAATAGCACACAGCCCCAAGGTGAAGACTGGCCTGGGACCAAGGAGAGATCCTGACCCCCCCTGGGCCTCTTGTTCACATCATCCTCTGACTTCCAGTGCACACTGCCCCTCTCAGATGCAGGAGCAACAAGGGAGGAGGTTTCCTCCCGAGCATTTTGATGCTTAGGAGAAGAGGGAGCAGAGTCACACCGCAGCTTTACCACAATCATGACTCTGTAGAAATTGACCAACTAAGACCTTCGAGTAAACCCAATGCTTCAAGCACCTTCAGAATGTGAACAAATGTTATGACCACGCATGTGAAGTCAGGGGACGGAGGAGATTTGTGGGGAAGCTGCCCACACAGGAAAGGGAAGAGCCAGGTTGGTGGAGGTCGGCCACTGAACCTCAGCACAGCCGGAGGGACGGCCAATCCAGACAAGATGACAGTGCTGGGGTGGGGACTCGTGGAGATCGAGTCCAGGCAGCTCTGGAAGGTTCTGCTTCTACTTTCATCTACTATTCACTTTGAGCTATGCAAGTGTGGGGACTTGAGTTCAGATCACCAGCAACTCACCAGCTGCAATTGCGTAGGTCTGACATCCCAGGGCTGGGGGGACGAGGGGGGGAGGGCGGAGGCAACAGAACCATGGAGCTCACTGGTCATTCAGCTCAGCTGGATGTATGAGCTCCAGATTTGGTGAAATGATGCCCTGTCTTGAAAATTTAAGATGGAGAGTGATTGAAGGAAACACTCAGTATAGACCTTGGGTCTCCACACATATGAGTATCCATGTGCACGTGCACTCATGTGACCATGTACACCATACACACTGGCACATGCACACACACAGACACAGAAGTGTTGACTGGATTACTATTTATTGGAGGACCTTCATAGTCCAAATTAAATCTTACACTTCCTGATATGAATACAATGTTGCTACCTTAATATTATCATACAGCAGGCAATGACAGCTGGCATACATTTATTGCTCAGTGTATTTCTTCTTGGGATCTCACTATGAATCTCAGGCTGGCCTTGAACCCTGGATTCTCCTGCCTCAGCTTCTTTGTGTAGATTACAGGTGTGCACCTCCATGCTCAGTTTTTTTCTTAATGATATTCTTTTTTTTTTTAATTATTCAATTGTGCATGTGTGTGTGTGTGTGTGTGTGTGTGTGTGTGTCTGTGTGTGTCTGTGTGTGTGTAGAACCACCGGTGAATCCGGGAACCACCATGGAGGCCTCTACCTCCTCGTTTACTCTGCCCAGGATTCACAGGCTCCGCCCTACCAGGACCAGAAGCGCAGGCCGCCTCCACTTGCACCCGGTGTCTATACGTGGGATCTGGGATCCGAACTCAGGACCTTCTGCCTGCAAGGCAGAGGCTTAACCCCTGAGCCACCTCTCCAGCCCCTTAATGATATTCTTGAACACGTGGCACATGTGACTGAATGTGATGTGCACAATGACTCTGTAAGGTAACAAGTTTCACGGTGGAAGAAACCAAAGCACAGAGAAGTAAAGTTTCTGGCCTAAGGTCAAATAACTTGAGGCTTGAAGTCATGTAAGGCGGCCCCAGGACCTTGCTCCTGGTCTCTGTGTTTGTACAAATAGGAGCAGTGAGTGATAAAAAGTTCCTGTGTATTCCCCTTTCTCTTCTTTTTCTTCCCCACTGAAGCACCCCCTTAGGCACAGTTAAGATTCTCCAGCTGGGGAATTTTCTGTTTGGCATTGTGATTGATGCTCCAGGGCCTATGACTACTTTTCTCTAGGTGGGCTCTGCACACACCTCCTGTGCCATCTGAGAGCCCTTCTGAAAGCACACCTCTCCAGTCGCTTTCCAGGGGCAGAAGGACATGAGTCCTGGAGAGAACTAAGATCAGCAAGCATGAGGGACTCGAACTGAGGAGCTGCTGCTATCTGAAGTGCTGGGCAGTTCAGCTCCAGCTATGCCGCTTGGAAAGATCTAGATTTATCTATTTCCTGATCTAGAGAAGGCTGGAGTCTGAGGGCCCAGAAGGCGGGGCGGGATCTCAACAGAATAGGTCTCCATGTCCAGCCTCTCTAGACCATCTGTCAAACTCGACCTCACCTCAGGCCAGTGACCCAGGTCATGGTGACCAAGAGTGAGCGAGGAATACCAGCTACCCAAGAGCAAAACCTAGGTCTTGGTCATTGTGACATTCTGGACTTTGATTAGTCAGCACATCTGCGAACACACCAGGTGACTGGAGAATGATATTTCATGCTTCCGAGAGAAAACCATTTTCATTACTGTTCAGCATGGCCCAGGAATCCGAGATGCAAATGGCAAATGGAGTAAACATTCTTGTGTTAATTACTGTCATTCCATGAGGCCATTACCACCCAGGGGCTGATTAAGAGTCTGGCGGGGGCATCTTTGCACCAGGAAACATGGATTATAAGGCTTCTCCACAGGGCCCTCTTGGGCTGGTAGGATTTGGGGGAAGGTGGTTAATAAATATAGCCACAGGGATATCATGCCTAAACTTTCTGTTTAAAGAAACACAACCTGCCAGAAAGCAATGAAAAGAGATATGGGACAGAAAGGCAGGGAGTGTTGGCAAATGTTGCAATAGTCCTGCATTCAGCTGGTGTCCTGACCAGGAGGACACTCGGGGGTCATCGATGCACACCACCCTCTAGAATTTTTTTCAGGAAGTGACAGCTGTCCTATGATGACCTGGGCAGGTGTGTCCCTCAGCATGTTCCACCTGTGACCGCTCCTGAAAGGAGCCAATCTCGTCCAAAAGTTCTGCAAATGACCACTAGAGGGAAGCAGTGAGTCTATATACCACCGATTCCCCCCTCCTTAGACACAGGCCTGGGGTCCTGAAGCTTAAACTTTATCTCCTTCACAGCAAATACGTCCCAGGGCCTCGCCTTGCACTTGTGTTTTGAAATTCTAAGAGAGCTGCTCTAGGTGGCTGCTCTGTCTCCAGGGAGAAATTTCAAAAAAAGCATCTTATTTATTGTGTGCGTATGCGTGGGTGGGCAGGTGTCAGAGGACAACTTTCTAAAACTGGTTCGCTCCTTTCTCCATGTGGCCTCTCGGATTGAACCCATGCCATCAGTTTCAGCAGCAAGCGCCTCTACTTGTTGGACCATCCTCCAGTCCCAGCAAAGGGAGGACTTGATTCCCAGGCCCTGGATTGCAATCTGAGGTTGTTGCAGCTACAGGATTCTTGCCTCCCTCTTTTGTCTATGTGTGAACCGGAACACCAGCAGCCATTTTTGAAGGGCAGAAATTTCATCTTGAGGAATGGTCAAGACAAGGCTTATGAAGCCTCGAGTCTGGATAGTAATGATAGCTTCATATAGACAGCTGCCCCTCAGACTGTTTAGTGGGGGCCAGCATACGGATGAAGGAATCAAGTTTAATAATGTCAACATAGTCTCATGCCTCTATGGTTAGTCTGATCTGAGGATCTGAGCCTGGCTGGGTCGAACAACGCTTTGCCTCCTGTATGGGGAGCAGAGAATAAAGTCTCTGGGCCGCACCTTGTGGCTTGCTAAGGATGGACAGACGGCCTTTTATTGAATTCTTGTGCTCTGCACAGGTTAGCAGGAGGAAATGATGGCACTGGATAGCAAGCCCTGCCTCTCGAAGCTACACTTGTAGACAATGAGTATCCTGAGAGCTTTCCACGGGGACAGTTGAACAGTAGCCATGGTGACTGCAGGGGCAGGATGGCCTAGTTTCCCTGTGGTAAAGAACCTCCCATATCCCGGAGTCTGGCAGGGCCAGGCATCCCGCGAGTCGGCCTCGCTTAGTGGATGGGATCTCAGCAGGGCAGATGCCACAGGACAGTGGAGTTGGAGGATGCCTTCCAGAGCTTTTCAGTCCAGGCTTGAGCTTGGGAGGAAAGGGACCATTCACGTCTACCAGCCTGTGCATGGCACAGATGGGTGGGATCGCATTTGTCCACTCCCCAGTGCTGTCCTGTCGTCTCTTTCCTTTGAAAAGCTCCCTCCTAGACCAAAGCTTTTTGCTGCACAGGAAGTGAACTAGACTCACAGGTCTCAGGAAGCCCTGAAACTTAGGGGCCCTCACCATGGTGATTCAAGCAGCAGTGATTACTCCAGGGAGGAGCCAGCTGGTTCCAAAAGGACCCCCAAGAGTACAGCTCTGGGAGTTGCAGCCTATACTGGAACACAGATGCCTGTGAGCCACCCTTGCTTCTGCAAGTCACCCATATAATCTCACTGGTTCACTAAGCTCAATTTGCATGGCATCTTGCTTCGATCTGTCTTCAGGGTCCTGTCGGAGGGAAATAAGCAGTTGTTCATATCTCTTCAGGAAAAAAAAGAGTCCTGCAACCTGTTCTCAGCAGCTCCTCCTGTCACAGTCTCAGAATCTGATAGCCGTGTTGCTGGGGTCCTCTTGTTTCTTTACATGGGTTTCCCTTGACATTTGCCAGCTCCATTTAGCTTGCAGCGGACACCTCCCTCTTTCTGGACTGGCTCCACATGTGCCCATTCAATGCTGTCCTTGGCAGCGAGTGACCCGTGTGCTCAGATCCGTCAGGCTGGGTTCAGGCCTTTCTTGCACCACCTTTCGGCTCAACCTCTGAGTTTCCGGCCCACTCTTGCTGATTCCACCTTCCAACAGCTCAGTTCTCCTGAGAACATACGGCAGAGCGTGGCTGGGTCCTTATAGAGACGTACTCCACAGGATGACCCCCTCTTAATCCTCCCAGCCACGCCTGCAGGATGAGAGTTATCTCTGCCTTACAATATGCAAAAGAAGGTTCAGAGAGACAGCGGGCAAACAGTGAACCGGAGGTGGAATTCTCATCTGCTTGATCAGAGATGACAGAACGAACCCCCCCCCATGGATGTGACGGAACTGAGAATTGTTTGTAACATGGGACCAGTTGATATTTTGCTATGCCGCCACTGTGTGTTCTGGGGGAGGTGTAAAGGCCTTAGCAGACATGCTCCCGAAAGAGGAGGTCAGGGTAGATGATGTCACATCTCCCAAAGCACCAGCCAGCCCTGCTAAGGAAAAGGGTGGGCTGAGGGCTGCCCGGGGTGGTGGCTTTGCAGCACTGGATTTGGTTGTGACTAAGAAGATAAGATCCTCCCTCGCCCCATTTACTTGCCCCCCAAGGGCTTCCACTTGGGTAAAGAGTGCACATGGTGCTTTCTTTGAGGCCGTCTCATTGCCTCTGCTCCCTCAGCACTTCCTGTCTATCTTGCAGGCTGCAGTGTATGTCTTGGTGCTCTAGACCAAAGCTCACCATGGTCCATCCATCGCAAGGCTCCCCAACCCTTCCCTGGAAGATTCTGAGTCTGTGAACCTTCGCTTAGAACATTGGGTGATCAGGATGCCTGAGGGACTGAACCCTGAGTGAATGGTCAGTTCTTTTACTTATTTATTTGTTTGTTTGTTTGTTTGTTTTTATTTCCACTCATACAAACTTAACAGGTACACTGGTCCCCTCCCTCCCTCCAACCTCCCACAGCACTGTGCCCCCTCCCCCTCCCTCCCTCCAACCTCCCACCCCCCTGTGCCCCCCCTCCCCTCCCTCCTCCCTCTCCATCCCCCAGTGGCTCCCCCTCCCATCCCCGGAGCATCCTTTAATGCGCATGCCAAACTCTCCTGTGGGCCCTCCTCTCCTCCTCTCCGATGAGGTGCAAGGACCCAGTGGCATTTCCCAGAACCCTTTCCTGTGTTCCCCTTAAGCATAGGAACACTACTGTGGCTGTCAATCTCTTGCCTCCAAGGATCTTGGTGCCTTTAGCAAATGCTAGACTTTGTGGGGTCAATAGTGTGTTGGACATTGCGCAGAGCATGCAAAGTCCAATTATGATTGCTTCGGCCCTAACTTGTGTGGAGAATCTTGCATATCATTGCCCCTCCCATCCTTGTGCTCTTACAATCTTACCGCCCCCTCTTCCGCAAATTTTCCCTGAGCTTCAGGATGGGGAGAGATTAGGCTGGCCTAGCCTGAGTGAACGGTCAGTTCTAAGATGTCAGGAGCCACGTGGCCATGTGCTCTGGCCAGCAGTGATGGCGGTAGATGACATGTGTGTATGAAGCACATGGAGGCACGAACCAGCTTGTCCTGGGGCTACACCCTGGCTTAGACTGTCCAATAACTTTGATCACTCGGATTTCTTTTTTTTCTTCCTTCAGGTAACAGGGATGAAACTTCTAGAGTTCAAGAGCTGGGGACACAGGTCAGCTCTCCTTTGTTTTGTCTTGGGTCTCCCTCTCTACTGTGCTTCTGAAGAGAGGACGGTCCTCAGGGGTCCCCCTCATTCCCATGCCCCAGCTTGAGTCTCCTAGGGACGGGGCCTGACAGACCCAGGCTCTCTGCATTTTCCTTCTGGGCTTTCTTCCCACTGTCTCTCTAGCACATTCTTGCAGGACCGTGTGCCAACACTGAGTAGGCAGCAGCTAGAACGGGGCCTGGACTTTCTTCTGGTCAGGGCCACATCTGCCCAGGTTGTGTAGGATTCAATGGGAATGGGGTGGTGTTGGAGCACCTTTGGCTGTACCCTAAGAGTCAGTGGCCCAGTGTCCGTGAGAGGGTGAGTCTGGCAGTGATGAGGCGGGCTGCCTTCTCCTTGCCCATAAAACCCAGGTTCTCCACTGCATGCAGATCTCTAATCATCTCCCCGAAAGGTCAGGTCTGGTATCCACACCAGAGGCTTTTGCAAGAGCCTCTTGCAGTGGACACATCTGTTCCCTCATCAGAAGCAGGCAGGCGACTCATGTCGGGCCCTCATTTGTGGAGCTCATGCATAATGGAGATAGATGATCTGTTTTTCAGTTAGAAAGCTGTCACTCACTCTTGCAGGGTGATGCTGCGCTACTGCCTGAGACCCATGCCTGTCTCCTGTGTGGAAGGGCTGGGCAGTCCCTTGGCCTGATTTCTTTTGGGATCTGATTGTGGGGGTGCAAATGGGAGTCCTTGCTGGGAGAGGTAGAGGGGGTAATTTTTCATCAGATGTGAGTGCCAGATAGGAGGCAATGGGCACTGGGGTTCACTGCCAGAGGAACAGATCAAAGAGATGGAAAGAAAGAAAAAAGAGAGAAAGAGAGAGAGCGAGAGAGAAAGGAAGGAAGGAAGAAAGAGACCTGAGTCTTCAAGGATAACCAGAATCAAGACTCTACACCCACCAAGAATCACGGGATTACTGCTGTCATTTTCGGGGTCCAAATCGGACCATCAGAAGTAGCCAGAAAGAAGTAACTGCTACTGAAAGCTGACTCTGGAAGAGTTTGCAAGACAGACACCCAACCAGTCCTGGGCTGAAAGGCAGGGCAGGGCAGAGGGTTTGGGGAGGGGAGAGAGAAAGACAGAGACAGAGAGAGAGACACAGAGAGAGAGAGAGAGAGAGAGAGACAGAGAAAGACAGAGAGAGCAAGAGCGAGAGAGAGAGAGAGAGAGAGAGAGAGAAGAGAGAGAGAGAGAGAGAGAGAACTTCTGCGCATGAAAAAGGACCAAGTAGGGGTTTGTGTCCCCTTCAGTGGAAGAAGCATTGACCAAAAAAAAAAAAAACAGAACCAAAAGAATGGACTCTGAGCAAGGGGGTTAACACTGGGATTTCGCCAGGATACTGTGTTTAAGAGCTCCGCAAGCATAGGCCTTGCATCTGTGGATTCTCCAAAGTCGGGTTTGCATGTTCATTTTAGGGACCCATGCATCAATAAAGTGGACCTGCCAATAAGACACAGCAACCCCACTGCCCTCCCTAGACCTCTGGCCCCTTCTTGCCAGAGAAAAGGGATGGATTAAAGGTCTCTGAGTAGGGCTGGGCAGACAGCTCAGGCAGTCAAGTGTTGATTTTGTAAACATGAGGGCCTGACTGCAATCTCCAGAACCTACATTAAAATAAAGCTGAATATGGTGACACGAGAGCTTGCAGTCCCAGTGCTAAGGAAGAGGAGACTAGTGGGTTTCTGGAATTGTCTTGCTGCCCCAGCCTCGTCTACTAGCCTATGTGCTGAGTTCCAGGCCAGTGAGAGAAGTCATTTAAAAAAAAAAAAAAACAGCACTTGAGGAACCACCACCCAAGGTCATCTGTCTTCAGGTCTATACACAAGCACACATGTGCGTTCACACACGAATGCACACATGGCACATGCAGCTTTGATGCTTTTGCAGCTAGAGGAGCAAGGCATTAGCCACCTCAATACCTCTAAGAGGGATGCAGGAAGAAGATGATATGCAAATAGTTAAGCAGAAAGTGGCTAAGCACCGAGCATCCTGATTACTCCCCCTGAACGCTCATGACTAGGCAGCAGCAGCCGCGAGTGGAACCCAGTGCCTGCTGACTTTGTGTACATGGATTTGAGTTCGTGAGTGAGTGTGTGTGTGTGTGTGTGTGTGTGTGTGTGTGTGTGTTCAAGATTTCTCTCTGCCACCCAGTAGGACAGGGAAGACAGGAAACGATCACGTGGCTCACTCAATCATTTTATTTTAAATCAGGACCAGGTTCCGGGCCACCACCTGGGTTTCCCATGGGTAAAGGGAGGCCAGTCCATTTAATTACCATCCTGCATGGCCCCTGGAATCCTTCCTCTTGCTGGAGTATCAGCAACCCCCAAAACATCTGCGTCCTTCCAACACAAACCTTTAAGCCATTCATTTTCTACATTTATGAAATAAGTCAATAAAAAAGATGTTCGACACAATTTCCCCAGAGAGCGGATGGAGAAGCATGAATTGGAAACTCCTATTATCTTCTGTTTTCTTGTCTCCGATGACAGATAGTGGTGAACGGTGAAGGGGATTGTGTGTGTATGGGAGGGTGTGATAAAGCTTTAGAGAAGACAGCCTTTAACAATATGTCATTATACATCCAAGTCAAAGGAGACAAAGACAGACAAAGGTGGGCTGGGCTTCTCTGGCCAGGTTTTGCTCAAAGCCACACCTGGCCAGCCTGCAGCCCCTTCTACTATTAGAAGCCATTAAATGACCCCCCACTACCACAATCGAGCTTCCCCACTTGGTCTTCAGGGAGTTGATTAATTCATCTAGAGACTTGTGGCTCCTCACAAAGGTCTTAATTAAGAAAGAAATCGGCACCTTGTGAGTTCCCTGGGAATCGATAGCCCAGGGGAAGATTCCACCAGCTTTTCTGGGGATAGTGAGGAAGAGAAGATGAAGCAGGCGTGGAATCAATGGGACTAAAGCACTGGAGCAGCAGGGAAATTCAGCAACCCGGGACCACCAAGGGGGATGCATCCACCAGAGAAGATCTGCCCCAAGGCTTTAGCTTCACAAAGGTTGACTCCAATGGCAGGAAGTAAACTTGGAAGACTTCTTTGAATTGGGCTCCACTTTAGGAATTTGACTTAAAGGATACTATAAAAAAAACATGGTAGTTGTTTTCAAGTCTGAGAGTCTGTGGGAGTCATCTGGAGGAGCTTTTAAAATGTGCGGATGTTCGGGGTAGGCGATGCAGCTCAGTGATGGAGCGTTTGTTTAGCATGCAAGAGACCCTGGGGTTGATCCTCTGCATCAAAGTGAGGGAACCTGCATCCCCAGGCGAGTCAAGTCATACTCTCTGAGCCGACAAGAACTAAACAATGAAGTATGTTAAAAAATCGTTGCATTGATCCGTGGGGTGTCTAGAGTTAATGAGACCAACTAGCTCCATAGATAGGAGGGACCCTTCTGAGGTGTGACCCACAGAGTAACAGCAGTGCCTGGGAGATGGTCAGAGGTACAGGTACCTGCCCAGAGTAGTAGAAGGACAGCAGGCGAGATGTCCAGTTCACACAAATCCAGTAGCATGAAAAGCATTACCAGAGACGCCAGTTTGCTCTGGGCTCTGGGTTCTAATGTGACTTCAACATTGAGGCAGATTATACTTGGCTGTCTGGATTCATATAGTCTCCCTGTGTGGTTTCAACCACAGCAACTCCAGAGAGAAAATACTTGGAAAAAAATTACATCTGTTTCAAATATGCCCAGATTTTTAAAAATTGTTGTTCCCTTAGCAACACGGAATAACAGCAATGTATATAGACCATTTATACTGCATTAGCAAATGCAAGTAATCTATGGATGATTTAAAATACATGAGATATTGGTTTTATGACAATATAACAGCATTTTATAAAAGGGATGTGAATGTTACAAAAATTCGATATCAATGAGGAATCCTACAATCAATTCCTCAGCAGTAAGGTTTGTGTGTGTGGGGGGGGTGTGTACTAATTCACACACACCTTTGTTCATGAATGGGCGGAGAACAGAGGTAAACCTCAAATGTCTTTCGTCCAGAGCCCTTCACTTTGTTTTGTTTTTCTAAGATGACTATCTCGCTGGCCTGAGACTGTCCAAGTAGACCAGGTTGGCAGGCCAGTGATGTACAGGGATGCGCCTATACACAACTCTCTAGCCCTGAGATTCCAGGTTTGTGCCACCACACCCAACTTTTACACGTGGGTTCTGGAGATAGAACTTGGGTTCTCATGGTTGTGTGGCAAACACTTTACCAACAGAGCCTATTTCCTGGTCCCAATCTATCTTGTGATGTAGTCCAGGTGTCCTTGTGATGTAGTCCAGGCTGGGGTGGAATTCTCACAGTGAGCCCAGACTAGCTATGCACTGGCAATCCTCCTGCCTGAGCTTCCCACGCCTTGGAGCAATCCAAGACAGTGCCTGCCTGGGTTACAGACAGGTGCCACCTGCAACTTGTTCCTAACTTCTCTGAGACTCGCTTTCATCGTATGCAACAAGGGAATAAGGTTCCTCTCAGAGAAGCCCAGCACACCATAGCTTCTCAATAGAACCTGGTTCCTTTCTCTCTAAATGAGGAAGAAACCAGATCCATCAGAGACAGTCAGGGCCAAATGTCTGATATGCACAGACAGTCAAAGCGACTTCATGCTCTTAAATTCACCCAGCCTGAGTAGGGTGCTTTTAGTCAGCTGTTTTCATAGCCATCCATGGCGTGATCTTCGTCTACTTGTGGTCCCTGCTTAGCTCCCATCCCTGAACCAAAGGGAACGTTGGACCAGGAAACTTGTATTGAAAAACTATGAAAGTCACAAAAGGATTATGAATTGGTGAATACAGGCTGGGAGGTCTTGGGCCGGCAGTTTCAGGGTCCTGTAGACATTTTTTGTGGCTCTTGGGGGAAATCCTTTCTTTGTGAAGTAGGAAGAAAAGCTCTTTTCAGGGCCCATAACTGTGTCTAAGAAAACTCTGCATGTTGGATTAATTTTAACACACAAAACTAAATGCTTTGTGGGCTGGGAAGGAGGTTGGGGGTTAAAGTCTTTGACTTACAGCCTTAAAGACCTGAGTTCTGATCTCCAGATCCCATGTAAAAATACTGGGCAGATATGGCAGTGGCCTATAATTCCAAACCTGAGAAACCCCAGAGGAAAGGAATAAGATGGAGAACCAATCCAGGATGATTCCTGTTTTCATCTTGAGGCCTCCAGAGGCACATGTACTAAGCATTCTATTGTACACACACACACACACACACACACACACACACACACACACACACACGCTTGCACTCATGCAACAACACACTCAAACATAAATAAGTGCTATGTAGATCTAAGTAGTCTGTGGACTTGTAGAAAAAGTCATTTCTGGACTTCCTTTATTCCCAACATATCCTGACTCGGGGGAGAAAAACAAAGAGTCAATACCCTTCTGTTTCCAGGCCTTGTGGCGGGTGAGGGGAGGCTTGGCAGATGGCAGTGATATTCTCTTAATTTGTGGGTCACCATGTAGCTGCCCACAGACAGTGCCAGCACTTTTAATGAGACTGCTTAATTGGTGTGAACACGGGAGAGTGTAGGGGTCACCTTCGCTGAGTGTCGAGTTCAGATGGGAGCATGGGACCCTCTGGGCCTGAACTAATACTCTTCTCCACCAGGAACAGGGAAGAGAGGGGGGAGAGAGAGAGAGAGAGAGAGAGAGAGAGAGAGAGAGAGAGAGAGAGAGAGAGAGAGAGAGAGATCAGCACGACCTAAAAGGGGAGCCAGAGATGGGCATGTTTCCCTGAGACACCAGCTCCCACCTGATCGAGAGATAGGGCTTAGAGAGACCCTCTTACAGCTTTGTCCAAGGTCAGCTGTTTGCATTGATTGGTACAGTTACTCAATGCAGCATATTTTTCAAATGTCTACCATGTGTTAAATATACAGAAAGTTTTCTTGCACATCATTCCAGTCAGTTTCATTCAGTTGGTTAAGAACTTTCTGAGGCTTGTTTGTTTAGTACTGTCTACACATTACAGTGCTAGATTAGCGCCAAGGGACTGACTCATATCAGGCAAGTGATCTACTACTGTTCCACCCTGTCACTGGTGCTGAACTCTTTGAATCCTGACTTCCCAATTTTACCTATAAACAGAGGTCTAAGAAAGTTAAATAACTTGGCCCCAGATCACATAAGAATTCAGCAGGATTTGCACCATGGACAGATCAAGGCATCTGGCCTTGATTTGCACTAGGAGTTTATAAGTTGACTTCTTGGTCCTTCCAGGTAAACATTCCTGAACAGCCCAAGAACCAGCAGTAGAATGTTCAGGAAGGTCCAGGTGCCACTGAGAAGACAGAAACTTAGTTGTTATGTGGTCCTGGGACACATCAGCTAGACTTGGGAGCAATAGGGGGGGATCAAATCTCGCCTGCCTTTACCTGTGCCCACCTCAACATCCAGAGCAGACCACATCCCTGGCAGACACAACCCCTGGGGATTCAAGGCACATATGTCGTGGTTCTGCTTCTTAAAGAGCCATTTGACCTGGCTCTTAGCATCGGATGGCTGAGAGCTTGGCCTGAGGCCCTGAGATGTAGGGTTGCTGCGTTCCTGAAATCATTCACTACTCAGAGTCTTGCAAATTGCAGGAAACCAGAGGGAGGCAGCCCTTCTGCACTGGTAACTGCTTGTGCACACACCATGCCTTCCCCTTGTGCCTCCCACAATGTGGTATTGCAGACCTTTCACTGCCACTGAGGGGGTCCCTCCTTCCTCCAGCCTCTGCTCCTTTCCCTAACCCTAGTTTCTTTCCCTACAACTTGGAGCACTGAGAAGCCCTCTCCAGACCCCAGTGCTCACAGTAGGAAGAGTCCCTCCTGACTGTCCACGGACAGGAATGAGGATGAAATGTGCCCACCCTTCATCTTCTCTTCATTAGCTCCGGGTAACAGCGAGGCCACATGGAAGGAGAGAGAATGAGCTGAACGATCAATGGAGAGGTGTGTGGAGAGGAGAGATCATACAGGTCATGCTCATTTTCTTTCTCATCGCTGCACTCTCTTCTTGCTTCTGGGGTGGTGTCTGTGTCCATCGTTAACTGTAGTGTAGGTCCCCTAGCCACCACACAGCCTTCAGCCCAGGGGACAAGGTCGAGTCCACCCAGAAGGGACATCCACAGTCTTCTCCCAGCAACTGCATGGTGCCCAGGCAGCCTGTATAAAGCCAACACACAGCCAGGGGATGTTCACTCGCTTACCCAGCACATTATTTTTTTGGTCTCTCTATGTAGTTGATGCTAGCCTGAAACCCACTAGGGCCATTTAAAATCCCACGTGTGAAGGAAAGAAGCTCAGAACATTTAGAGAATGGCTCAAAGCCATGCACGACACTCAGGCAGCAATTATACTTTTTGTTTGAGTGTTTTAAAACAGGGTCTTGGAATGTCTCCCAGGCTGGCCTTGAACGCATGATTCTCCTGTCTTAGCCTCCAGAATGCTGGGGTTATAGGCATGTGCCACTCCTGGCAAAAGACGTTTGGAGACCTGCCTTTCCTTCCTTCCTTCCTTCCTTCCTTCCTTCCTTCCTTCCTTCCTTCCTTCCTTCCTTCCTTCCTTCCTTCCTTCCTTCCTTCCTTCCTTCCTTCCTTCCTTCTTTCCTTCCTCCATTTTTTGTGTGTGCATGAAGTTGTGGTGTGGGCATACACATGTGCACGAGGGGGCACTTGAGTGTGTGTGCCTGTGAAGCTCCGAGGTTGTCATTGGGAATCATCCCGAATTGCTCCACCTCCTTATTGCTTTGTCCTGAGGTTTTCCAGGTTCTAGCTTCTAGGGCTGAAGTGCAGGCTCTCACCATCATTTCTACACCACACTTTTATGTGGGTTCTAGGAATTGGAACTCAGATTCTTAAGGTGGCAAGGCAAAAACTTTAACCCCACGAACTCCTCCAGTCCCTTCGTATTTAGTTCTGTAGTGCCGGGAATTGAACCTAGAACCTCATGCATGAGAGGGAAGTGCTTTGCTACCAAGCCACACCTCCAGCCCCAAGCCGCACCTTCATGTCAAGCATCTACTGTTCGTTATTACTGCCTTGTGTCCTGAGAGTTGCAGGGAAATATGACCCGTGTGCTCACGGCGTGCAGAATTTATAATCTTCTCCTAGAAGATATTAAGCTAATAATGACACAGATAATTACCAAATCAAATTGTAGGAGGTGCTGCATGGGCAGATTCGTGGCCTGCTCTCCTCTTCTGGAAGGGGGCCCAAGAAAAGCAAACCAGCTATGACTGTGGGATAGGATCTGGGAGGTGACATACTGGCTCTTGAGATGGCTAAGGAAAGGGAAAGGAAGAACATGCTATTAAACCAAATGGCTTGAATCTTGGTGTGAGTGCAAAGAATGGGAAGGCTACAGTCTGTGGGTCTGTTAGTCCCATCGCTTCCTTGTCATTGACGTTAGTCTCCTGGACCCTCAGCACCTTTTCCTTGGACGGTTTCATCAAGCCTTCCTCGAGCCCCCACTCTGGATGCTGTCTCCACCGAGATCAGCAGAGCCAGTATGCAGCGAGGGGCTTTTCAATCCTGGTCCTGATGGTACTTTCATCTAAAAATTCCGCATCATGGCTTGAATGTGTCGTCCTCCACACATCCATGTGTTTGCATCCTTAGCAGGTGTTAATGTTTGGGAAGTTCATAGCATTTTTTGGAGGCAGAACTTTGCTGGAGAAAGGAAAGCCACAGGGGGGCAGGCCTTGAGATCTGGTGACCCAACTCCTTTTTTCCACTTTGGCTCTTGCTCTCTGCCTCCATGATGTCTGCTGTGACCTGAATTGACATCCAGTTTTTGCCTCTGAGCCATGCCTTCTGTTGAGAGATTCCCACCACAATGGAGTCTAATCTCCCTTCTGGAATTGCAAGTCAACTAAATCTCCCGTTCTCCCTGGAAGCTATGCCTAAGCACTGTCTCACAGCAGCAGAAAGAGAGGTAACTGCAATACTAGGCTTCTTGGAGCTTTCTCGAGCCATCCAGAATGTTTAGCAGCATCCTCATCAGTAAGAACAGCCACAACGGTATCCAATGGTTGCCTAATGGCCCTGGCGGGGGAGAAATTTCCCTGGCTGTAAAATACTGGTGTGGAGCTATCACATCTATGAACTCCACATCCAAAGTTCCTCATGATCTGACTCTAAACTTCCCTTCAACATGCTCTTTTCTACATTTTTCCTTGCACTAGGAGCCGTGATTAAAGGCATGGGGCTTCCTGGCCAGGTCTGGCTTTTATCCTCGCCTTCCACCCTGTTGTTCTCTCTGTTTGGCGTGCCCTTCCCCTTTCTCTGTCCATTAAATTAAAGCTCACAGGGTCTCAAGATTCCTATGGCAAGCATCTTCTGTCTGGATTTGAGTTTTCTAAGCATCAAACAAAGATATAAGCATTATTTTTCAAGAACTGCAAAGAACTCAGGGACCTGGGAGAAATGTCGTGTCGGTTAATGAGGACACATGGATGCCTTCTTGCAAGGAGACAGCTGGGAGCTGTGCTAGTTAGATACAGGCATCAACTTGACGACTGAAAGCTGAGCTCTGAGCAAATCTGTGAAGAATGAGTAGTTAAGGCGAGCCCTTGAGCAGACCTGCAGGAGATTGTCTGATTGATGGAGGAAGATTCAGCCCATAGTAGGGACCATTCCCTGCCAGATGGATAAGACAGTAACTTGGCATTCTTTAGCGTATTTGACGGTCTCGCTGTCTGGCAAATAAGACTTGCCCCTCTCCCAGAAATCCTTGTGGATGTGGTGTGGCCAATTCCCTCAGCTCCTGGCAATGGTATGAGCTCTCCTGCCAAGTTGGACTAGGAACTGTAACCAAGAATCACAAGAAATAATAAACCCCTCCCTTGTTTCCCTAAGCGTGTTGGTTGTGACTTTATCAGCAACGTATAGGCAAACTACAGCAGAAGTTCGGAGAAATGGAGTGTTGGCTGAAATCACACAGTCAGGTGAAGAAGGAGCTAGATCTGAAACACCGGGCGTTAAGTCCCCACATAATGAAGGTCTTTCCTCACCTCGTGTCATCAGCAGGTCTCGTTACCTCTCTGCACCTCCTTGTGTCTCTTTTTGCACAGTTGGACACTAGCCAGATGCAGATTCCATGCTGCACTTTCCCACAAAAACAAACAAACAAACAAACAGCACTTTCACCCTTTGAGGAAGGATAATCATTTGCATACAGTGTTCTCATTATGAAATTTCCTCTCCACCCCACTTGCGGGGCTTGAAACTCCCTGCCTGGCTACTGGCAGTCAGAATTGAACCCAGAGCCCCACTCCCCAGAAGGTTAACGCAACATTCGCTGCTCGTCCCAGCCTCGCGGTACGTCATGCCTTCAGATCACTCCCCGGGCCTCATTCTTCAAACTCCAACATGAACCAGAAATGACAAATGATTCTTGTAATGTGCTCTTTGACACAAATCACTTCTGATTGCTCGAGACCCCGCACAACCTTGAGCAGGCGGAATCAAGACGAGCGGAGGAAGTCTTAGAAAATGAACAGCCTCGACTTCTTGCTGACGAGAGCCCTCTGCTCGCGGGGCGGCGGCGGTGTGTGCTGATTGCCAAGCAGATCTTTTTCACCACGAGGCGAGTCTGCGGGGGATTGGACGGATAGCGATGCATCTCGGCTCATAATCGTCCTGAGCAGCTGCGGAGCTTTTGCAGGTCCCGGCAAGAAAGCAGATTTTCCCATGTCGCGGGTTCCCAGTCGAGGCACCTCTGCACAGAGTTTGATTTTATTCTCTCATTAGGCCAGGTGTTCCCTGTTACCTTCCTTGACAAAGAAGGTAAAGGAGCCTTGGAGAAGTCCATTGGTTTTGCCAAAGCACCCGGAGTGTTGCTGTGAGGTCTAGAGCGGGGATTCCGGTTCCTCCACTCTAAAGTCGGTGTTGGGCAGTGAAGGGCATCTCAAAGTTGTTTCAAAGTGCTTTTGTTATTGGGCTTTGTTTTCCGTGAGTTGTGGATAAAAGCTTAAGGCAGAAAGAGGTGTGCATGATATGAAGTCAGCTTGTCTGGAAGGTGTGGGGTTGGCATAAGCCCTCAAACTGTGGCTTCTGGCTCCATGTGTTAGGCACGGCAGACACCAAACAAGTGCATCCAATATCTTCCTTCCTTTCTCTTCTCTCTTCTTCCCTCTTTTCACTTTCCCTCTCTTCCTTTCTTTTCCTCCTCTCTCTTTCCTTCTTTCTTCTTCTTTCCTTTCCCTTCCCTCCTCTCGACTCCTTTCTTCCCTCTCTTCCCTTCTTCTCCCCTCCTCTCCTTTCTCTTCTTCCCTTCTCTTTTCCTCTTTTCTCTGCCTTTTCTCCTCCCTCTCTTCTTTCCTCTCCTCTTCTTTTCTCCTCTCCCCCCTCTCTCCTCCCTTCCTCTTCCCTTCACAAAACAAGAACCTTGTGCATAAGTATTAAGATTACTTCTATTTTGGGGGCAAAAAAGCTGAGACACTGTAAACCACTCTCTCTAAAGTTAGCCCGGGTTCTAGACCAAGGAATAGATTCATGACTGGCCACCGTGGACTCACATTCCTTTTGAAAGAGTTAAAGCTGATTGCTGGGAAACGTTTGCCTGACCAAGACTTAGCACAGGCCACTGCACTATTACAGCCACCCAGGTCGTTCTTACCCATGAATGTGTTGGGAAGAAAAGTGTCACTTCTCAGAAGAGGCTTTGAAGCTGCTGAGCCTCCTCTTCTTCTCTCTCCCCTCCTGACAGTAGACATTAATCCCTAGACTGACTTCGAAATATGTGTCAAAGATGACAGACTATCCATCACCTTGGAGCCTTGCAGGACTCTATGCCGGAGTTTATGAACTTGATCTTGACTGTCAACTTGATGGGATTTAGAATCACCTATTAGACACACCTCTAGGAGTGTCTGTGACGTATTTCCAGAGACGTTTACCTGGAGTAGGATGACACCTCCTGGATGCGTTTTGAAGCCATTCCATGGGCTGAAGTTCTGTATTGAATAGAAAGGAGACAACTGGAGATTCAGTGCTTGTTACTCACTGTTTCCCGGCTATTAATATAATGTGACGAGCTTCCTCATGCTCCTGCCGCCATGTCCTCTCCACCATGATGAATGGTGCACAGAAACTGTAAGCCAAAATAAACCTTTTCTTCCTTAAGCTGCTGTCATCAAGCATTTTGTCACAGCAACAAAGGAAATAGCTAACACATAGCTAACACAGATTTTATATTTACTTTTCTCCAGCCCCCTCATGCATTGCTAGTGACGTTTCATATAGCACAGATATAAACTTAAGATGGATTAAGTCCTCGAGAGACCAGAGCTTGTTTGTTGCAGCATCTTGCATTTCCCTAACTAATGAAAGAGCAAAAGTCTTGTTTGGAATATGCAAGTTCTTTACTTTTTTGTAGAGTGCTTTCAGGATTGTTTAGATACTGTGGCTTATAAAAGTGTTTTCTCCTGAATCCCAAACCAAGGAGAACAAGCTCTATAATACCCTTACTCCCTGTTAAGTTCAGAGGGTATATTGGCTTCCCATGATTAATTCCAGACCTGACAACATGAAACTAAATCCAGAGTGTGTTGAACCTGGTACGTACCACTGCAAAGAGCTTCTGGAAATTGTGGGGAATGCTGCAAGCCAGGTGATTTCATAGTGGAAGCTAAAGACAGCCCATGGGAGTTGTATTTATACCATAGAAATCAGCAAATTCTCCAAGCCATGTGTTTTGGTTTCTTGTCCTGCGGCTGTGGTAAAATACTCTGACAAAAGCCTCATACGGGAGAAAGGGCTTATTTTAGTTCCCAGTTCAAATGCAGTAAGTCACGTTGGGACGGCAAGATAGCCAGAGCCTGAAGCGACTGGTCCCTGGGATGGGCGCCTGTGCACAGTGTCCTCTTCAGTTCAGGATCCCCCTGTGGGGAGTGTCCTCACCCACAATTGAGACAGGTCTTCCTACATCAGCTAACACCAAGACTGCCTCTCTCAGTCATTCTCAGAGGCTGTCCGTAGTCCAGATAGTCCCTCACAGATAAGTCCAGTGTCCCACCTCCTAGGTGTCTAGTTGATAATTAATACTGACCATAGCACCAGGGTCCCCATGCTTCCCTAGAACCCAGCATACAATACACCACCGAATATATACTGCTTCCATCGCTTCTTACTACGCCCATCACTACCATCCAAATCAAAGTCAAAGCCACTAGTGCCTCTCTCACCTTGTAATGCAAACACCACCATGGCTGCTCCTGCCCCAATTTCCACTTGCCATTAGAGGAAAAGTAAAACTTCTTTCCACAGTTTATAGGGTCCGGTCGAATATGTGACCTCCATCTGCCTTCAGTGGGCCTCTGTCTCACACACTCTACTGCATCCATTGCAGTCTATTCTCTGCAGTAGGCTTCAATGATGCCTGCTGCCTCTTCTTTGCACAGCTCTCTCTTTTGCTTCTGCCTAAGCGCCACAGAGACTTTGTGAGTTAGCTACATGGCGAACCCCCCCCCCCAGCAGCCCTGTCCATTCCCTGATATATCAAGCATCTGTTTACTTGTTTCCAAGAGGCTGCCAGTCCAGTGGGACAGATCTTCCACAGGGTGAGACATTTTTGTTCATTGCATCTGCACTGGATAGCATGATGCCTGGCCCTATCAGCAGATGCCCAATGTCCATCTTGATTCTTGGACAAACACATACCTGATCCTCAGTATGACATGACTCAAGGTAGCAGAATCAGGCTATCAGGTGCTAGGTCACAACGTGGATGGGCTGAAGTTCTAGGACACAGGGACTAGTGGGATGGGCAGTCAATAGAAGGTCTGTGTTCCCAGAACAAGGGATAGAGTGGGGAGCCAAGGAAAGAACACGAAAAGAGCAGAAAGTTCTGACAGACATCTCTGGGAGAAAAATGAAAGTTCAGCATCAGGCGAACATCTGGCCATAATGGGACAAACTGAAAGGGTCCAGGAGGGGCAAGAGAAACAGAAGATGATTTAACTAAGGTCTATTTGTTGAGAGAGAGAAAGGGAGAAAGGGAGAGAGAGAGAGAAAGAGAGAGAGAAGGAGAGAAAGAGAGAGAGAGGGAGAGAGAAAGAGAGAGAGAGAAGGATGGAGAGAGAAAGAGAGAGAGGAGGGAGAGAGAGAACCACTCCTTTAACTTGCTAACTTGCTAGTCATAGGACTTTAGGGAAAGTTACTTAACTTCTCTGAAGCTTGGGTATTTTTTTTCCGGGCAATGGTTAATGATTATCCTCCTTGGCGATTGTGACCATTACAGGAATAGATACTGTATAGCCTTCAACGCAATGTGTGCGCACTGCGATGTACACATGCCACAGTGCTGAACAGATGCGGAGTAACTGCTGACCTCTATGCCCTTCCGACTGCTGCCTGCCAGTGAGCCTCCTTTTACTGGGTGTCTCCTGGGCTGGTCTTTAGACCAGGGACCACACTGTGGAATCTAAAAGGAATGTGGAATCCCCACTGGGTGTGGTGGTGTACATCTCAACGATGATGAGATGGATGGTGAAGACAGGCAGACCCCTGGGGCTCACTGGCTGCCAGCCCTCCAACCTAGTGAAGTTCCAGGTCAGTAAAGAAGCTTGTCTCAAACATAAGGTGGAAGACTTCCTAAGGAACACTCGTGACTACTCTCTGACCTCAGGACATGTGTCATGAATACACACACACACACACACACACACACACACACACACACACACCATGAATACACACATACACATATCATGAATACACACACACATCATGAACACACACACACACACACACACACACACACACACACACGCGCGCGCGCGTGCGTGCGCGCATGTGCATGCACCACGTCCCTGTCTCTGTGCGTCTTCTATATTGTCTCCATATCATGTACAGAAGTCACTTCCTGGAGGGGCTATCGATGGCTTCAGAGCATAACCCATTCCCTCTCTTTGCCCATCGACTTACTAGATGCATGACGAATGCCAATGAACCGAAGTACTAAGACAGATCCCGTTCTCTCCTTAGAAGAGGACTGAGCGTACATGGAGATACTTGAAAACCCTCAAATTGCACATAGAATTGTGAAATTTATATCTAGTGCTGAATACTCATTGAGAAAAGAAATAATACTCTCTTATGACTACAAAGTGTCTTTTGGCTTATGATGCCCACCTCGATCTTCCATATGTTTCCCCCAACAAATCACACTGTGAGTGGGCACAGAAGAGAACATCATTTGCAACTTAAGACACACACATACATAGAGAGAGAGAGAGAGAGAGAAAACAATAACTGCCATTGTCTCAGATGAGCTCTGTGTTTTCAATCTCAAAGGAGGTGGCTGTTGGTCACTGTCATATACACTGCTGTTACCTGGCAATGCAGCCCATGATGCCACCGAAAAGGTTAATTTCTGATGAGCAGGTTTCTGATCAACACCCAGCAGGCGCCTTGCATTTTAATGGGCCCTGGTCGCTCCCAACTTGCAAAGAGATCAAGTTTCTAAGTGGACAGCCAGATGGAGCATCCTTCTGGACTTTCCATGGGGCCAAGCAGGGCAGCTCTTTGCCATCAGCTCTTGCTGCTCTAGCCCTAGACTGGTTCCAGCACCTTCCATGCTAGCAGCTCAGCTCAAACCGACTTCTAAAGTGGAGGCCAGGGAGGCTGAAAGCACTGCCAGGACAGCTCCCAGTGCGAAATCTTTTCTATTTGCCAAGAAAACTCAGAAAAGACGGAGCATGATGGTGTAGTCGGCAACCCCTGCCTTTTGGAGCTGGGGGCCAGAGCAGTGGGAGTTTAACAGCAGTCTCACTGCTGGCGAAGCAAGTTCAAAGTCAGCCTGGGCTATGTGAGACCTGAAAGAGAGAGAGAGAGAGAGAGAGAGAGAGAGAGAGAGAGAGAGAGAGAGAGAGAGAAAGGGAAGGAAGGAAGGGAGAGAGGGAGGGAGAGAGGGAGGGAGGGAGGGAGGAAGGAAGAGAGGGAGGGAGGAGGGAGGGAGGGAGGGAGGGAGGGAGGGAGGAAGGAAGGAAGGCAGGAAGGAAGGAAGGGAGAGAGGGAGGGAGGGAGGGAAGGAGGGAGGGAGGGAGGAAAGAGAGAAAGTGAAGGAAAGAAAGAGAGAGGGAGAGAAAGAAAGAGAGGCAAAGAGAAAAGAAACAAAAGAGGAAGAAAGAGAGACAAAGAGAAAAGAGAGAAAGAAAAAAGAAAGAAAGAAAAAAGAAAGGAAGGAAGAAAGAAAGGAAGAAAGAAAAAAGAGAGAAAGACTGAAGAGAGAAAGGAAGAAGGAAGAAAGGGAAGAAGGAAAGGAAGGAAGAGAAAGGAAACAAGAGAAAGTAAAAGAAAACAAAGAAGAAAATATACAAATTATACAGATAACTTGACTAGGGAGCAAATTACAGAAAGTGCTAGAGTTGGGGCAGGGACTCTATATGCACAGTACAGATGCCAATGATAAAACCCGGCCCATGTGCCTAGGGTTTCACGGCTTGAAAGGCACATTACCGATGCTCTGCCACTTGGTTGTCACAGAAGCTGGCTCGACCAGATAGAGGAGACCTCTTCTGATGCCCTGGGTTTGAGTTGCCGGGGTCTACCGGCCAATCAGAGAGACAGGCTTGTTGCAGGGCGCTGCACATGTGTATTGCACATCATGAGACCCAGGGCAGTGCCATAGGGGTATATGACAAAGGGCTTCCCCTGAGCTCACATGCATGCTCAGCAGCCAGCTTACAAAGTGCCACAGGCAGGGTGCCACCAGTCACAGAAAGGTGGTGTCTTTGTTCTGAATGCCAGGAGTCTAGACTCAGGTGTTGGCTCTGCTCATTCCTCCTGTGGCTTTGAGGGAGGGCTCAGCACTTGTGTTCAGTGTTCCTGGCCTCGAAGATAGGGTTTTCCTTGTGTCTTCACGTCATCTTTCCTCTACATGTTGCCTTCTCCACACTTATATTTCTCTTTTTATGAGAACACCAGTCTTACTGGACGAGGATCTGTCCTAGTGACCTCACCTTAGTTTGATCATCTACTGAGACTCCAGTTCTGAACAAGGTCTCATTCATAGCGAGCAGGAGCTGTGATTTCTGCATCCTTTTAGTGAGCACGACTCAAATTACAGCAGTACTGTGCAAAGCTAGGAAGGCAGCATCCAGAGAGAAGGCTCGGTAGTTAAAGTGCTTGCTTGATGGCGTCCATATCCTCAGAAACCATGTAAATGCCAGGTGGGTGTGGTCTTAGAAGGTGGAGACATGTGATCCCTAGATTAGGCTAGCTGGGGAGACCAGCTGTATTGGTGAGCTCTGGCTTTGACTGAAAGACCCCTGACTCGAGGAATGAGGTGGAAGACTGAGGATGATTCCTAACATCAACCTTAGGCCTTCACACACATGCACGCACTCTCATGCACCCATACACATGCAAACACATATAACACAAATGTACACCATGTACAGGCACAGGTGAAAACGAGAGAAAATGGCGAAAGAGTAGGGGAAGGAAGGTCAGCTGGGACACCACATCCTGCTCAGCAAAGACTCTGAAACAGTGAAAGGGTTGAATCAGAGAGAAGCCAGCTTCATGTGCCCCCCATGGACCATCATTCCTTTGAGTTCTCAAGGCCTCACCTAAAAAGCTAGGGGTCTAGGGGTCACCTGTGTCTTGAGACAGGTGACCAAGTCTTATTCCTTCTGAGCTTGCCCAGCACAAGGCATCCTGAAGAAATGCTAACTACCAAATCACACTGAGTTCAGGAAGTCGGTTGCCTGTTCATTTCCATGTCCTTTCCATCTACTCCCAGCCTTTTTGTGAAAGACGCAATTACTTTAAAAAAATGTTTTATTTATTTACTCGTGTGTGTGTGTGTGTGTGTGTGTGTGTGTGTGTGTGTGTGTGTGTGTATCAGAGGGCACTATGTGTCCCTGTGGTGAACCAAGGGTAGCTTCGAGAGTCATCCTGGATTGCTTTTACCTCCTTCCTGCTTTGCTCTGAGATTTCCCAGGCTCTGCCCACCAGTTTGGGAAGTGCAGGCCACCGCTGTTACTGCCTGGTGTCTTTTACAATGGACCTGGGATCCAAACATAGGACCTTCTGCTTATGAGACAGAGTCTTAACCCCTAAGCGATCTCTCCACCCCCACAATCACTTTGGTTCAATTTTTTTTCCATGTATATGTGTGTGGAATGTATGCATGCATGTGTTTATGTGTAGGTGGGTACACATGTGTGTGAGGGCGTGTGTTTGAGTGTACACTTGAGTGTATGCCTGTGAAGTCCCAAAGGTGATATAATGCATCATCTTGGATTGTTCTTATACCTTATTTCATGCTCTAGGGATTTCTAGGTATACTTTTCAGTCCTGGAACTATAGACCACCACCACATCTGCCTGGAATTTTTATGTGGGGTCTGGGGATCCAAACTCAGGTCCTTGGGTTTATGAGGCTAAAACTTTAGCCCCTGGTCCATCTTCCCTGCCAGCTTTTGTGCAACTTTATGTGTGGACGTAACTCCTCAGATCCTAATGTTTATCTCATGCTCTTTAAACCAGAATCTCTGTTGTCTTCTCCCAGACTCCTGCATCTTATAATAAGTGCTTCATGAAAGAAATCTGACTGGGTGTTTTGTCACTTATCCTAGAAGGGAAAAGAAATCAACAAATTATTGTGTATCCTTAATGTCAAGGAAGTCCTAGAATCGGTTTTGCCATCTTCAGGTTGACAAGTTTAACACTTGAAATGAGGTGTTTCCAGCCACAGCCTTGTTAGATTGTTAAAGGTTAATGATCTACTTCTAGAATTTAAGGTTTGCTTGTCTGTCTCTTGGCTTGTCTCTCCTTTACATTCTACTCATACATGCTTACTCTGAGAGAAGAGGATGTTTTAGCCTTGTTCCCATATGTGTGTGTATGCACGCACATGTGTATATGTAAGTGTGTGTGTGTTTGCGTGTGCATGAACATATGTGCAAGTGGGTATAGAAGCCAGAGATTGATGTTGGGTGTCTTCTTTAGTCACTTCCCACCATATTTTTTTGACACCAGATCTCTCATTAAGCTTGGAGTTTTACAGTTTGGCAAGATTGGCTACCTAATGAGCTTCAGAGATCCAACTACCCATCCCAGGACTAGTATGACAGACATGCGACACTGCACTGGATTTTATGCGAGTGCTGGGGATTCGAACACAGGTCCTCACAGTTTGTATGGAAAGCACTTCACCATCTGAGTCATCTTGGGTTCCTGAAAGAAAAGTGATCGGGAGACCACAAAGTGATTGAGAGAATGTGTAGACAGTGATTGACAGTGATTAACAGCACACTAATGGAAAGACTCACAAAGAGCTAGAAGATCTGCTCATTCGTTTTACAGATGTGGCAAGAATCAGGGGCTCCCCACAAGTCAGGAAGCAACAGGTTCTGAGGAAACTCAGGCCGCTCCTGAAAGCCTCAAGATCGTCTGAGAAAGCAGAAAACAATGCTCTCAGGAGTTCTACTACCTCCAAACTTAGCAGATTTCCGACTCCCTGAGAAACACAGTGGTGAACGCCCACTAGGGCTGCCCAGGGCTCTCTCCTTGTAGGAGTGAGGGATGCAAAGTATCCAGCGCTGAGCCTACAAATGTTCACCGGCCCCCAGAGACTCCAGCGGAAGTGTACCTTCTCCAAGCAACCCTTTCTGAGCAAACTTTACATGCAGGACTTACATTCAGTACCCTCCTCTGTGCTCTCTGCTCCCAGTCATAACGGATCTGGGTTCCCTGACCCTTCACTTGGTCTAGTATGTGCTTAAAGACTCCCTGGACCAGGACTGGAGAGTGAGTGTGAATCCAGCCTCTGTCAGTTACTAGCCGTGACCTTGAACAGGTCTCTTTATTAGTCAGGGTCTATGATCTCATGGAACATAGTTTCATGGAAATGACCAAAGTGTCTTACAGATATTCAATGACACCCATCTCAGAACATGTAACCAGGTCTCGTGATGTATGAAGAAGCACTTGATTCATTTTGCTTGTGTTTAGATTTAAAAAAGAAAGAAAAAGAAAAGAGTAGAAAGTAAAAGTTATTTCAAATCAGTCCTCTGTCCATTCATGTGCCAGAAACTGTGTTTATCCTCTCAGGCATATGCGGGGGTGGGGGGGGTGGGGGGGTGGCTGGTCAAATAACTTTCAGCACTCTATCTCTCTTTCTCTCTCTTTCTCTTTCTCTCTCTTTCTCTCTCTTCCTCTCTCTGTGTGTTCCCCAAAAGTTTCTGTGAGTGAGATAGATTGTGGGAGAGGCAGAATGGAGATTCAATGCACAGACTGTAAATGGCTCAAGCCAGGTCTCCCGGGAGCCTCTATTTCAGCACTGTTTTGATCAGAATGATGGTTTCAGCCACAAGCAATTGATTGGCCTATACAATTCTGTCATCCAAACAGCTGATTAATTCCTCAGTAATGAAACTGCCTGTGGTTGCTGGAAGCGTGTGGGCTACCATGATTGAGCACTTATTTCTGGTTGAAATTTGCTCTAGCTGCTTTGCATACATTTTCCCACTTAGTTCTCTCCACAAAGTCCTATTGAGTAGACTTTATCCTCATCATCCATGAATGGGGAATTCAGGATCTACTGGAAAGGTTAAGAAAAGGACTCGCAGTACATACCTACTAGATCTGTACAGATGCATGTGTATGTGCAGTATGGAAGACAGAGTTTGACATCAGGTGACTTCCTTGGTTGCTTGCCACCTCATTTTTTTTAAGGCAGGGTCTCATTGAACAGGGAGCTCATTGATTTGGCCAGACTGGTTGGCCAGTGGACCCCAGAGATCCTACTGTCTTCTCTGGGATTACAGGTACTTTTTCACACTAGTGCTAGATACAGAACCTCTAGGGTGTCATGCTTATGTGGCAAGTATTTACCACTTTACCAGCTGACCCATTCCCCCAGTCCTAAGTTTGCACATGCATGTGTGTATTGTGCATGTGTACATTCATATGTGTGTGGACACATGTATCTGGGGGAGTGCACCTGCGTGTGCATGAATGTAGAGGCCTGAGATTGACAATGAGTATCTTCATCAGTCGTTATCCACTTTGCATATTGAGGCAATTGTGGAGTAGGACCTCATGATTTCACATGGTCTGGCTAGCTAGCTTGCCTCTGGGGATTCCCTGTCTGTCTCCTGCACACACTAGGATTATAGGAGGCTGTCATACTCACTGGACATGGGTTCTGAGACCCAAACTCTGGTCCTCACATTTGCAAAGCAAATGATAAACCTGCTGGGCCATCTCCCCAATCTCAAGTCCACAGTTTTTTAAAGTAGACAGTTCAATGACATTTGACAAATGTGAAGTTGTCCAGAACCATGCACTCAAATGATAGTCTGTAATTCCAGTTCTCTTTAGCTCTCTGCAGTCAACCTGTTTCTCCCTAAAGTCCCATGCAGGAAAGCGCGGGCTTGCTTCCTATGTCTAGAGTTTCGCCTGGTCCAGAATGCCACACGAACGGAACCACATCGTCTTTTTATCTGCCTTCTTTCCCTTGTGGGGACACCTCTAAAGCTCACTGGCGTGGTCCTAGCATCATTAGCCTGTCCCTATCAGTTGCTGAGCTGCACCCACAAGGTGACCTTACCTTACTCTGTTCCCAATCCTGCCCACGGATAGAGAGCAAGCCGTGTGCTATTTCCAGCTATTAGGAAGAATGTGGCTGTAAACATTTATGCACAAATCTTTGCATACAACATATTGTCATTTCTCTTGGGTAGATATTAATAAATACTCACTAGAGAGAATTCCTGTCTCAGTTAGGAGTACATTTAACTTCATAAAGAACCTACCAGATCCATTTACCAAACATTCTGTATCTTTTTGAATTCTCATCCTCATTGCACAAAATTTTTTTTCCAATTGCATTTAAAAACGTTAGGCTTGACATCTACTTTATTCTGAGCTGCTCTGAGCAGGGTGGTTGAGAATAACGAATGCCATGCTTCATTGAATCTAAGATGCTATCAATTTTGAGATGTACCATTATCTTATATACCATTAAGAAAGACAAAGTCTGACAAACAGTGACACAATGCTTTCTTACCACTTTAGGACAAAATGTTTAATGCATAATAAAATAGTCTATGTCTCATTCGTGCATGTATAAAATGGAAGCTAAAAATTAAAACACAAAAGTGGTCAGGGCACGCCTAGAACATATCTAGTTGAGTCCCCTGCATCTCTGGGTTCTAAGTCTTCAAGGCATGCCCATGGGTGCCAAGAGTCCATCGAAGCAGCATTTTTAAAAGTGTTCTCTGGGTCTGAGATGTCTCAGTGAGTAAAGTTGCACAAGTGTGAGGACCAAAGTTCGAATCTCCAGCACACACATTAAGCTGGCAGGTTGCACATGGCTGTAATTCCAGTGTTCCTATGACGGGGTGGGAGGCAAAGACAGGAAATTCCAGGAAGTCTGATGGCCAGCTAATCTGAGGTACCCAGCATTGTCTCAAATAATGTGAAAAGTAAGGCTGAACACTAGAGGTTGTCCTGTGAGCTCCACACAAGTTTGTGGGACCTATGCACCTGCACTCACACATGAAAGTGCGTGCGTGTGCGCACACACACACACACACACACACACACCATACATAATACACTCATGTACACTAAATAAACAAGCAAACATTCTTTTAAGTGTGCTCCATTACTGTCCCCAGGATTTTTCTTTTAAACAAATCTCAATGCTGAGAACTTCTTAAATTGACACTTAATCTCCACTCACTTAGATTATATGTGTCAGAAGTTAAGCCAGTGCTGCTCAAATTCAGAAAAGAGTTTCATCTGCTGGTTGAGTTTGAAGCTTTAAAGATGGCCTCGCTCAAGAGAGAAACCAGTTTCAGCAGCTTCTGTGATGTTCAAACATCACCTGGCCAGTTCTCAAGTGCCCACCTTCCTGAAGGCAGTGTACCTGGCCTAGCAGGTTCTTAATGTGCGTACCCACTGAATTTTTTGTGTCCGTGATTTGCCACCCGACTCAGATTGTAAAACAGGTTCACTTGTAGGACAGACAGCCTGATCCACAGTCCTCACAATGGAAAAGAATGTGCATGCTAGAATTAACAAAATGCAGCACATTTTTCCTCCAAACACAGACTCCTGCTGTGCTCTATTTTCCAGGGCCCCCCATTCACTGAAACAGACAACAGAAACAGATCTGCATCTTCTCCAACACCTCCCTCCTCCCCAGCCACCCCCAATTATAGTCCATTTCTTTTTTAACCCATTTCTATTACTGCTGTTCGGTGTTCTCTTTCTCTCTCTCTCTCCTCTCTTTCTCTCTCTCTCTGAAGCTATTGCAAATATCACCTCACTTATCTCCTTGCCTTCTAGAAATTTCTTCTCCTGCAGGCAGTCCTATTCATTACCTTCAGAGTAATCTTTCTATTACACAAATCCAAGCCTGTCATTCTCCTTCTCAAAGCTTCTTCCTGGATCCCCATTACTGGCAGAATGAAGCGCACACACTTCATCCCTGCACTGGGTCTCTGCTGTCTCCCGGGCCCTGTCCCTCACCCCTGTGTCTCTACCCATTGATTCCCATCCGGTGCCTACAATTGTTTGATGTTTGCCAAATGGGCTGGGAAGCATCCCTCCTTCAGGATTTTTCTTTTTTGTCCTGAGATCTTGCTTATGTCTGTCTAGAAATTCTTACCTTTTTTTCTCCTGTTAACTCTGGTGGGTTTATGGGTTATGTTTTCTCTTTTTTCCCTAATAGCTTACAATAGTTTATTATGTATGTATATATGTACCAATGTGTGTGTATATATATGTACACATAAAGTAATATTAATGATGCATACAGATACATGCACATATGTTCTCTCCTCTCTCTCTGTCTCTCTTTCTCTCTCTCTCTGTTACTGTTTCCTAATCACATGTCTACTACGGAATTTCTTTGTGTTCATGCATCACACTCCTTCCTGCATGTTACCTCAATATCTGCTTGGACCTTTGATCACACTCTTTTACTGTGAAATGGAGCCAGAGACAGGCTACCCAGGCCCATTTCAACGAATGAGCTGCATGATTTCATGTCAGCATTTTTTGAGGCATCCAGACCTGACAAAACAGATCTAGAATAATTTGGCATTGAGTAATCCTGAGTCAAGCTGTGTCTTTGCCACTTACCACCACTGTGACCTTGGCTGTGACGCACAGTCTCTCCAATTTGAGATTCTTAAAGGCCTAAACTAGCATGACCCTCCAGGTCCCTAGTAGAATCTCTAGGAGACTCCTGGGAGGCCTTAGATGTACTTTCCCCGTTCCTCACACTGTTACACATGTGTGCAGTGGGGGAGCAGCTGGCCAACCAGGATCACTCGCAGATGTTCTGGAAGCTGGCTGTGAGACTAGCTCATCATGCATGGATGCTCTCAGTAGAAGTAGCAGTGCCTCATTGGGATCAGAGCTCTTGGTCTGCAAGGACCTTCCATGCATTCTCCTTCCTTTACTGCTTGGCTATAGAAAGCCATAGGACATAAGGCCAGTGATCCTCAATCTTAGGAAGGCATCGTAATCACTGAGAAGGTTTGTTTTAACACAGATTGCTGGGCCCCACCTGCAGTACTTCTGCCCCTGTGAACTTGGAAAGAAGTCTAAGCATGTGCACATCTAATGAGTCCCAGGGCTGCCTGGCACTGTGGCTGTGGCAATCACCCTTTGAAAAGCCCTAACCCAACCTAGATGATGGCAGAGCCATAATGGGGGGGTAACCTCTGTGCTTCATGACCACAGATGGGGAGTAGGACAGCCCTGTCAATCAAATACACCCTCCCAGCCCTATTAGGTAATCAAGACATAAGCCCTATTGTATTTGAGAATCACTAGATTGAGTCTCTGTACATGACAGCAGGTTCCTCCAGTCTCAGTCTGACTGCACAATCCCTCCTGACCTCTTAGCACCTGGTCACTCCTAGATGACCACTCACATATAGAGAGCTCCTGTCTCCTCCATCTTTCCTGTTCTGTGTCAGTCACCCCTGGAGGGTCGCTCCATCCCGAAGCAGCCCACAGCTTCCTCCACCCTCATCAGCTGCTCATTCCCTGTGTGCTAACTAATGACCCCTGGTTGGCTGCCCGGAGCAGCTTTGGTGTCTGTTCTTCCTGCTTCCTGGTGGCTGGGACAGAATGTTAGATCTAGGCTTCACCCAACCTTGTCCCCAACTCTCCAGTCCTTAGCTGTGCTGCTTGCATATACAATAGGATCCCAAGGCCCAAAAACAAAGACCCTGGAAGCAAGCACAAGGCTAAGACAAGGCTAAGACAGGTTTCAGAGGGAGGCTGGCAGATGGAAGAGAGGGTATCGGTGTCACCGGGATGCATTAGCAATCCCGGCCAGGCACAAGATGCTGGTCAAGTATTCCCAGCAAAGTTCTTGGACTCTTATCTTGTCAGAATGCAGTGTCTCAGACATAACAGGGCCATTGTGTGATAATTACACATTTAAAAATGTCTAGGAAGCACTAGGAGATCACTGGTTCAATCAACATCTGAAAGCTTGAAGCAGGGTCCCTGCCATTAACTCAAATTACACGAGCGGTGAGTCTGCATCACCCTCCCTTTCCTTCGTCACATCAAGGAAAAGAGGCCCTTTTGCTGGGTTGCTAAGAGGATTTAATTAGCATGGAATATTTCACAGGCAGACAACCTATGACAGAATAATTAAAATATAGTTTGTTGAAATGCACATTAATTGGTTACTAATTATCACGTTTCGCTTCCCTTTAAGGGCTAAAGACGTGCTCAGGAGACATCATTCTATGCAATAGCACTGCTCCACATGTTCGGCTCAGGATTTAATTAGAGGCGAGGATGAAGCCGTTCGTTTTGCATTCTGGGAAACTGGAAGGCAAGTCAGAGCAAGCAAGGGAGGAGAGTCGTTCTCCATGGGGGCAAATCCTGTAAGGGACAAAGCAAGGGAGGGGGACTAGAAGTGCTAGACTGTGGGTGGAACTGCAAAACCACAGGTCTGGGGACTGAGCACTGGGTAAGAGTGACAGAGTATGAGCCAAAGTGTTGGACACTGGGTAAGACTAGAGGCTAAGGTCTGAGTGCTGGGCAGTGGGCAAAACATAGAGATCAAAGGCCTGCATGCTCGCTCTGTCTGTCTATCTATCTATCTATCTATCTATCTATCTATCTATCTATCTATCTATCTATCTATCTATCTGTCTGTCTATCATATATCTATCATCTATCTCTCTATCTACCTATTTATCATCTATCATATATCTATTTATCTATCATCTATCTATCTGTCTGTCTGTCTATCACCTATCATCTATCTGTCTGTCTGTCTGTCTATCATCTATCATCTATCTATCTCTATCTATCTACCTATCTATTTATCATCTATCATCTATTTATCTGTCTATCTGTCTATCTATCATCTATCTATCTACCTACTTATCATCTATCTATCATCTATCTATCTGTCTATCATCTATCATCTATCTATCTACCTACCTATTTATCATCTATCTATCATCTCTCTCTCTCTCTCTCTCTCTCTCTCTCTCTCTCTCTCTCTCTCTATCTATCTATCTATCCATCCATCCATCCATCCCTACTCATGATTGCCCTGGCCATTCTTTCAACCCCCAAATTCTTACTGTCTGGTTAGTCATAATCAGGCCCAGGACTATTCATCTAAGATTTGCCTCCTCACCCATTCTCTCTAAGCCTGCTGCCCTCTTCTGTACACGGAGCAAACCAAGTTCAGAACCACTACAGTATCTTTGTACATGAAGCGTCCTTAGTCTTCACAGACAATCACTTCTCGCCCTTCACCTCTCAGCCCAGATGACTTCTTCTTACATCCTTTCTCTGCTCGCACCTTCCAGTGCCGCCCCTTCCTGTCCATCAGCATGGCCTTTTCTGTTCCCAGGTGCTGTGCTGCAGTATTCTCTGTGGGGTCTACCTTGTTCAGGCCAGCTGAAGTTTAGTGTCTGTTTCCCCCACTACGAGCTGCAGCTGGAACTGTGTCCTGGATACTACGACCCAACTCTCAGAATTGTGCCTGGCGCGTTGGAGCTTTCAGCAAATGATGATTAGATGAAAGAAAACGAGGGTGGGACAAGACCTTTGATGGGATCCCTTCCCCCTTCTTCCTTCCCTCCCCCACATCCACTCATCACCTCTGAGATTCCCCAGCACCTGGGCATAACCTCTGAGGACTCTCTCAACCCCAATGTTTCAAGAATTTTGCCCTTCTAGAGACCCAGAGGTCATGAAAGACTGTGTCTACCCTGGTTGTACTTGGGCAGAGTCTCACTCATTACGATCTTTCAGGAAGTGTTTGTGGATTGCGGGGGGAGGTCTAAGCAGGTCTGTAATGTCGGTGTTCACAATTCATGCACAGGGAGACCCGTGGGTCACTTCTACGGGTCGCCTCTCTCAGGACCGATTTCTTCTGAGCTCTTGTGAACTGCTTCATCAGCCTTCTTCATGGGTTCCAGGAAGGCCAATACCGTCCTTTCACTTTCAAAGTGTCACGACCGACAGACGCCGCCATGACTCTAGGGCGAATCCTCCAGGTTTTGCACAGGCCAACTCCTTGGCACGATGACAGTACTTTCATAGGTTCTGGGTTCTGTGCTTGCCCTCTGGAGTGACATCTATGAAATGTCACTGACAATAATGACGACAATAAAGGTTCTAACTCTTGTTCTCCAAAGGAATTGGTCACTCTCCCCACCATGTTTCTGCATTCCTTACTCTGGCCTCTGGTCATTTCTTTCACCTGCCCTTTAGTGACTTGGATGGCAACTGGATACATCTCCTCCCTGCCCCAGGGGTACTGTCTTCTCTCCCTGGGGCACCAAATTCCTGAACCAGTGGCCTGTAGTAGGCATCCCTCGGTGTAGGGCCAGATGCCTTCTCAGGCTCCGTCGCTAGCTTAGTCTCTTGATGCAGCTTTTCATCTCAGCAGTGGAGAAATTCAAATTTCAGAAATGGAGATGACAGCTGACAGGTAAATCAGAGATCCTCCATGGGGTGAGGCGCAGCCCACCTATGCTCTGCAATCACCGGGGACCTGAGCTGCGGCTCATCACAACGCAACCCTCTGCCTCTTTGTACGCCTGTCACCGAAGTGCTAGAGTCCAAGTCCCCGGAAGGATGGAGGGCCATTGTCCTAAAGTAATGCAGCTGCGCTGATTTCTGTGGCCCGAGCCGTGGGTGCTTCTGGGACCTGCTGGACTCCAAATGACTTGCAAAGAATGTCAAGGGAAGCAGAGCCAATATGTGTGATGCTGATCACAAAGGACACTTCAGCGGCGTCCACAGACTCTTCAGCGAGAACATGCAATGGGACAGTTCCTATTTCCATCTTGGGACAGGCAGGAACTACATTCAGGCTCTATTACATATTAGCTACACGGCAGATTGTTTTAAAGCAAGACAGCCTGGAGTCAGTGAAGGCTTTGTGGACTATCAGCTAACACTGGGCTTTATGTTCTTCATTTGGCAAAGGGGTAGCTGCTTTTCTCATCATCTGATGGGACTGAGAGGGCAGCAGGAGGATGCTAGCAAGGGCTACGAGCCCAATGTGGAAGGAACAATGACTGCTGCCTAAGAAGCTTGGAATTTCTAGAAGAAGTACATTTGAAGTAGGCCTCAGTAGGTGGCTAGGAGTTCTACCATGCAGTTTTGAGAGGGTGGGGATGTAGGCAGTGAGAGTGATAGGTAAAAAGACATATTTTGATTCCTGAACAGTCTATGTGAAGACTCTGCACACACACACACACACATACACACACACACACACGAGTCTGGTAACTACACTGAAACAAAACAATAAAAAAAAAGATTCAAATCATTGTGAGTTTAATGCGAAGCTAAGGAATTTAGACTTTATTCTGAGCAGGAAGATTCACGAAATTGCTTTCTAGGTGATTTCTTTACTCCAAAAGTCAAACACCCCAAAAAGGGGAGAACAATACCCTGTAAATGCACTGCACAAAATAATTACTGCCAGCGTTTGGCCGGTACCTTTGCAATGTTTTCTCTGTGAGTGTTCGCTTGGCCTAGCTTTGCAAATGTCATCTGAGGTATTTATGTAGAGTATGGTGATCAAGGTTGCTTTCTAGAAAGATCCTATTTGGTGGTCTTAGGGAGGTAGGTGGACAGAGGTTCTGAGGTGGTTAGGAACCCCCTCATTGTCAGGTGGACCATGGGAAAAGCAGGCATGTTCCAAGAAGGAAAACTGCAACCTTTGTTAATTTAACCTTGAAACCCACGTGCAATCAGCTACCCATCAGTGGTGGCCAAGCATCTCTTCCCCAGGTCCCGGGTCCTTCCTAATCACAGGGCCCTGCGTGATCCTTTGTCCTCCTGGGGAGCAGTATAGACGTCCTCCTCTGGGTACACTCAGCTAGCTGGCCCTGGAGACTGGCGTGTGTCTCTTTCATACTGTCAGCCAGAGGATGAGAGTCCCCTTGACAGAAGGTACCATGTCGCTCTCACCTCAGCCCCAGGAAGATAGTCACTTGCTCTCCTTGCTCCAACCCCTCCTGTCCCCAGTGCCTTGCCACCACCCAACTGTGCCCAGAAAATGAAGGTTATCACCGAGGAGCCCGAGGCCTGTCTGAGAAATGAGATGTGCTGTGGCTGATGGAGGAAGATTGAGAGACGGATAATTGAGGGCCGGAGAACAAGGCTGTGCACACCGCCAGGATCGGCTCGGAGCGAGGACCACATTAAAACTCCATCCTCCACCGCTTCCTGGCCGCTTCCACCACCTGCTTCAAGTGCTACTTTATAAGCAGTGTTTTCACGGAGTTAACAAACCTGGAGGGGCCCTGGAAGGAAAAGGGGCTCTCTTCAATAGCTTTTCACTTACCAGAAGAAATGAGAGCTGGTTTTTCTTGTACCCAGTTTCCAAAGCCTATTATTACAGGTCATTGGAAAGAGTTGCTTCCTGCCAGGCTGAGGGTGGAAAAACTCACATGCCGGGAAGGGAGCTTTGGATCAACTGGAAGTTTACGGGTGGTACACAGGACGGTAAAAAGGACAGATACCAGGTTGAGGAGATGACTCCATCAGTAAGGTGTTGCTGGCAGGTATGAGGCCCTGAGTTCAGTTCCCAGCACCCACGAAATGCCAGGGATGGTAGCTTGTCTATAGTCCCAGAACTGGCAAAGCAGACAGGAGGGCCACTGGAGCTTATATTGGCCAGGTGAGAGCCAGGTTCAGCTAGAGATTCTGTCTCAAAAATGAAGTAGAAGACATTGAATATTTAACTCTTGCCATTCATAATATGCATACAAACATAAATATACATGCACACACACACAACAAAAAAATTTTAAAAGTAAAGAATGGGAACCATTTCTCAATAGTACAAGGAACCTCTCAACATTTCTGTGCTCTGCCTGGGTTTTCTTTCCTGAAAGTATGATATGGGAAGTAGCACAATGTAAAAGTGACCAGCCTGGCTTGGTGTTCTCGAACTGTGTGTCCCAGTCCTAGCCAGACTTACAGATTCCCTATCTGTGCAAAGGAGAATGGAGTCTGCTTTGTAAAGCTGCCATAAATGGGTGTGCTGTGCTGACTACATTTAGTTTTCGGTAACTTCTTTTTCTTGCCCTTCCTTGACCCTCCAACAGTATGCAGCCCAGATCAGCCAGTCTTTCATTGTTACTGTTATTATTGAAGGATGTTAGGGCACTGACTTTTCAAAAGTTGCTTAGCTAGTGGGCAAAGTGGGAAGTTAGGTGGCTGTTGCTATCTCAAGATGGGATGTGCTGTCAATCAGAAGAGTCCTTGACTGCAGAGATGGATTCTGGGAAGCCCTACTCCATCACCCAGACTGTTCTGGGGCTGGTGATGGGGATTCTTACAGGTGCCTCCTCTGCCTTCTTAACTAGCCTTGCTTCTGGACACTGTTTCTAGAAGGGCTCTGAATGTCAGGAACTTTCAAACCACTTGTTTGGAGAACCTGGGATTGTTCATGAGAAAAAGACTATGGAATCTCTGGAAATCCCAGAGTGAAGTTACAGCCTTCTAGGGTAGGATTGATTGTCACTCAAAGATTAAAGGTCTCCTCTGGGAGGAGTGGTGCTATTGCTCAGAGCATGAGCTTAGCTGGCACCATGTTGCCATGTAGGCTGGTGTCAAGTGAACAGTTTTTTCTGGCATTCTAAAACAAGTCATAATAAAACTGGGGAGATGGCTCAGACAGTAAAGTGCTTACTATGCAAATATGAAGACTTGCGCTTGAACCTCAGCATCTGTGTGAAAGAGTCAGGTGTGGAAATGTACCTTTGTCATCATAACTGGGAAGGCAGAATAGGCAGATCCGTAGAGCTGCTTAACAAAGCTTCAGGCCATTGAGAGCCCTGACTCAATAGCAAACAAGCAACTAAGGCAGTACCTGAGGAACCACATCCAAGGGTGACCTCTAATCTTCACACACATGTGGACCCATGAAGATAGGCACATGCACACACATAAACACATTAATAATAATAATAATAATAATGATAGTAAAGTTTTATTGATAGCTACAAACTCATAAAAAAGTTTCATGAGTGATTAGATAATTATGACCTCCATGAATCTCTTCCTGTCTCAGAATCTTGAGCTGCCACAATCTAAGGTAAGGATTTGCACAGGGAGGCAGGAAACACTGCTTTCGGCTCTTACCCTTTTTAGACCTACAACAAGGACTTTCTTGGGAAAGGAAACTTTAAAGACCAGTGGACCTTCACTGAGTTCTTCCTGTGTTTAAGCTTTACATCGTGGGCTCAATTCATTCCCAGAGCTACAAGAAAGATACATTTTTATTATCGATAGTATCTGTTATGATGGAGGAGAAACTTGGGTCTAGAGAGATATAATGCTTGTTATGTGTTACTCCCCCAGACTTTCCTGTATTCTATTTCCTCACCTCCCTCTTTCCACTTTAGAGCCCATGATTTCTTATATAAAATTAAGGTTGTAGTATACAACTAGACAGAAATCTCTTATGTTATAAGTTTATCAAAAACCATATTTTTTCCAAAAAGAGTGTGAACAGACATATCTACACAAGGGAACACAAAGAGGAAAACAGGGTGTACTGGAAAATGCCCTGTGATGTTCCTGCTAGAAGCTGCAAGCAATTAAAAATTCCTAGTACTGGTGTGTGATACCTCCAAATAAGATGTTAGTCAGAGAGGTCTCAAATGCCCAAATAGTACAGGCTGTTTCCATCATTCTTGATTTCCCTTAAATGGACAGAAAGGCCTTATTACTAAAGATACTGCACACATTAATTACAGGACGTGTGGAAAAAACAAGTTGGGACTGATCTGAAAGCTTCCTCCTTTCTGATCAGCTTTCATAATATCAGAAAGTACCATGTAAGCTGCAAGGGAGAAAAGCAATCAATAATTTCAAACACCTGTGAAAACTGCAAGCTACAATAACAAAATAATTACTACCCTGTCAAGAGGTGACCATCGGTGCAATAGTGGCATGAATGTTAAGTGGGTAACCAACTGCTTTCCGTTTGAATTTAAGGTCCACTTTTCAGAAGGGAATACATTCTTGGTTTTGTAAATCAGGCCAAAAGCCACATAGGCTGTAGGGGAGTACAACTATTAAGGTTTTCTTATAAGGGCTTTATATCGAATTGCCTTCTAATCATTTATCACTATTCCCACAGATTAGAAGGTTTGACACTCAACCTAGCATTCCTTTTGCAATGGAAGGTATTTATTACAGAAAATCCTAACTGACTTGTCATAATTAGATACAGGTATCAATTTGATAGTTGAAGACTTTGAGCTTTGGGCACATTTGTAAAGAATCTGTGGTTGAAATAAGCCCCAAGCAAGTCTTCAAGAGATTGGCTTATTGATGAGGAAGCCCAGCTCATGGTGTGTGTAGCTAGTACCTGGGCAGGAAGATAAGGTGGAGGGAACGGGATAAGGAAATAGTCTAGCAAGTGGGGGTCGTTCCTCTGTTAACAGTCCTGTGGATGTATGAATATGGTGTGGCTTGTTTCCTTGGACCTTAGTGGTGGGTCCCTACAAGCCTCTTGGTTGTAAATTTATTGGCAACAATGCAGTGTAACTGCAACGTAGCCAAAAATGTGGAAAATAAATTAACTATGGACTGCTAAACAAGACATCTAAACATCTACACACACACACACACACACACACACACATACGCACACACACACACACACACACACACACATACATGCACATGCCAAGGCTCGAATGTAAGAGCCTGAGGGGGGAGAGGTGAAGCCAGCCAGTATCTTCTGGACATGACAGGCCTTTATTCATGAACTCACTGCAGCTATGAATACTTCCCCAAGACTTTCTCAGGATTTAGCCCATCATTATTTCACTATGGAAAGGGGAAAGACCTTGCAATAGACATCTCTTTCTAGTACATCCAAGCTGTCGGAAGCACAGTAACCGCCTTTGAGTGAATAAATAGGGCCACAGCACTGACAGGTAGTAAGTCAGGAAGACCTGCACATCTCCCTGTGAGATGGTTGGGAGGTTAATGTTTGATGTGGGACAAATGCTTTCTTCAGTGGTATATCTGATGATATATGATCCAAATTTCAGCAAGTGCTTAGGCACATGTCATCCCAAGCAACCCAGATGAAATTGAGTGGGTTACTCATGCAAAAAAAAAAACAACAACAAAAAAAAAAAAAAAACATGAAAGCCAGAGGCAGACTGGTAGGGATGTAGAAGGGTTGTGGAGAAAAGAAGTGAGGTGGGTGGATTAGGGATAAAGGTGTGAAAATATAAACTCACTGTATTCCTGTACGAAACTCTCAAATAATAAGAGTTAAATTAAAATGATAATCCAATACTTGTTGTCAGATCTCAAACATTCTTGTGAAGCAGTGTGTGAAGCCCTTTGCACAACAGAGAAACCTGAGAAAGAATCCTTACTGACAGCAAGAAGCAGGTGAGAGTCTTTCTCATTTTTTTTTCTGCAATAGACATCTTTTTCTAGTGCAGTCTGAGCTGTTGGAAGCACGGTAACCGCCTTTGAGTGAATAAATAGGGCCACAGCACTGACAGGTAGTAAGTCAGGAAGGACCTCAGGTGGCCATGAAAATCCAATGAGGTAACACACCCAGGAGACTGATGTTTCCCACTGTGCTGGAGAGTTTCCCATGTGGCGACGAGGAAAGCAGCTTCAGGTGGAGGCAGTATGATTCCATTGCACTGGATTTAGTTTGAGTCCACATAAAGATGTCCCGGAGTCTCCATCCTTAGTGAATTTGAAGGTTAAATAGAGGTGGGGTAGAAGGAAAATTAGAGATGATAGGGGAAAGACATAAGAAGTCAAGAGGTACAGGGTGTGTCAGCTCAGAGTCTTAATGTATTTACAAGACTCATGAAGTTCTCAGTCCAGATAGCTGTTAGAAAGCCACAGGAGGACAGAGCGCACACCAAGGTTAGTGTGAGACAAAAGCAACACCTCAGGTGTGTAGATTCAACCCACCACTGCATGCAGATTAGCTGCAACAATATAGCTATCATTTGGGCTAGTCGGCCATCATTACTACCACCACTACTTCTGCCACCATCATATTTTAATTAGGGCGTGGCCCTCACCTTCTAGCCTGTCTTTCCACATTTGCTCTTTTTTTCTGAGATAAGATCTCACTGGACTGTATAAATCCAGTTGTCCTTGAACTCAAAACTGAATATGCCCCTACCAAACCTGGACCCACATTCATTCTCTTTTCTAGCTTCCTTTTCTCTGTGAAAACTAACCTGTTCACTCACTGGACTGTATTTTCCCAATAGATCATCTCTGCTTATGAAATACACTAATGTAGGTACTAAATCTTATATTTGGACCTTCATGGAATCTCTTTCTTTCGGGGAATTTTGTTGTGCCTAGTAATTTTTTTGTTGTATTTTAGATATTATGAATGATTTGTCTTAGAGTCTAGACTATGTTATCCTTCTCTAAAGAGTGTCCAATCAGCTGTTCGATCTTTGTGCAAATGCCTTGAAGACTGAAGACTGAAGACCTGAAGACTTCGATCCATGCTTGGTCAGAGGGGATTCTGAGCTCCTCTAACTTCATGAGACTGAAATATTTCACAATCTCCTAGGCGCTGATCTGGAGTGGTACTTTAAGATCAGGGTTAGGAGACACTGTTTTTCAGGTGAGCTAGTAACTATTTCAAGTGTGGGGGGAATATGGGCTCAGTAGCCAGCAGTTCCTCTAATGTAATTTGACGATAAGGTAATAGACATGATGTGATCTAATAAAACTCTTTTGGAACAAAGGTCTGTAGATGACCAAACTCTCTTATTTTCTAGCCCCTCCTCCAGTGCATGGTCTGTCCTCCTAACGCTTGGCCTTTTCCAAGTTCAAATTGCATGGCTAGATGCGAGGTTAGTGAGATGTCAGCACGCTGGCTGGCGATAGCTCTGTTGTCGCTTACTGTCGCTGTTCTCGTGTTTCTACTCATATCTTCCCCTCTTAGAGAGCTGTGTACACTTTTGCCCCATGTGTGTACCGCCCATCCCTCCTAACACACCAATTCTAGTGATTCCTTATTCACAGGTCTCTGCTCTGGGATGACATCTCCTATGCCACTTACTTCCCAAGTCCCCAGACCTGACTCCTTGGGTCAGTAGTGTACCCTGCTTTGTTCGGGCTCTATCTCCTGTTCTGACTAGGAAACTGCTCCTACCTAGATGGATAACTTATTTTCTGTCTTTTTTTCAGAGCTCCTAGTCTTGTGCCAGCCCATGCCCATGTCATACAGAGGTTTGTTTCCATAGTCTGTCCAGGTTCTGAGCTATTTAATTGAGGCAGGTGGCTAATGCAGTGTCAATTTCTCCAGTATAGTCAAAAGTAACAGCTTCCATGTTCACACCCACTTCATCAATCTCTTCTTTCCTCTGTAGCCAGAGTGATCTTTGCCACCCAACTATCTAATCATATCCAGCACCCCCCTAAACACTATTTAGTACACTCCCATTGCTTTTAAGACAACATTTAAGAGGCAGCATCTGGCTGTGCCCATTAGTGAATCCCTAACATATAGCATGGTGCCTGCCCTAGGACAGGTATGCGATAAATATTTCTGGGTAAACAAATGAATGAGGAGTGACAGCTTGACAGAACGAACAACATAAGTGGGGGGCAAGGTAGCATAAGATAGTATAAAGAATAGTGAATTATTCAGGGAGATTTCACCTCAGCATGCTGACTCTAAGCGATTTAAAGGCTTCTAGTGCCAAAAATATCACAATTGAAGATCATAGTACTAAGCTGCCATTTTTTTCAATTACTGAAGATCTTAGACCATTTGCTCAGCAGGAAGCTCTTAAGATGGATGGAGCTGTCTAGGTAAAGCAGGGAACGCTTTCTTAGACCTGGAGTGGATGTGCTCACAGACAGACAGACGGACACGTGTGCAAGTGGAAGGAGTCATCAATTTGCTAAAAATAACACCCCAACGACTTTTTCACTGAAGCCCTGCAAGAAAACAGATCGATGGGCGGGCATGCCATTTGCGTGCTGTTGACGTCCTCCCGGATCAGAGAGAGGGATGTCACCTTGGAGACCAAGTTCGTTCCCAGTCAGCAGAGGAAGTGACTAAGCAAGGGGACTGCTACTCTTGAACCACGTAAGCCCTCATGAGACCTGTGACTTGATTAAATAAATCTGTCAGGAAATTTCCAATAAAGAGAATTAGCATCTGTGATACTTGGGGAGGGGGAAATAGGATTTGAGTAGGCGCCAATGGAAGACCTTGGTGAAGGTCTGTTTTTAAAGTATCCAGGGGCTTTGTTGGTAAAGTGCTTGCTGCATAAGTGTGAGTACCACCTATGTTAGATCCCTAGAACCTATGTAAAAAACTGGCACACTAGAATACACCTGTAAACCCAGTACTGGGTCATGAAGACAGGAGGTCCCTGGGGCTTGCTGGCCAATCAGTCTAAAAATCAGTGTGCTCCAGGTTTAGAGAAGCCCTGTCTCAAATAATAATAACAGTAATAACGATAGTAATAAATAGTAACAATGAACAACAATAGCAGAATAATAATAAAAGGTATAGAAGCAATTAAGGAAAACATTCTATTTCAACCTCTGTTTCACACACACACACACACACACACACACACACACACACACACACACACGATAAGAGAAAAGAATAGCATAAGATTCTAGAAAGAACCCAGTTGGGATAAGAGTTTTCCAATGAGCAGTTTTATCTCTGTGCTGGCAAATACATGCAAGATAAAAAAAAGAAAGAAAGAATGGATTCAACAAGGAAGTCAAAGAAAATAGAAAGTTGTCTATTTCTGAGTTTAAATTTTGAGAGGTCAGACATGGAGAAACCATTCTTCCTCAGTGGTTGGTGTCAATCCTGACACCAATGCTCCTGTCACCAACCACATCTGACAGTGAAACATTGCCACTGACTAGAGGGAGAGTCACAACAACTGTGACTGGGAATGTTGGTGGTTATGAATCCTTCCTGCCTCTACCCATGAACACCACCACTGTGTGTGTGTGTGTGTGTGTTCATGTATACATATCACAGTCAAAGACTGAGTCATGAGTCCATAATCAAAGAATTCATACATAGGCTCTTGACTTGATTCTGTTTGTGTTTTAAAGACCAATTAAGGAGAGGCAGGCTTGTTTGTGACTCAACCATCTATCGCTCCTGCAGATGCTCTCTAAGCTCAGTTCCTTTCTGCAAGAAGCAACATTTGTGGAATTACTCCCCCTGGGCAGGGCAAGGCCACTTTTCATTAGCTAAGGATCCTCAGAGAGATAAAGAATTTGCCTTAGTGCTCAACCTTAGCAGTGGAAGAGTCAACAGGAACAGAGGACAGAAACCTGACAACTCTCTCATTGTGGATATCATCTGAGCTGCAGCAATGTGCAGAACATGGTCTGTGTGTGCTTGCACATGCTCTCAGAGTCACTGGGGATGACATGGAGGGCTTGAGCTAGAACCCACCCTGTGGTGAGTCTGGGGGGGGGGTGTTGAGGAAAAGGCAGACAGGAACCTGGAAGAAACATGTAAGAATATGGCAGGGAGCAGAGAGCCCAGCGGGACTTCTGGTTTCCTAGCAATCAATGACCAATGTCCCTTTGGGGCTCTTCCCAGAAGTGCAGATCATTTTAAAAATAGATGCATGCCTCGGCTCAGCTATTGACATTGCTCCTCGCGGGCTGTGTGCACAAGGTCTAAAATCCTAAATGGGTTTGGAGATTCACATCCCTGAGGTTCCTCTTGGGAGTTTGTGCTTCACTTGCCGCCCCCTTTGGGTGCTACCTGAGGATCATGTCACAATCCAGGGTGATGAAGGATTTCATGTGTGAAAACAGACGACAGCTATTACTATTCTCAGGATGGTCCCAATCCTCCTCCAAGATCCAGTATAAAGTTGCTTCCTTTGAGACGTTGTCTTCATCTTCCTGGACCAAATGGCCTTACCATCTTCCTCTGTACTCCAAAACTTGACCTGCTCTTTATTTTTAGACTTTTCATTTAGCAAGACTGACTTTCAATTCCTTATGTAACTGAGAATGTCTTTGAACTTCTGATCCACCTGTCTCCATCTTTTTTTTTAAACCTCATTTTGTGTGTGTGTGTCTGTGTGTGTGTGTGTGTGTGTGTGTGTGTGTGTGTGTGTGTGTGTGATGGGCACTGTGTGTCCCTGTAAAGGACCAAGAGTGACTTTGGTAATCATCCTGGATTGCTTCTACCTCTTTTTGGCTTCACTCTTGGGATTTCCCAGGCTCATTTTGTGTGTGTGTGTGTGTGTGTGTGTGTGTGTGTGTGTGTGTGTGTGTGACGGGCACTGTGTGTCCCTGTAAAGGACCAAGAGTGACTTTGGTAATCATCCCGGATCGCTTCTAAATCCTTTTGGCTTCACTGTAGGATTAACCAGGCTCCATCCACCAGGGCCAGAAGTACAGGCTGCTACTGATTTCGACTGGCGTTTTTACATGGGACCTGGGATCCAAACTCAAGACCTTCTGTTTGTGAGGCAGAATCTTAACCCCTGAGCCATAACTACACTTATCAAATGCTGGGACTGCAGATGTGTACCACATACCTGTTTACAGGCTGCTAAAGATCAAACCCAGGGCTTTACATATGCTAGGTAAGAACTCTGGCAACAGAGCTACATCCCAGCCCCCAGACCTGCTCTTACAATGTAGTCTTTCCCTTTTATTCCTTTTAACAAACCATTCTTAGCTTATGTTCCCACCTTCTTATAGGCCTGGAACTTCTTTTTTTTTTTTCCACAAAACACACAAGAAAAGATTTTATTATAGCACACGAGTCTGCAAAGGTATGGGGTGAAGTTCAGTGGCAGAGCACTAAATTCATTATGTATCCCTGAAAAATAAAGACTTAACTTGTCACAGTCACAGTTTTACTTTCATCAAAGTCCAAAGAGAAAGCTGGTTTCGACTCTATATTCATTAGAATGCTAAGTGCCCAATCAGGCTATTTCAGGTTAAAAGAACTCTGAAGCTGGGACAATTTCACAGATAGTTCAGCCTTGATATGTGATGATATTTAAGACCATTGAACCTGGAGATTCTTGACTGTGTCTGGTTTATCTATGACACTGTCACATGCCTGACACAGGCCTAGATGATGCTAGGCGCTTAGCCATGTTTGTTAAATGATTGAACAAGCGTGAGAAAAAAACAAGGGTGGGGTCCATAGAGCTCCCAGGCTTCTCACGTGACTCTTCCTGTCTAGGCTTGATGTGTGCGGCTGTTGGATGTCACTGCTGTGTTAGTGTCGGGACTGAATTACTGTCCTCCAGGCCTAGCCCCAAGAGAGGCAAATCACCTCCTGCGTGTCAGAGTGGGCCTTGCCTAAGAGGAAGGTTATTCTTAGCGCCAACCACTGAAAAAGGGTAGTTTACCAGACCGGGGCTAGCAGCTGCGAGGGTGGGGACCGCCTGTGGGAATGGGGTTCTCCAAGTCCTAGTCTCCAGGGGGCTGAATTTACACGAGGGAAACCCTGGGTTAGGAGGCACCAGCTACTCCAAGTAGACAAGAAGAGGAACAGGACTGAGAGGGGACAACCCCGCTGACCTCCTGCAGATTCTCTACTGAGGTAAGCGGAAGAACTGAATCTGGGCATCATCCTTTTGGGCTGTTCTCTTGCTCCCTATGCACTGAATCAACTCTGCCACAGAGGTCCTGGGCAAGTAGACAAAGGACTCACTGGCTTAGACCAGGAGACTCCAGGAGGGGATACTGTAGTGAGATTGCTCCAAAGATCAGTGCTGCCCCTCATGACCTGGGACATATTCCTCTAAGGGTTTGCTGCTGAGATAACAAGATTTCTCTGCTTCCCTCCCCCACACACACCCAGGTCTTCTAAGAAGATGGGAGATAGTGATGCTTCAATTAACACAGAATAGGAAGGGACATTCCATCTCCTCAGTCTTGCCTGAACCAGTGCTTTTTATGTATCTCCCTCATCAAGCCTGCCTGGCAGCCTGCTGATGTAGATAGATCCTTGCCTTCTGCTTGTGGGGGAAATGGAAACCTAGAGAGGACAGCCCGTCCCCAGCATGTCACAGAACTGGGAGTTGAATCTCTCAGGTATACCTCTCTCTCTTCCCATCCACTCCCCAGCCTCATCCCAACCCCATGGCATTTTCCACTGAGTGCAGAAGGCACATCTGTCCTTCCCCTACTCTGGACAGTGGTGGGCTTCAAGCCCCCAGAATTCTCCTCGGCAATTCTGCCCATTTAGACTGCAATGGGCTCAGACTGCAAAGCTTTGAACTGGATCTGACCCTGCAACCTGTGTGCTCTGCAAAGTAACCCGTGAGTGTCAACCTAGAACATTTCAGAGACCCCCCCCCACCTCTTGCTTTTAATATGGGAAAACTGAGGATTGAAGGGTGAGATTGATAGTGTGAGAGACTAAGAACAGTCTAATTTCCCATCCATATATTCTATATTTAATAAGAAGCTGATTTGTACCACCTACTTTCTTTAAACTTTGTCAAGAGACATTCCTAAGACCTCCGCATTGCTTAGAAGGCCCACCCTGCCCTGACTGCTCGTGGAATGGCAAAGGCATCAGCTTCACTTCCATAGAAAGCAGTTCCAGAACTCTGCTTTGTATGCTGCCCCCCTACGCTGGCCTGTAAGACCCAACAGAGCCTCGTTCAGATGGAGCTGCTTGCCTCCATTTCTGCCTTTGGTTGAACAAAAGAACCCAAGGCTGATTTGGAAACACAAGGCCAGTGAAATGAAGGCCTGGGTTGTCTGCTAACACAGGGACTGACTTACCACAGCTGCGTGTGGGAAGGGAGGGAGCAGGGCACTGGTTCCTGACTTCTAGACACCTGGCTTAATTCTTGGATTTTCTGACCAGCAGGAATCCAGTGCTTGGGGGCATCAAGTCCCCTGAGTGACAGTTGACATGGTGTCCTAACTGTGGCGCTGTCATTTCCTTTATGTCATTTCCTATATCTCAGTTGGAGATATGAGGTTGCAGCTGGAATGTCCAGATCCCTGCAGAAGGTCACTGCTTACCTAGGGGGAGGCTGTGTGTATCCTTCTCCTTAAAGAGTGCATGCGCGTCCCAGCCACACCGAGCCCAGCCGACCTGATAAAGACACACTGCTCAGAGACCCGCAGACAGTGGTTCATCTCTTTTTCTCTCAGTCTAAAGTCTGCATTCCTGTTTCCAAGACAGCCATCCAATTAAGCAAGTTTTTTTTTTTTAAAGAAAGGCTCGGAATTGCAAGACAAAAGTCTCTGTGATGGAGACCTGCCCTACTGTGCTAATCCACTGAGCAGGGCACCATGGTGGGGGTAAAGCGGAGTGCTGATTTAAGGGATTGAGCCTCAATCCCAGAGATTAAGATCCCTCCAGCAACAGCAGCGCTGGCCCTGGGGTTGGTACGAAGTCGCACAAAGTACAAAACTCTGCTTTTGCCTTCTGAGTTAATTACCCATCGTGCCCGATGTCTTTCAGGACACAAGATGTATGAGACTTGCCCAAAGCATCTCTATTCCTGAGGATAGGGTGAAATAAACGATCCTCAGCCTTTGTCCCCTGCTGGGCCTGCCCATCACCCACACTGCCCCATCATCGATAAGGAGCTTCTGGGGCTGGGAACCCCTCGGTACCCACTGTCTTATTGATGAGTGATGGTAGAGACTTGAAATTCCATTGTACAGGCAAGCAAGTGGAAGTCCTCAGAGGACGTAATGGCTAGTGGCGACAGAGCTGGGACTTGGAAGCAGAACTCAGTCTCTGCATCCACACACTTCTTCACATGAGCCTTCCCTCCAGTCCTTCTGCACTGCCTCTTTTTTTGTACCCGCATCTGTGTTGCTGTCCTGAGACACAGCGAACACTCTGGTTCTGTCCTGCCAGCGGCCACCACAGAGCTGTCTTACCAAGAGAACTTGGCATGTGTGTGTGGCGATCCACATCTTGTCATCCCAGCACTCAGAAAGAAGGCTGAGATGGCAAGATCCCAAGTTCGAGGACAGTTTGAACTACTAGGGAGTTCAAGGTCAGCCTGAGCTATGTAGTGAGTCCTTGTCTCAAATAGCCAAGAGCCTGGGCTGACCAGATGGCTCAGCAGATAAAGTGCTTTGCCATACAAGCCTGAGCACCTGAGTGCAACCCCCAGAGTCCACATGAAGATGCGCAGAATGAACCCGTTCTTGTTTCTGCCTCCCATCTCACCATAGGAGCATTGGGATTGCAGATGTGCATCACTGTGGCTGACTTTACACGGGTTCAGGAGATATGAAAGAGTCCTCATGTTTACACAGCCAATCTCCAGCCCCTTGTTTTTATTTTTGATGATTATCAAGGGATCGTGACCGCTGCCAATAAGTGATAGATCAATTTGACCTCTCCCCCTCCCTGCCCCTTACCCTTCATTATCCCTTTCACAGTCAAACGAACTGAGAATGGACACCGAGGGAGCCCTTGAGCTAAGCACTCACTTTGGTAGGCGCTCTATCAGCATGCCTTAGTTCAAGGCGGTATTATGGTCTATTCCCACTGGGTTGTGCCAAATAGGCTAATCAATCACCACTCAGCTACTGAGCACCCTTGATGATAAGCCTTTGCCTTTGCCTAGCACTTTGTAGCTTACAAAGCATTTTTATGTAACCTCTTATTGGACTTGTGCAGTCAACCTCTGAAATTGACATGGCAGGTCTCTGGATATTAAATTCCCTTCCTTACTTAACTTCCATAACTCGCAATCAAGGGTCTCAGTGAAGACTCTTCCCTCACCTCATGCATCCTGGCCTGAGAAACTCCCACTGAATCTTTCAGAGTCATCTTGCCTGAAATGAAACCCTGCCTGACCTTCATGCACAGTTCATCACTCATCCCCTCCCCCCCCCCGTGCTACCTAAGGCCATGACAATGTGTCACCTGCTTAGATGGTATGTTGTAGGTATGTGAAAAAAGTACGCTACACATGCAAGTTTGGTCAAATAGATAATATTCTCCTTGAGGGGAGGGATATATGTTATTCATCTTTGCGGCTCAGTGCCTGATTTATTTATTCGCTTTTGCACAGTTAACAATCAATGAATGAATGGCCTTATGGATATTTTAAGAGCTTGCAATCATATGGTGGGGGACTATGCATATTTTGCTAAGGAATATGGACCTCAGCCTGTAGGCATAAATGAGCCAATAGGAGTCTGATTTATATCATAAAAGGCAGATGGCAGGCCCATTTCATAAAATTTATTTCCCTGAAAACTGATGAGGTTTGATTTATGTCTTGCCTTGAAGGTCATGTTATGGGCACTTCCATTCATTCTGTCTTTCTCTATAACAAGGACTTTAAGGTGATGGGATGGTGGGGGATGCCCTCAGTTATACACCGCAGGGAACTTTGGGAGATTTAAGTCCACTTCCACAAACTTTCACTGAGTGTCTACCATGAGCCTGGCACTGTGCTCTATGCTGTGACAATAAGGTAAGGTGGCTGAAGATGTCCTTTGCTAAAACCCTGGACCTGGGTCTTAGAGGTCTGCAGAAGTATGACAGGGTTTAAAGACTTCAATTCAAGGGTCTATGAGGAATGTGCATCATCTGTGCCTGACTAGGTCTCAAGGGAGTTGAGTCCTGGGACTGTGGTCAGTTAGCCCACGTCACTTTCAAGATGCACTTTTCTGAACCATTTCACGAGCATTCAGGTAAGCTCGCCAACCTGGGCTAATGGACTGAGCCCCTACAGTG